>CM059286.1:21930590-22158784 GCA_030347295.1 Setipinna tenuifilis | reverse complement strand
TGGGATGTACTGCACGCGGTATGTCTGATGAATCTTCTGCCGCAGCTCTGAGTCTGTGATGGGGACTACCTCTTTGAATTTGGCCGTCTTGGTGAGGAACTCTCGATGCCTCTTGGGCTGAACGAGGGCCGGGTCGTACTCCAGGCAGCCCACAACGTCCATGATGCAGTCGTCGGAAAACATCACCTCGAAGAGGGCCGCCTTGTTGAGGAAAAGCACCCCACGCACAATCTCATAGAGATGATGCAGACCCTCAAGGTCCTCCAGGTCTTCACAAGTCCTGAAGAGCTGCAAGAGCTTCTTGATATAGCCTTCGCTCATGAGCGCCAGCGCCAGTTTCTCCCGCCGGATGGGCGACGAGAGCACAGACGTCACCAGGTCGGCGATCTCCTCCAGCCGGGCTAGTTCACAGGGGGGCAGCTCCACCAGGTGGCTGGTCTCTGGCAGCTCGTCCACGCGCTCCTCTTCCGACTCATCGATGGGATCCCCGGTGATCTCCAGGGTCGGGTCCTTGCCCTGCTCCTGGTGGTTTAAACATGGGTTAAACATTTAGACGGGATTGCATAAAAGCAGGGAAAAAAGGCAACAGCTTTTGCCTTTCACCTCAAATTTGTATGAGTTACTACCCTCAGCCCACTTTAACCACTTAAGAGCTTGGTGACTTGCTAGAAAATTTTATTAAGGCTGGTACAGAAAGCCCACAGATACTGTTCCAGAGATACTGCTGGTAAAAAAACATCCTGTGGCAAAACAAAACCTAACGAGGCCATGTATGGCTAAGGCAGAATGACAATAGTCTTCCCTTAAAATGACAAGATGAATCAACTGGCAGTGATTTTTTTACTTAGTTTTGTAGACTGTTCTTCAGGCCACCTACACACTTAAACACAGTTTTCCGATCCTGTATAGTTACTAAGTTTCCTATTATGAGTAAAGCGAAGCCTCAAAATGCCAAAAACATCTGAATCATAATAAGTTTCCATAAAATGTCAATACCTGACAGATTTTTTCCCAGATTTCATCGCAACCAGCTTTCTCTTGAAAACTCAGTGCAAGCTCATAGTTTTCAGCTTCTGACCAAACAATCAAGGTGTCCTGGAGTGGGAAAAATAGGAAAACTAAGTGAAGTTCACAACATTTTGAATTTTGGGTCCAAGCTTTCTGGTCATGTATCAAGGTTAACATACAATGCCTATTGTTCTTCCAGACTATTTAACTACATTGATTTACAGATTCAAGCAAAGATAAGTCTACAGCCAGGAACAAACAAGAAACACACTGAAAGCACTAAAGTAGAAAGCACATGGGTATTTATTTATTTATTTCACAATTTGGTAAGAAAATTCAACTCACTTGTTGTTTCTGATATGCTGTGTTTGGACTGATTTTGGACTCCAGGAGAAGAGAGCCTGCAGGAGCAAGAGATAATTTGTATGTCATCTTCACTTTGTGCAGAGGCCACCATTTGCCACGTTTGATCAATAGTCCACACATGAAGACATTTTTTTAAACCATATGAAAGTATAGGCCCCATCCTTAGTCTTCACTGAGATCTGAAACCATTAGGCTTGTGAATTTGACAAAATGCTTGTTAGAATGTTTGACTTAGCAGCTGTATAGCAGTTCTTAGAACGTGTGTGTTTACATGGCAAGTTCTCACTAGAATCCAGTGCTTGCTGGACAACTACTAATCAGTAGTTAGCAAGTTGTTCAACTCATTATGGTAAAAGCTTAGCAGTGCACGCTAATACCAATCACATCTGTATGAAAACAAAGGTATCGACCACTAGGCGACAAAGGCTTCAGAGTGAAGTCGTATAAAACTGACAGGCTTCAGAAAGATTATCAATTCTACACGAGCATTTTAAAACCCATTGCTAAATATCCATTTAGTTAAGATTTAGCTTCTAAAAGTGAACCAATAACTAACCTGACCACATCAACACTGTACACTTAGGCTAGTCACTAAAGTCACTACATTCCACTCGGGAAGCAAAGCTATTCGCATAATCGAACCAACTGATTTCCTACCCATTTACCCCCAGGATACCAAACGTAAATCCTATACCTGCGATAAAACACCAGCTTACACAATACCGCTAGTGAAATTGTTGTAGTCCATAGCCTAGCTACCAAACGTTAACAAACTGCAATAAGCGCGTAAAAAGTTCCAAAGCAATAATCTTAACGCTAACTAGGCAGGCATTGTTACCATTACCATTTGAAACCCTTTACAGCTTTCAAGATAGCTAACTAGTGAAGCGTTACTGCATTACCCTGACAGTTACTAATCACTAGCCATTTCATTAGCCAAGTTACTCTGATATGTATACAGCTACCTTGGTTATAACTATTAACGCCAGTTCAGCTACCCTACTTACATCAACACTTTTTTTACTGATAAGATACTTAGCTATAGCTATGGTGGTGAGGGTATAATCTTTATGTACACCAGTAAGGATAACAATGAATGTTCATCCATCTCCATGCAAGGCAAACTTAGTAGGTAGCTAACCCAGCCTTTACATAGGCACGCAATTAAGTAACTTGTGTAGGTATTGCCCTTCATAAGTTTTCAAGTCGGATATTTTCCTACTGTTAAGCCAGTTTGCAAAGTTACAATGGGTTGAATATTGCTAACGCTATCTTTTCAACTTGCTAACACTGCGAACAAGGTCTACGTGGAGGACATGGGCCAAACTGACCAAAAAGTTCAGCGACGATTTATTTTGCGGCCTACAGGCCGACGACTTGACTGATAAATAAAGCTAACAGTTACCACCAGCTAGATCCACACTATAGAGGTCGATGAACTCCTGTGTCCTGGCATTGATGGTATAAACAACACTTGGCACAACACCTCGTTAAAGAACACTCCGGAGCGGAGCTCGAGACAAAATGTATTTGAAGAGCAGCGGGCTCGCTTGGTTAGCTAGCCGACAAGCAAGGCTACTCACCATCAGACTCGGCCCGAACTAACAAGCATAGTCCCTCTAGTCGTTCGACATAAGTAGACGAAACATGTCCCGTTCCTCTGTCATCCCACTGCCGGTCTTCGTTCAGCGTGTACACCTTCACACGCCGCCGAGTATCCGACATCGTTTTCTTAAGCTCAGATATAGCTTCAGCCTAATTTCAATTAATCGTATATCTCAACCCAACGCCTCAAACTTTACTACTACCCGCATGTTCTACCCACACCTCCGACAAATAGTTAAAATACATATATATCAAGTTCAGAAATGGCTTAAAATTATAAAACGGAAATTTGCACGTAAGGCCGAGTAACTACAACTGCACTCTGACAAACACAACAACTAGCTATGTCTGCCGTTCTTCTATCCGCCATGGACCGCCATCTTGTAATCGGATCTTGTGTCTTTTTCTTCCCCAACGTCAATCAAAACGTTTACCGCCGGGGGTCTCCTCCGAGGGGCTACGGAAGCCGAAAGTTAGTAGCATACAAAACGCCTACATTTTCATGAAAAAAAATTCGTAGTATTAAACAGGACACCTAGCTGAATTGTATACTTGACCGAACCCCATTGTTTTCCATTTCATCAAATGCAATGTGTTGTAATCTGCAATGTGCTGATACAGGTCATGTTAAAAATCACCCTCTTCAAGTCACTGCTGAATAATGTATAAATGAATAATTAACCCATGACTGAATAAAGTTAGTCAGACTACATACATACTTACAACATACAACAAATGTAAAAGAATGTTTAGACACTTATTTTTATTTACACAGGTGGTTCATTAATACAGACAGACTTAGAAAATGCATGCATTTAAAAAAATTGTGACATTTACATAATATTTTAGTCCGTTTACATCAGAAGGCATTGGGGGTGTGATTATTTCCCTGTCCCTATACTAATGCTTTGTTTGTCATTCAATGTTTTAACAACTGATGCAGCCGGAGACAGGAGCACCTTCCGCGAAAGTCTCATTCTACCATCAGTTGGGTCACGTCCAAAGAATTTCACCTGTTAGAGGAAAGTAAATAACTTATTTTCCAGAAACAACAGGAGAACCTCAAAAACAGTGTAGAGTACAAAGGTGTATTTAACTACATTATTAAAACAATACAGTGAAAAGGAAAGCTCAATAACCATAATTACAAACTCTCAAACCACTTACTTGAATCTGTTGTCCAACTTCAAAACCAAGAGCACTGGGATGCTTAATCTGAAATTGAGCATACAGCCTGTTACTTTCTTATAGTTACCTCTTGCTAGTGTTTTTAAAATGGACTCAGGCGCACACTTACCCTCTTGTGGTCCAACTGAGAGTTATGCAGCAGTACAGCAGTCATGTTAGGGTAAAGCTTTACCATAACACCTATATCCCTGTAGGAGATGACATTTTTTGTAAATCTCTATTAATCAAATCAGATGATCAATTGAATTAAAATACCTGAAACAAATAAAGATTTTACAAAACTAGTAGTCTACCTTATTTCAGTGATGGTTGCTGTATAAATGGCACCAAATTCAAGGTTGTGTTCTTGCTGTACACACAGAAACAACAACAGATGCACTTTATGACATTTTTTTATACATGACAAATACATTTCATAACAATTTCTAAAATCAATTCACTTAATATTGTCATTGATGGTATGCCCTGAGATCACAATCTAACATCAGCAATATTGTCACTTACATCATCCTTGCACATTTCTGTTATGAACTCCTGGGCTTCGCTCATGGCTCCAGGTGTAGGTGCAAACACAGAGAAAGTCTCCTCATCTACTTGGCTAATTGTCACACCTATTGGACATATTACAATTATTTTTTTTTAGATTTGGCTCAGAGTACAAATATCGCAATACAGCTCAGAGTGGTTTAATAAAGCAAAGTTGAAGTCAGCATAAATACCACAATAAATTAAAACAAAGATTGTCTGTTAAAAGAAAAAAAGTAACCTGTCTGAGCTTGAATACGACGTAAATTGTAGCCGCCCGGTCCCACAAAACGAGCTCTCTTTGAGAGGGGTACACGAACATTTTCTAGGAACACAAGAGCAGGTACATATCTCCAGGTCAAGACCACAGACCAAAATATGAACAAAAAAAGGCATTAAAGTGATAAAGGTCATACCAACAACAGGCCCATTTTCCTTTCTTGAGGGTCTTGGCTTGGCAATAGTCCGGTTCATGATGTTCAAAATCTCTTTTCTGGCCACTGAAAAAACATGAAATCAATCTTATAATGGTATGTGGACAAAAGCAGCCTTTGTTAACACAATATCTTGATTGCAGAAACTGTTATCACTGTTAAAAGTCAAGGCCAGCAGTTATGACCTCGGTCACTGAGCCTCATCTGCCTTGAGGTCCCATTCATTAGATCTAAATGTGGGAAATTAGCATTTTCTTTTTATGCCCCTAGTAGGTGGAATGCATTGCAGGAGGCCCTCCAGTTGAAGGTGTTTTCATCCTTAGATGATTTTAAGAAGCTCCTAGGCCCCCTATTGTCAGAGCAGTGTTCTTGTTTTTAATTTGACTTGATTTGTTTTTAGATGTTTTTTATTTCTCCTTGCATTTTTATTTCTAATTCTGTTTTAAATTGACCTGTTTTTAGATGTTTTATTTTCTTTTCATTGTGAATATTTTAGATATTTGATGTTTTATTGAATTTTTATTCTTCTTCTTCTTATTATTATTATTATTTTTAACCTCATCTGCTGTTTGTTTGTACTTTTATCAGGACATTGCTGTAAAAGAGCTTGCGCTCAGTCAATCTTCCTGTATAAATAAAGATGATGATGATGATGATGATAATAAACTCTTTTTTAACTCGGGTCTTTTCTGAGACTTACCTGTGGCCTGCTGAATAGCTTCCATTACAATTTTCAGTGGCAGACCAGGTATCTTGATATCAGCCTGAGAGAGGGGTAAGGCATATTGGCAACATTACAGTATTGCTTTAAAAGAAGTAGGAAAATGAAACTAAAAAGAAGACATATTTTCTGGTACTTGTACCTGTAAGGCATTGATGCCTTTACTCGTCCCTGCCATTTTAAAGTCCATATCACCATTATAATCCTCTATTCCCTATTTTGACAGAGAAAAAAGATGACTGAAACAAGAATACTAAAAAAGTACAAAGGCAGCCAACAGGCAAAGTATCTTAAATATACACCAAAAATATTGTGTAATGTACAAGCAACACAATACGCTGTGAATACTCATCACTATATCAAATAAGTCAACAAATTTTGCTTAGTTGTCACAGAGGTTAGAGTTTAGTTAGAGTTTGCATTTTACACTGCATTGTCATTTCAATTAATATCTGTGGAGAAATACTTAAGTTCATACCAGAATATCTGTCAGTAACCTATAATCTTGAATTTCAGATGGTTTCTCAGGATCCGGCTTGGATATCAAGCCAATTGCAACACCAGCCACAGCTGATGATATTGGTACACCTATAAAACAAAACACATTTAGATTGGTGCAGTCGGAGACATGTCTGGATCTTATAGCCAGTCATGTTTTCAGAATCATACGGCTCCTCCAATACGTACCAGCATCCATCAGAGCCAAACTGCCCCCACATGCTGATGCCATTGAAGAAGATCCTGGAGAACACAGAAAAGTTAGTAAAGACAAAAAGCATTACTTGTAAACTTATCAAGTGCAGCTCAACAAAGACAAACCGTTGGATTCCAGCACTTCTGATGTCACACGGATTGTGAAGGGAAACTCTTTGGGAATTATGGATCTCAAGGATTTCTCTGCTAATGCTCCTGTTCATCAAACACAAAAAATGTGAACATTAGGAACCTTACTTTAATCCGAAATGGCACATTGTCTGAGTATTAGCAACCACTGACCATGACCCAGCTCCCTTCTGTTCATCCCACTCATCTTTCCAATCTCATTTGTTGCATACGGTGGGAACTGAAGGACACAATTTGTTTACAAAATGTGTTCACAAGAGGCAATTTTATTCAAAATTGTTAATTGTTATAGTTATATTGTGATATTGTGTGAGTACATATCACAGTATTGGTACTTACCTCGTAGTGCAGCATGAAATTTCTGTCTTTGACTCCACTGTTAAATAAATAAAATGAACGGCAGAATTTTTATGGGATTTATTTAACACTCATATTAAGATATAAAATAGCATTTATATTCCAATAAGAAGTGATCGTCTTACCTTAAAGCAGTGGTAATCAAGTCTGTTTTGACACTAGATTCTATAGAGTCAAATGTAACAGTGCAAAGAACCTATGGTACAAGCCAGGGAAAGAGTTATGTATCTATGCATTAATGTGTGTCTGTTGTATATATTATCAAAGTTGCAGGTAATCAATGTGTGTATGTCATACCTGGGTCTGCCCCCTTTGGAAAAGTGCTGAACCATGCAAAGGCTTGTAAATATCTACTTCACAAGAAATGTCCCTTAGTGAAGTCAAGCTTCTACCGTCACACCTAAAATTAAGATACAACACAAAGATCTTGGTTAAACTCTATCACATGACTATATTATGAGTGCAAACACACACATACATGGAACAAATCACAGGTTGACCGATTAGAAGCTTACCTTCTGTATTCATTGAGCACTAGGTTTCTAAATACTTCCTTAGAAACCACATTAAATGACTCTATAACTTCAAAGGGCTCTGCGTACTGATACTTTTCTAAAGACATACATACACAAAAACATACATGAATGGAACATGATTAACCATACATAAAAGAGTTATGCGCAACAATGCAACCTGATAAATGATGTGGAAATATTATTTTACCTTTAACTTGCTCTTCTATCTCCAATCGTATTTTGTTTACAGCCTCATCTCTGGAAATCTGGGTAAAAAGTTGGTTTGAGCATGTTAAGGAGTACAAATGTGACATATGAAAAACTTAAACCAGTAACTTATGCTTACTTTGTCATGGGTGAAGTCAGTAAAAACGTCATAGATTCTTTCACTGGCCAGTCTGTAAAGCAGACAGTAGGACATTTACAAATGTGAGTTCAACCCAACATTGTCACATTTGCATACATCTGTGAAAACATAGTAAAAATACCATATAGGGAAGCAGCTGTGCCTATCTTACCTGCGTACATACTCCACCATCTCTGGAGGGGCAGTGAAAAGTTTTTGAGGTGTTCGTTTGACCACTTTATGCTCTCTGACTAGCTGCTGAATACCCAAGATAATCTGCTGTATATGTTTAACTCCAATCTTGATAGCATGACAGAAATCTTGCTGTAGGACATTCTCGGCAGAGGCCTCCATCATCACTGCAGCAGGAAGACAAATGTGAATTAAACAGCAAGGCTTTTAATGTGCCTGTCTTCAACTGAGTCCTGTCCAACTCCATGTGGAGATGTAGGAGAAACATACCAACTTGACTGTGCGCTGCTCCTGCTACTACCAGGTCCAAGGTGCTTTCAGACATCTCTTTCCGTGTTGGGTTCACAATAACCTCCCCATCAACCAGACCCACTCTTACAGCACCTTAAGAAATGTCACATTAAATAGAGGCACACCAGTCTGTAAAACACACTTGTAAATTAATTATGTTACAAATAATAAATTGACTACATAAATACATTTAGGGAAAGAATCTATTTTTGCATACCTATTGGGCCATTCCATGGGATGTCCGATAGAGCCAGAGCAGCAGATGCTGTTGGAAATAAAACCATGTGAGAGGCGGCCTTTCAAACTAAATAGTTAAAAACTAAAACAATTTAACTGCTTTTAAAAAAAATCAACTCATCCTCACCTCCATTGATGGCAAGTACATCCGGATTATTGACTCCGTCAACTGCCAACAGGTTGCAAAGCACCTTCAAAGATGTAAAACAATACTCAACGTGTGCTTAATGTAATAACACCTTAATTTCAGTTAACATGCTTTTAAGACTCACTTGTGTGTCATAAAAATATCCAACAGGGAAGAGGGGCCGTATTGACCGATCTAAAGAGAGAAGAGCATTTACAGTTATGTTTCTGTTTAAAGGCCATGCATATATCCAAAGCATGAAATTGATAATATCTTAAGTAAGTACTAAAGACAGTGTTTAAGAATTTTAAAAAGTCCGATTCATGATTAAAAAGTGTGATTAATCTCACCTATGAGTCTACTGGTGAGAATTTCATTATCTGTGGTACCCAACTCTCGCCGAAGATAGTTGGTTGGTATTCGTCCTGCTGCAGCAGCTTTCTGTCTGTAGTCCACCTAGTAATCAGCAAGTTCAAGTTCAAGTCATCTATTTGTCACATACATAGTCATAGCAGTATACCATGACCACCCAAAGTTATAAACCTATATCTATATGGGGTTAGCTAAAATGTGAATAGGCACTTACAACAAGTGGCATGAACTGTGAGGGAGAAGGCTTTGTTTTGCTGACAGCAGTCACCATGACAGATGTGTCCCCAAGCTAAGGTGAAATGAAACAGTAACAAAATAACTCAGTGAAAGAATACAAACACAGTTCCAGTAACGATCGGATTAACTATCTTAGTTGGTTATGCAGTTTACCTGAACGACCGCAGATCCGTCCGCAAACCTAGCAAGTTTTCCCGTAGATATCTCAAGCTTTCTTCATAGGTAGAAAAAAAGGAAAACTAGGTTATTACATATAATGCGTGCATTTGTAGACGTACATATTCGATACTCCTATAACTTTCTTCCATACCATGCACATGCTTTAGGTTTGAAAAATATATAATAATAATAATAAGACGCGGTTTGCAGTCCGAGTGCTACCCAATATCACATTTCACCAAGGTCGAAAATACTGCTGCTGGACAGCTTTATGATTTAATAACGAGAGCTTCAGTCATGTTAGCAGCATGACTGAAACATGTTACCTACCTTTCCCCTAAATCAACAGAAACTTTCCCTAGAGTCCCATGCTTACTCCATACACTTTGATGACAACATCGCACACTGCACCGGGCCAATAAAGGCCTCAGTTTGAAAAAATGTCTCATGTTTTGACCAAAAGTTGTTAATCTTCTCAATGCATAGGCACTGCTGACAGGTTGGGGCTACTGTACAGCGCCATGTTAAGTCACATGGCCGGAAGTTCTGCATTAGAAAAGTTCAGATAGGTTCAATACAGCTATGGATACGCCATATGTCGTAATTCTTAACTGAACTAAAACTAAAGGACTGTCCATTAAAACAACTCGGGACCTTTGCAAAACAGCCATAAAAACGTTGCCAGCTGATGTAACAAAATCAGAAGAGTGACCCGCGCTCTATATGTATGACGCATTTCCTCTTCCTGTATATATCTCCGGTTCTTTTGAGGGTCTGTTGATAATGTTGGCAATTACACGTGCTGGAATTTTTCCTCAATTAGAATAATATCTAGATGTTAAATTTATTGTATCAGGTGATAATCTGGATGTCATATGCAATACCATAATTACATTGTCTTCGATGCGCTTGTTTTTGCAAAGTTTGACTGCTCTGTTTGCAAGAAACTCAAGACTGTACCTACTTGTGTTAGCTAGCGAGCTAGCTTCAGAGCTTGTTCAACGGGCCACTGTTCACTGAGATGATTGAAAGTGTTTTTCACAAAGATTAGCAAGTTGGCTTACGTTCTCAGTCAACTTCTACAAAACAGAGTTTTACATCTCTTTCGCCTCAACTGAATTGGTTCAGCAGATTGATCCCCACATCTTCATAAAGTTAGTGTTCCATCATGGGAGCTTACTTGTCGCAGCCTAGTACGGTTAAAACAAGTGCCAATGGAGGAAATACCAGCATAAGCTATGGATTTTCAGCAATGCAAGGATGGCGCATTTCTATGGAGGTAAGAAACCTGTATTACAACAACGTTTAAAATGTACTTAAAGGCCTTGCTCGCAACTTCGGGCAAAAAAGATTACGTTGCAGGTAGGTTAACCTAGCCAATGCTAGCTGCTGGATGTCCCACACAATCAATTGCTTACGCTGTGCCCGCCTTTGCTAGTGACCGACAGCTAACGACTGCTAAAGCCTCTTGGAAAAGTTTGTCCACATATTCCATCATGGAAACTTCAGTTACCTATATTAATGTATGGCTGCAGCACACATGCTAGCCGGGCATCAAGTCAAGTGCCTTTCAAGGCATTTCTATCTGATTTCAACAATTCCACCTGAATCCGTTTAACTCGGTTTTTGATGGGGTGTGATTTTCTTCGACAAAATGACAGCACAACTGAAAAAATGACATTGCTTTGTTCTAAGTTTAATTAGTTCTGTCGGCAATTTTGCTCAGCTTAGTCAGAAATCTTGGCGTACTGTTGGATAACTCACTAAGTTCAGCAGGCTCACTGATCACTTGCTCAGTCAGATTTTTGCATTAGCTACCAGTTGAATAAGAATTCGATATAAAGTTTTAGTTTTTGTTTGTAAAGAACTCAACAAATTAAGTCTGTCCTGTATTAGAAACTTAACCCCTTTATATTATTTAAGGCCTATTCTTAATTGCAGGCGACAAAAAATAAATAAAATTGTCTGATGTCATGGCGCAATAGAATAGTCTCCAGTCACGCATCCAGTCCTGCCCCAAGACACATTTATTTTACTTTCATGTTTAAAGTAGCTGTCCGTAACTATCACCTTGTTTTCAGCAAAAACTTTTGAAAAGTTTGTGGCACAGTGAGACTTGTAAACATTCATGCACTGTTAAATTAGGTGTTATAGTCAGTTACAAATGTATGTCATGGTAATGGTCACTGTTAGCTGAAAGTAAAGTTACCAAACGGGAGTTTTTTTTTCCTAAGACATGTTTTATTCTTTAGGATGCCCACAATTGTATTCCAGAGCTGGATGAAGAAACAGCCATGTTTGCAGTCTACGATGGACATGGGGGTATGGCATTAGTTTGAATTTAGCCTAATTGTTTTGTTACGATAAAAGTCAGTGAACAACTTCCTGAAAACTGCCCACCTTGTCACAGACCACTTTTTGTGATGGCATCTTGCATTGCTAGTCTAGTACTAGTTACTATTAGTCTAACCTACAATATAACTGTCATGAGTATATGATGTAGTTATGTTGCGTACATTAATCTCTCTGTAGGTGAGGAAGTTGCCCTGTATTGTTCCAAGTACTTACCAGACATCATTAAGGAACAACAGGCCTACAAAGATGGCAAACTGCAAAAGGTAACCATGTTCACATATCACACTTATGCTATTCCATGCACTGTTAAAAAATGAAGTTGTAGTTGCTGTATGGTTAAAGTTATATTAGTAGGATGATATCATGTCAAGTTTATTTGTATAGCGCATTTCATACACATAGGCAGTTCAAAAGCAAAGAACAATATAAAAAAGCATACACTTTTAAAATTGTAAACTTGTAAACACTTAAAAAAAGTTTATTTCCTGACAGGCCAGTAGCATGGCGTTTCCCTGTTTTAATATATCTAGCTGTAGTAATGGGTTTACTTCTACTCTACACAGGCTCTAGAGGATGCCTATCTAGCCATAGATGGAAGGATCACGACGGAGGAGGTGATTAAGGAGCTCGTTCAGATAGCCGGCCGTCCACAGGAAGAAGCAGCCAATGAAAAGGTGGCTGATGAGGATGATGGTGAGGGAGTTTTGTCATGTTGATTCCCACTCTGCAAAGCCGTTAACCCTGTGGGGCAGACACTAAGCCCTCATGGATGGATAACGACTTTATTCATCCCCAAGGGGAAATTGTGGTGTTGAAGCAGTCATTTACATAGAATACCACAAACACGCATCCACACTGTAATTCATACAGTTGTGGCTAGAATTTCTGGCAGTAATGAAAAGCTTGTGTGAGGAAATTAAACTTATTCATTTAATGGTTTCCCATTTCTCTGGGTATTACTTTTCATTTTTTTAATGCTTTAGATAAGTTTTAAACTTTTTTGTCCAGTTTTGTCACTTGTGCCCTATGAGGAACTGACACTTTAAGGATTTTTGAAAAAGCGTGAAAAAAAAAAAAAAAAACATCATCATGGTAAGATGGTGCTTGCAAACATTAGAGTTTCAAAATAAGGCAAAGCCTAGTGAAGTATATTTTTGGGCTGTTGCATCAGGATAAGAGGACATGGTCTGTTGTAATCCTTTAATGTGAAGAAATTAACATCATATGGTGATCTCTCTCGCCTCTCTAAGTTGACAAAGAAGAAGCGGCACTTCTCCACGAGGAGGCCACGATGACCATCGAGGAGCTGCTCATCCGCTACGGCCAGGACTGCAGTGCTGCCAAGCATGCCAAGAAGTGCGCTGGTGAAGACTGCAAGGAGTCGGCAGAGGGCAGCAAGAAGGGCATCAACGGAGAGATGGAGACCGAAGCCACCGAGGTGGACAGCAATGGGAAGGCCAAAGTGGCAGCAGGAGCAGGGGGCTCTAAAATCAGAGCCTGCAGGAGGGCAGCCATGGTAACGGGGGGCTCGGGGAGCTCTGGATCGGGCTCTGGTTCCGGGTCAGGGTCCGGGTCTGGGTCTGGGTCCAGCGGGGAGAAGGCGGGCAAAGCAGAGGGTGGCTCTGGTTCTACAGGGGATGCTGGTCCTTCTTGCTCTGCCTCTGCTGCTCAGGCACCGGGCAGTGCCAAGTCCAAGTTCTTCGAGGACAGCGAGGAATCGGAAGATGGCGAAGATGAGGAGGGCAGTGATGAAGAGGTGACGACAGATTCCTTTGTCTCATTAGGAAGCAACTCTTGAATTGTTGGAGGAATAGCTTTAATTAACCGGGTTTTTGTATTTCACAGGATTGCAGTGAGGACGACGAAGGAGAATATAGCAGTGACAATGAAGACGGTGACACAGACGAGCTAGAAGAAGAAGACTCTGAAGATGAAGATGATGACGAGGAGATGTGCTTACCTGGCATGGATGGGAAAGAGGAGGTAGCTGTGAACTTTATTAGCTAATGTATTAGTTTCAGTCTAAAACAGACAACTGTTATGGTGTGTGTTATGAAGACCAGAATGTAACATCCAAGCCATAGTGGTCTTGTTGTAGTGTCTGTACTGTCTCTAATGTATTTCCCCTCTAACTTCCTTAGCCTGGTTCAGACAGTGGAACCACAGCTGTTGTGGCACTTATCCGTGGGAAGCAGTTAATTGTGGCCAATGCAGGAGACTCCCGCTGTGTCGTCTCAGAGAAGGGCAAAGCCATTGACATGTCCTACGACCACAAACCTGAGGATGAGGTGGAGTTGGCTAGGATAAAGAATGCTGGAGGAAAAGTGACCATGGATGGTCGGGTCAACGGCGGACTGAACCTCTCCAGGGCCATTGGTAAGTTTTATGTATATAAATTGGAAGAATAGAATGGAAGAAAACTTTAATAATCCTTTCAGGAGATCGCTTTAGGGAAATTGAGAAAAATATTATGGAGATGCTGGGGATTCCACTCGGGGCCTCATACATGCACTGTACCACTGAGCTGCATCTCCAGTCAATTACACACTTATTTTTAGGGGTGGACTGACATATCGACCTTCATCAGCTTCCGCAGATGTTGGCCTTTTTGTCTTGGTTTGGGTATTGACAAGTAATGACATTTTGCCAATAACAGCGGCAGGAGTTTGTGTTATTTTTGGATCCGTTGCCGGCAAAGTAAATGCTGTTACACATAGACTTGTACGTTGACGGGCAGTGCTGTGAAGGGCATAAAAGCTTGAAGATAGTTAATTTCATAATCGTTGCATTCCTATTTGCAGTGTTTGTGCCCACTAAAACTATTAAATATTAAACTAATCCTTTTTGACTATAACGTGACACTTTTAGACAAGTGCTAATATGGTATAGATTCAGTACAATACTGACAATAAAATTCACAGTTGGTTTCAAATGGTATTCAGTGACTGTGCAAGAGTGACACGTTTTTAACAGTTTAAATTAGCCATGTGACTGACAGCAGTGTTTAAAACTACTTTCATGTTCATTTTAGGACGTGATAACAGTAAGCTTGATTTTGTTGAATGACAAAATTAACAGCTGTTAAAATTTCCCAAAATAGCCATGATTTCCAGGCAGACTGGAGTCACTCTGCTATTTGGTTTCTGTTGCAGTGGCAAGTGTTCTGGACACTTCTGGAAATTGTGACTTTCTGATAAGACTGAACTGTTCCCATGCTATACTAAATATACAGTTCAGTCATGTCAGAGTATGCTTGGTGTGACACTTTAAAAACATTCCCTTACAGATCACTGTGAGTGTTCGTTGGTACTGAATAGTCAGCAATATTTTTTCCAAGCTTGTGAACATTTAGATGCATTTCATAAATGTTGGCAAATATGTTTAATATTGTTAAGTTATGATTAAAAACGGATCTGGCCAATGGGTCTAAGAAGTGTGCATCCGAGATGTCTTCAGACAATGCTGCTGCCCTACAAAGACAAATGCATGAACTACCCAGACAATACTACCCTACAAAGACAAATGCATGCACTACCCAAACAAAGAAAAATGCTTTCAAAGTTGTCATACTGCCCAGTCAAACATGTTCGGTGTAATAGTGATGCTCATACATACTTTCTCTTTAGGAAGAAGCAATAGATTGGGCCACGAGAAAATATGTGTTACAAGGTCGATTTCCAGTAAACTCAGTTTTGAAAATATGTAGGCTAGTTAGTTACTGTCTTTTGGCTTATTAGGCAAAATAATTCTCCAAGTTTGCCAACACTTATCAAGTGCATCTAAATGTGATAAAATGTGCTACTGCAGTCGTTTTTATTTAGGCTACTACACAACATTTTTTTAGTGGGCCTAGCCTAATAACCAACACAAAGGCCACGTAATTCATTAGCCAAATTTGCAACTTGTCACACACATTCGAGTTAGTAGCGTTTTTCTTGCAAATTTGCAACTTTACAATGTCACAAATGTACGTGTTTATTTCTCGTGTGACTTTTCTTGGAATATTACCCCCCCACCCCCAAAAAAATATTTTTTTACATGGCCGTGTGTATACAAATATTTCATACACCGTTGTAGTTACCAGATCAATAAGTAATCAATAATCCCCTTGTCTTTAGACTCCAGTTGGTCACTGTGATCTATTTGAGCCAGAGGAGGAAACTTTAAATAGAATAGATGGTTAAAGTAATTTGTTGCTGAATCGATCTGTCTGTCTCTGCGTTGTAGGTGATCATTTCTACAAGAGGAACAAGAGTCTGCCTCCAGAGGAACAGATGATTTCAGCTCTACCAGACGTCAAGGTTTTGACTCTGAATGAGGAGCATGACTTCATGGTGCTCGCATGTGATGGAATCTGGTACGCTTCTTAGTTTGACATCTCCATTTGCAACAACATCTACAGACTTTGTCACCACTATACTAATCATTATAAATGTAGCTAACCAATGTTGTTAACTGAAGAAACACACTGACGTGATCTTCTTTTGGTAATTTTCTTCACAGGAATGTCATGAGCAGTCAGGAGGTGGTGGACTTTGTCAGTGAGAGGATCAAGCCTAAAGATGGTGAACATCGGGCACTGTCCTCCATTGTTGAAGAGGTAGGATGCTTAAAGGGCTGTCTTCATAATCAAGACAGTTGGGGGGGGGTGTCTCCTTCTGTTTCTGTTCTATGGGTCATACATGTTAGTCTTTTTGGGTCTGTGAAACTCATCAGTTTCTCCGTTTTGTCACCAAAGCTTCTTGACCACTGTCTGGCCCCAGACACGTCCGGCGATGGCACAGGCTGTGACAACATGACTTGTGTCATCATCACCTTTGCCCCCTACGCTGGAATGAACCAGGCAGAAGCCACCAAGAAAAGGAAGCCAGCGGAAATGGAGGCAGAAAAGAATGGCAATGACAACAAGAAATCTAAAACTGAATAAGGATTTCTCCAAGAGACTGAATGTCAGAACTCTAGGACACCCTGGGATGAATTGTTCCTTTAAAACAGACACGACAGCGTCTGACAAGGGATGTCATTTTTAGTTAACCCCAGACTAAAAACATGAAAAGGCAAACCAGCCATTTTTCCTCTTTTTGTAAATTGAAAAATCATTTTGCTTCTCTGCCCAATTTTCGACACAATAATATTTGGATACGCTAAGCAACCACCTAGCCAAGATGTGATGAAATGATTCAGGTAGTATGTGAATCCTAGGAATCTTACATGTACTCGTCCAGTACCTTATGTTCTTTTATGTATATAGTATTTTTTTTTCAGTACCTGTCCCAAAGGGTTTTTATTTGCCTTTTATCGTGGATCAATGTGAGTTTTGGTGACTTTGACCACCAGTGTGTTATGTTCAAATGTGTTTTTTTTTTATGTCACAAATGAGATTTTGTTGACTTATTTTACCAAGTTGGAACTTCACATAAAACACTGCAGGTATTTTGACTTCATCCCATCCTCTTTTTAATACACAGAAAAAGGGATTCAGGAGTTCCATTTGTTAGGTGTTTTACCCCAACATTCCTGTGCTTTTAGTTGTTGACCCATGAACTTCGAGTCTTGGGTTGTTCATGTTTAATTTGGCACCATGCACTAAATCTTGTAAACTACATCCAACAGTAGCTACCAGACTGACCTTAGAGGTGGAGGTAGTGACAAACCTGTGAAACACGGGGACATCAAATGATGAAACTGTTGAGGCGTTATGGCTGTGAGGGTGAAAAGGCAGGAGTTGCAGCTCTAGGCATCGTTTGTGTCATTGTCTCGTTCTTCTTGTCCTCCACATCCACATTTCAGTAAGGTTTATATACAAGGTATTTTGGAATATATATTTTGGTACTTTTTCAGCATCATCGTGAGTTGCATAGGAGAAAATAAAATCACCTGCTCAAACCAAGACCTTATTGTTTCCATAAATCAATAAACTGATGTTAACAAAATTGTTTCAACCTGGCCTCATTTTTTGAACTGTGTGTTTCAAATGCTTTACAGTGTCAGGACATAACTTACTTTTTAGCACTATGTACACTTATCTAACTCTACAGGTTTCTGGCAGTCAGGAAAAATGTATAGCCCAAAGTACACAGCTCTGCAAAAAAAAGGAGAATACACCAAATGGTAGTCTCCTCCTAAAGCTGTATGACTTTATACAGTACACTTTGTCTGAATCTGCATTGTTGTGAGGACAAACTCATGTTATGTCATGTGAAACTCATTTGAGGAACTTTAATGCTATATGGTCAATAATGCTGTACCAAATGCTTTTATTCTTCAGGAAATATACTGTTATTGTTTATATTGCAGTTTATGCATGCTTTAATACCCTTACTCCAAAAGGTTAGTTAGATTTGTGTGTCTCTACTTGGTTTAGGTAAAATATTAATTCATCAAAATGTTATAAGCATGGTTGAATATCAATTTTATTGTAATATTCTGTTACCAAGGATTGGAGCACTGCTGTCACACATCTGCCATCAAGGGGTGTATACCTTTGACAGCTCATAATGTATATTCAGTAACACATCAGCCAAAATATTTTATATACCTACGCTTGATACATACAGTCAACTAAAAAGAAAAGGTACAGTACGTCTACATTAACAGTAGAATTTCAAGTATGATGAATAAACTAATACATAATTCACTCTTACATTTTTATAATGTATCTGTGCAAAATGAAAATCTAAAACTTCACACATAAATAAATAAATGATGATCTGTTCAAAGTGTAAGCCAAAAACACCCTAACTAATTACACATTTTTCTAAGCTAGACCTCAAACCCTTATATCAAGCTGAAAACACAGGGCCTGCTCCTCAATCTCAGTAGTTCAACTGGTCCTTGCTTCTATTCACCTTGCTGAAGACTGCTCCTGAGAGATAAATTGGAAAGCATCCAAACTGCCATGGCTACCAAAGAGGAGGCCTCACGATCCTTCCCTTCCAGCAATGCGAATCGGCCATCTACAAACCCGAAAACACACTTAACAATGGTCCACAAGACAACTGCAAATGTGAAAAAAGTTAAATGGCAAACACAATTTTGCTACGTTAGCACAGCAGTGTCTGCTTTACTAAAACATGAGTATGATGTGGACATTACCTTCATTCTTTTATGAAGAAATATCAACTTTTGGTTCAGAAGTTCAATATCCTAAAGAAGATCATTTTGATCAATTATTAAGGAAAACAATTCACAAGTAATGCTGATGCAAAAGTGCCTGGAAAAATGTAAATGACCCCAAAATACCTTGTTCATATTTTCAAGATGCTGTTGTTTAATCTGAGGAAGAAGTTCTTCGAGGCGCTCAATCTAAATGTAAAAAAAAAAAAATAGAAATACATCTTTACTTTGGCAGAAAAATCAAGACTTTGACAACAAAAACTTTCTGTGACAGAGAAATCTAAAGCACTACCACATAAAGACATTAACTTTTTATCAGCAATTATATCAAAATGGGAGACAGCTTACCCTTCTCACAGCACTCTGAAGTCTTGACTTTAAACTTTTATGGATCACTGTCATGGCAACAATCCGGGGTTTTGGAGTAACTTGTGAAAAGGAATTTTAAAAAGAAAAAAGGAAAAAATACATGTGCATATTAGTGGTCATTTTTGAGTGCTGCAGTTTATAAGTAGTAATGACAGGAGAAATGTCAGGTTTATTTAATCTCACCATGCTGGAAGGTTTTTGCAACTTCTAAAAGATGAGGCCTAAAGATAAATGATGAGAGATGTTTTTTTAAAGTTTGGTGTGCACAGTGTACCTTACTATGCATTATAATTTTTTTTATGGTGTTCACTAAAGGAGCATGCATCCATGTACATTTTACATGTATACATGTATATTTATATATTTTAAAAAGACTTGCCTTTGTTTAGTGCTGCCAGGTAGTGAGCTGTTAAGAGGAATTAGAGATCCATGGCTATTTCTTATCTAAAACAAAATGTTCATTAGACTTGCTTTTACTCAAAGGAATACTGGATTTAGATTGTTAACTGTTCAAAATAAGCAAAACCTGAATAATCGTGGGGATAAGGTTACCTTCAAGGTAGCATGGGAAGCCAGTCCAAAAGAATGTGTTATCAGCTGAAAAGGTACAAACATGACCATGAACCAAATGTTAAATGTCAAAGAAAACTAGGTGTCAAGCAAACAGAAATGAAATAAAAATAAAATATAAAACACCTGTTTCACCGTGTCCACCTCTGCGTCCCTACTTATTTTGACTTCTCGTAAAGCAATTACTCTCTCGTCTGCAAAACAAGATGAGATGTTAGCATTCACTGATTTTGTTGGGCTCAGATCAGAGTTTATGTGGCATCTGTCAAGTACACATGTTACAGTCACAGATTTAGGCTACCAATTACAGTCTACAAATCCCTCGGTCTTCTACTTTACAAGCTATGCTGAGTCTGTTAATCTTGGGAAATAAATGAATATCCTACGCTATTAATATCAATACAAGATATGTAAAGCATCAAACCATTTCTGACATCTGTCCGTTTCTATGGAAACCACAACGTACACAGTACAGAAATCACAACCACCGAATTATGTTTGAAGTACGAATTAAAAGGCAGTTGCGAATTACGAAATGTATGAGTTTATGTAAGATTACAACACTAACCGTTTTGATCGAGTCTTTTCAGAGCAATCCACACTTTTGAGTGCTGTTTATCGCAACTTATGTTGGCCATTTCGTTTGTTGATCAGACATAGGAAGTCCCGCCTTTTAATGTATCTATTTCCGTTTTAATGAGTTGCTTGTAAATGTTTTATGATAGTTGGCAGATCTTAATGTGTATATTGTTAACGAGATATATGTGTGTGCAATCTAACCGTCACACCTGAATCATACCATATTTGTCACGTCAGTAATTTTTCGACATTGTAACAAATGCAAGTGTACATTCCAGTACAGCTGGTGGCGATAAGGAGTTGAACTAGCTGTAATTAACGTCAAACAAAGAAAATTCGAAACACCAGGCGCAAAACCCAAACAGCGGGAAGGCTGATGTGGCTGTTTGTACCATTTCTCTTTCTTAATGTACGAACCCAATCATTCCGATGATGACCAACGTAAAATGAATTAATGTGCGCACTGGCACTGGTCCCAAAATACCTGTGCATTTTCTGAAGATCTGATTATGCCGACCAAATTACAGAAACGTTCGGTAAGTAGCACTGCACAAACATTGGGGCTAGCAACACCATTGATTAAGACGTTGTTAGTGATAGACACAGATACTGTTCTCGGTCTGCTAGTAGATCAGTATCAGTGACGACTATGTGGCTCAATACTTAAATGTGTAACCCCACGGCTGTGACAAATATGTTAGCTAAATCAGAGCCTGTTCTCAGCCGACGCATTCTGGCACAGGCAGCCTTGCTTACAAAATATATTGGTTTTGCAGGCGGCGAAAGGGGGGCATCAAGTGGATATAGCCTCATTTTTCTCTCCAAAGGTAAGTAACGTGATTAGTTGTGTGAATGGGTTGAGTTATCCCAGCTGTCACGATGATCATCACGAGTTGATTGACTACAAATCATGTGAGAGAAGGCGGGTTTTTATTGTATTACACTTACACTTACAATAGAAGACCCAATTTAAGCTACAGATATGCAGAGGACATCAGGACATCATACTTTGTTAAGCAAGAGTGTAACAAAGTAAGTACAGGATAGAGGATTCTTTAAGCTGATTGTTGTAGAACATGTAACTATATACCCAATTTCCACCTATGAAAGTTAAAATGTGTCTTGTTATGGTGTTTGGGGTACAAGGAAAAATTGGAAATAGTTGGTTTGTCTTGTCACTGTTTTGTATGGAATGCAGACTACATGTAAACATATTTTATGCATCTTTAGTGACCTCTCCTGTGTACTTTTCTTTTTTCATGCCAGGTGCTAAGCTCATGTTCCAACAAGAACAGTGTGCCAATTAAGACTGAGGCTTCCTCTGGTGTTGTGGTGGAGGACAGGGAAAATCTCGCCCATTCTCCTGAGACCACCATTGTACCAGAGACCCCAGACAGCCTCATCAAGCCTCACAATGCCTCGTCTGTCCTCCATGATGTGACACGCTCACCTGTCTGTCGTAGCCCTTCGTCCAGGCCCTTCGGCTCAGGTAGGAAGAGCAATCTCTTTGGCAGGATGCCCATGCGGACTTTGCAGAATGAGAGTCCGAAAGCTAAGCATGAGGATGACTCAAAAAGGGACTGCACCCACATGGGCTCTGTTAAAAGGCAAATGTTCTCCCCGGATGAACTGAAGAAAGCGAAGCGAGTCAGACCCATGTCGGTGAAGAGACCTGCTCAAAGCCCACTGAAGGACCCCAACTCCACCGCTGCGGACAATCTCAATGATTTCCTTGAGGAGATACACTGGCCCAAAAGTACACTCTCCAAAACCAAATTAGAAACAAGTACAAACTGTCCTACAAAGCACAGTAAGGCAGGACAGATTACATTTCTGAATGACGGTGAGTTAGCACACAATGCTCAAGATTCCAAAACAGTTGGGAAGACACTCCTTACAAATAAATTATCCACCAAGTCTGTGAAAGCAAGCTCATCTCGGTACAACAAAAGTAATGAAATTGCTGAAAGTACTTTTACTCTAATATCAGAATCAAAACCTGTCATGGACCATGATATTTCCAGCGGTTTTACAGTCAATCGAAAGCTGATTTGTTCCTTCACATGTGATGTGCCCGAATTAACTGTGGATAAAATGGAGTCACCTCTGCTTCAACAACCCAAGGTGAAAAATGCAGATATTTGCCAGATGGCGGACAAAAACACAGATGGAAAACCAACTAAAGATGATCTTCAGGAGGAACTGGATGATGGTTGGTTTGATGACAACATGGAGGCAGGCCATACTGAGCAAAAAGAGAAGCCGTCAAAACCTGAGTGAGCAGAACCTATACAACATAATGTCACTAATACAAACATTGATATCGACATTTATTAACTGTTAGCTTCTTTAGTCTATTTATCACCAGTAAAATAATTATTTTCAGCCCTCTTATGTATTTGAAACCAATTGTCATGAATGTTTGGTATAATATGTTGGTGTAATAAGTTTTTTTTTTTTTTGATCATTCCAGAAAAGCAAAAGTTATTCCAGACCATGTCCTGTTGTCCACTGGGTTGCACAATCGTTACTGGGTCCTGGAAACACAGGAAATAACTGGGACTCATGGTTATTCAGAAATACATTTGACCATAACAGCCTCTAAGACCTGTCAACCCACAGAGACCTGCATCCTAAAAGATGGCTGGTAAGTCATGAAGTTGTCAGTTTTATTCTTAACTGAACAATTAAAAATGTAATTTAAAATGAATAAGTTTTTAGTGCCTCAGTCACAGGTTTAAGTGTCTCAGTCAAATGTGTAAATGTGCCAGTCACTAGTGCTGTTTTTTTGCCAACTCTTTTCTGTGAAGTAATGTACAATACAAAAACAGCACATTATGAACAAAAATACTTAGGTAAAATGTAATATAAACATGTAAGTAAAAAATAGAAGCATAAATAAATATTGTATACTGAAGATTGTCATGCTGATCTCCATCAGGGAGAGCACACCTGTTGGTGTCGGTGACATTGTTCATGTGGAGGGCGAGTGTCTCTCTGGCACCTGGGTGATAGACAGAGATGCAGGCTTCCTGGTACTCCTGCCAGACCTGCTAATGTCTGGCACCAGCATTGCCAACAGCATCCGCTGTATGAGGAGAGCAGTGCTAGGAGAGATATTTAAGGTAGGCCTCGGGGGTATATCTCTATCTATTTATCTATCACTTTGCCAACACCAACAGCAGGTTGTTTAACCAAGATTAAACTCTCAATTAACCACAGCAAATACATTATGTTTGATTTAGTTATTATTATATGAAAACTGAGATGGTTTTTAATTGTTTAGGAATGTCAGCTTTTTGGCAGCGTTAGTTTCTCCAATACTCTGCACTGCAGCATTTTCACATGAGTTCACATGAATCTTTGTCCAGGTTTTTGATGGAGGATCCAAACAAATGCTAACTGGTACCATAGTTCACGAGATCTTTCAGAAGGCAGCCATGTCCATGGACTTCTCTGACGAGACATTGAAGAACTTTGCTGATGCTGCCCTTCTCAGTCCAAACTACTTGGCTCAAATGTAAGAGAGTCTGTAACACACAAATGTAACAAGGTTTCTAGCACAATGTTTTTTATACTTGGTGAATACCCCCATAAATAATTAATACAGCTATAGATAATAGTGTCATTTTGACCCAGACCTCTGTCCCCCTCAGGTACACCCTTGGTCTGTCCCAGGAGGACGTGAGACAGGATGTTGAGGAGTACCTACCGTCTCTCTCAGAGTGGGCTAAAGACTACTTGGACACCTCCTCACAAGCTGGCAACAAGCCACTAACACTAAAACTGTGAGTAGTAAAATCATGCGTCTAAGCTGTGTTTTGAGCAGCTCTCTGTTTTTGTGCTAAAATGCTGCATTTAATAATTTTTCTTGTGATAACCTACTGTTGTGTGTGTTTACGTTTGTGAGTGTAACTGTACTCTTTAGATTATTAATTATGCCTTGAGCAGCATTCCATTTTTTTTTTACATGGTATAAGCAGTATAAGACTTTGTGTGTGCACCGAGATCATGCATTAATGTTATTGTTTAGCAAGAGTTCTAAAGTTGTCTGGTCATTATAACTCCAGTTATACACACTTGTAAAGTATATTTTTGTAAACTTATAACACACCAGTACACAGCTGTGATTAGTTTTTTTGTTTACCTGCTTATTTTGCAGACCAAGTGACGGCCGTCTGAGTAAACAGGACAGTGCGTGTACTGTGACTGTCACAGCCTTCAGTGACATTGAAGAGAACATATGGTCACCACGTTTCGGCCTGAAGGGGAAGATCGACGTGACCGCAGGCGTGCGCATCCAACGGAGGGGTCGAAGGTCAATAGAGCGTGTGGTCCCTCTGGAGCTGAAGACTGGCAAGGAATCCAACTCCATCGAACACCGCAGCCAGGTAAGCCTATCAAAGTTGGGGGAAAAAAAGGAAATAATTTTTATTTCACCAAGGCAGTAAACTAAACAATTTTGTGCACTTCAGGTTTTTATAGATCATGGAAATGTAATTCAGGACAATACAATTCATGCAAAACTTTTGAAAATAGCCTCAGTCTGATGGAAATGACACAGCGTTGTTTTGCATTGTGTCCATGCTACATCTGTAAAAAAATTTAGCTGTTTGATTGAAGCTCATAATTGTGTGTGTGTGTGTGTGTGTGTGTGTGTGTGTGTGTGTGTGTGTGTGTGTGTGTGTGTGTGGACCAGGTCATACTGTACACCCTAATGAGTCTGGAGAGACGCAGTGATCCTGAGACTGGCTTCCTGCTCTACCTGAAAACTGGCAACCTGCATCCCATCGTGGGTAACCACATGGACAGGAGAGGTACTGGTGGTCTTCATACAGTTAGCACTCATATATTGATTTAAATTGAGATTTGTTTTAAATATCAATATTCTCTCTTTCTGTTTGGGCCCTTCTCTCTCTGCCTCTGTTACTCTTACTCCCTATTTCTGCCTCTGTGTCTTTCTCTCCCTCTTTTTTTTCAGAGCTTGTAAAACTAAGAAATGTGCTGGCGCATCACCTGGGCAACAACTTGAAGAAAGTGGAGGGAGGGTCCACACAGCTCACACCATTACCTGACGTGATATCTGATCGGCAGGCGTGCAAATACTGCCCTCAGAAACAGAACTGTGCCGTTTATAACAGGTGGGTGCCACACGGGGATTGCACTGATATGTATTGGTAAACTGTGTGTGTGGTAAACTGTAGTTGATTGTGTGTTTCTCATTCATTCACACATACCACTTCAGAACACAATGAGCAGTTATGTTTTGTTATTACTTTACTTATTTATTTATTTACTTATTATGCATTGTATTTCAGGCTTTACAGTTGTTTAGCATCATCCATGCATCTGTTATTTTCCACAGTCAAAGACGGCATCCTGTATTGCAGTGTCACCCATGTAGTATTCGTCAAACTGGCTTTGTTTGTGACACTTCCATCGTCTTTTGCTAAGTCATCACTGTGTTCTCCTTGTTCATGATATCTGTATGTATGTATGTATCCACATCTGCCACAGAGCTTTGGAGAGAGACCCAGCTGGCTCACCTGGTGTCGACGAGCAGCCCTTCCTGGAGCTGGAGAGCCAGCACCTGTCCCAGCCCCAACTGCAGTACTTCAGCCACTGGGTGCTGCTGTGCGCCCTGGAGGAACGCACCATGGAGGCCAAAGGCGGCCGGCGGAACATCTGGCTCAAGTCAGCTGAGGAGAGGTACGTCCTGGGTACCGTTTTTCACGTTTTCTCACAAATGCCCATCTGAAAGGAGTCTAAGAGGATGACTAACATTCCAGTTGAGTCATTTTATTTATCTACAGTAGCACAATAAAAAACAGTAGTTGACCCAAAGGTGCTTTACAATTGAGCCAAATGGGTATTATCGTGCAAAAATCAAAAGTAATAAATATATTGCCATTGTATACCGGTACAGATGCATAATATGTTGAAGCAGTTGAGTGGAATGTCATTGATACTTGTGCCTTTGTAGGGAGAAGACTGGTGGTTGTCTCGGCAACATGTTGAGGACGGGCAAAGTGACCGCGCTGGCTGACGATGTTCATCTGCACTTCTTTGAGCGGCGAGGGGTCGTCCAGGCCCTGACGGGTCTTATCGTCGGCGACAGAGTGGTGGTTAGTGACCAGGACTCCAAGCTCATCGGCATAGCAACAGGATATGTCATTGAGGTTTCCAGCGCTGGAGTGAGCTGCTCTTTAGATCGGTGAGGTCATAATGGTTGCATATGCACCTTGATATATATCCCCATCAATGTACGTATATTTCAGTGGTGAAAAGACAACATTGAACATTGGGACATTTGTGCAGCTTTAGTTAAGATGAATTAAAGCATTAATTACTTGGTTACAAACACCAGTTTTTCAGCATGTTTCGATGTCAACTGAGTCTGTGTCTGTGCAGGGATCTGTCAAAGTATCCTGCGAACTTGCTGTTCCGATTGGACCAGGACGAAGGAGCCGGGGGACTGAATACGCACTTTGGGAACATCTCCAAACTCATGGAAAATTCCCCAACAAGGTCAGTGTTTGGCGAGGGATAAAGTGTGTGTGTGTGTGTGTTTGATTGCCAGTGTAATAAGTGATGTGATGCATGAACATCTGCAGAACACTCATGTCTCTCCACACTGTGTGTGATTTCAGTCAAAGGCTACGGGAACTGATAGTGGATTTCCACCCTCCAGAGTTCATTGACAGTCTGAGCAGTGTTCTACCACGAGATGCCAAAGATATCGTTGCAAACATCCTCAAAGGTTTGTTGTGATTTTTACCCTGTAAATGAACCTTGAATTTCCTCTTACAAAGATCTTTTTAATAGTGGGCCCTTTGCCTGTGTACAGTGAGTCGGTCAACAAACCATTTGTTTACTGTGTTACAGGACTCAACAAGCCTCAGAAGCAAGCCATGAAGAAAGTCCTGTTATCTAAGGACTACACTCTTATCGTAGGAATGCCTGGCACAGGGAAAACTACAACTATTTGTACACTGGTAAGGACACAGGGCACAGGATTTCTGCTTCCTTTTTTCTCCCCTTCCTGTCTGGAGAACCTAGCCAGCTCACCTCAGATGCACTTCCCACGCCAGTCTGTTTTCAAAAGTGGCACCACTGACTACAGTGCATGCCTTTGAAAGGCAGGCATCAGTAGTTTTGCATTTATGTAGAGATTTTCAGATGTGCACAGACGATTCTATTGCATGTATGTAAAGAGATGCAAAGATGTGACTTCACTTGGCAGTGGTGTTGATAACCTTCAACGTGTAATGACATTACATATCTCGGTTTTACTTTAAAATCTGCAAACTGACCTTAAAGACCTGTGCACTTTTGACCCCTGCAGGTGAGAATTCTTCATGCCTGCGGCTTCAGCGTCCTGCTGACCAGCTACACCCACTCCGCCGTCGACAACATCCTCCTCAAGCTCAAGAAGTTCAAGATCGGCTTCCTGCGGCTGGGTCGAGCGCAGAAGGTGCACCCGGATATCCGGCCCTTCACAGAAGAGCAGTGCAGATCCAAAGGCATCACTACTCTCGCTGACCTGGAGAACCTTTACAATAAGGAGGTAGTAGGCTTCAGCGTCTTGGCCCGAACAGCAGAACTTAGAAAGTTACAGTGTTACTTGTGTTCCTGTTCTAATTTACCTCGAAGGCCCTATACATAATAAATTTAAATCTTGGTTTTTGTTTTTACTCTTTATTTTAGTTTCCCCCATTTTTGTATTTTTAATTTGTTTTGAACACTAGTGGTTGAGTGGTTGTAAAATCTGTGCTTTCACAGACAGAAAGTGACAATTAATGACTCGCAAAGCAATGTCATTGTCTTATTCTCTCTATTCGCTTGGCTTTCATTACCCCACAGCTGGTTGTGGCCACCACCTGCATGGGTGTGAAGCACGCCATCTTCAGCCGCCGGCGGTTTGACTTCTGCATCGTGGACGAGGCGTCCCAGATCAGCCAGCCCGTGTGCCTGGGGCCGCTCTTCTACGCCCAACGTTTCGTCCTGGTGGGGGACCACCAGCAGCTGCCCCCCATCGTCCAGAACACGGAGGCCAGGTGGGCACTACGCCTCGCTTTTGTTATCTTCACCTTGGGGATTATGAATGAAGTTTGTGTTTAACACACACAAAAAAAAAACACTGGCTAGATATCTTTGATGTGTAGCATGGGTCAAGCAAGAACGAGTTATCGAGACAATGTGGGAAGGGGGGGTGGCTTTAAAATAATTAGTCTTTGGCAGTTAATGGGGGCGGTGTTCCCTGTGGGGCTTTCTGGTCTTACCTGTGCTTTCTACTGTGTATGTTTATTTAATACTGGTGCTGAGAACAAAAAAGCCTTCTCAGGCCCCCCTTGACTAACTAAGTTGTCTGATAATAAATGCATTTATTGCTCACGCTGCCCCTACAAACAGGATATGAAGGCATTTGCAAGCTAACTATTTTAGATACATCTCCCTTATGTCGATATTCAACATCTTCTTTTTTTTAACTGTGAAAATGACTTCCAGGGCTCTGGGTATGGATGAGAGCCTGTTCAAGCGTCTTGAACATCACTCTGATGCAGTGGTCCAGTTGACTGTGCAGTACAGGATGAACAGGTGAGTACGTAGGAACTCAAAATCCTGACAAATATTTCTACTTTGTGGCATTAGGAAAAATATGTTGCTGTAAAACCTTTTTAAAAATAAAATGTAAAAATAAAAATGTTTTTTTTTGCCCCCGCAGTAAGATCATGTCCCTGAGTAACACACTGATGTATGAGGGGAAACTGGAGTGTGGATCAGAGCGGACAGCGAGTGCAGTTCTGCAGCTATCCACTAGGGACAGTGTTGAGCAGGATCTGGAGCTGTTCATAGGCCAGGCCGAGTACATGGACTGGATCAATGCTGCTCTTCAGCCCCTCAACCCTGTCTGCTTCCTTGACACCACCAAGGTATGGCCAGACAAGCCTGTCTCTTTTCATCTGTACTCTACTCAGCAGGATGACACAGGAAATGGAATAAGTGGGCACAGTGTTGTTTGAATCTTGTCTGAAGGCACTTCAGACGGAACCCGAAATGCACTAAGATATTAAAGAAATGTGTGTTCACCCACAAAACAATGTTGGCCTGTGTTTTGACATTAACGTTTTTTGAAACTGTCGAAATTGTGTGTTTGGGAACAGCTTTGTTTGGTTTTAAGTGCAGTGTCGCCGTTTACAGTGTGTGCAAGCAGGCCAATATGTCCAGTTTAAAACAGGATGTCACATTGAGAGTGATCCTGTCTCTGTGGTGTTTGGTGCTGCAGGTCCCTGCTATGGAGACTGTGGAGAAAGGAGGGGTCAGCAACCAGACAGAGGCTACGCTGGTGCACGCCATTGTGAGCCTCCTGCTCAAGGTGAGGTCCTGAAAAATCACACGGTTATGTCTGACAATATTTCTGAAGGTACCACAGCACAAAGTTGCTTTATAATTGCATACTTGCATCACTGGACACCAAAGTGATGCCAGGACACCAACACTGTTGGTGTCCTCCTCATGGATAGGATGTGTTGTCATTGTTGAATTATGCATATTCTCCGGTTAGCCAACTTCAATGTGTATTTGATATCACCTATGTTAAAGCATCATCAGTTAGTCTTCTCCAGTTCTATTTATACTGGCACATGTAGTATGTACTTAGACTAAAGAACTGAGGCCCCACCCCGTAGGCCTTCGGACTGTTAACACAATGTGAAGTGTAACTGCATTTTTGCATGATGACAAATAAGCAGCGAGACAAGGTCCAGCTTATTTAGGTCCTCGCTGTGTGTCATTGAGCTGCAGGTTGTCATTTAAAGTCAGTTATGAGTCTGTAAGCGCATGTCCGGGAATTTATGGTGCGGTTTTGGACTTTGTCTTCTCTGTTGTGAGTTGCAGTTTAACAGGAGCCGGTTTACGATGACCATGAAAACTGAGGACAGGATCAGGGCCTTTGCTGTTGGATTGTTTTTAGCACAGTCCTTCATTGTCAGGCATTTCACAGATGGAATAGGTTTAATAATTTACTGGAGTTGTAGGCGTGTTTTGCCTAACTAAATAAAACAAAAATGTGCCCTGCAATGTGTTAAACGCTAATTTCCCATTTGAGGGACTAATATAGGAAATAAACTTAATGCAAAGAACCCATATGTGAATGCACTAACATTGAAACACACACCTAATCAACAGTAAAAGTTTTACATTACATTGAGTATCAGATAAATGTTCCACTGTTATAACTTTGAACTCTGCAGGGGAAAAAAAAGAAAATAAAACAGCCATTCAGGGCATGACCTGCTTTTAAATCTGGTTTCTAAGCCAAGGTTGAACAACACACTTATGTGTGCTCAGAGGGTAGGACACAGAGGACAGTACAGAAGAGGGGACAGGAACCATAATTGTTAAACTGCGTTTCAAACTACCACTGACCAATTTGCCTACAAGGGCATGGAGATTAGGATGCCAGCTGTGTTGCTGAGGTGGGATGCATCTGTTTTCAGGCTGGGTGTAAGGCGGGAGACATCGGCATCATCGCACCATACCGGCAGCAGCTGAAGACCATCTCTGGGCTGCTGGAGAGCCCGGCCTTCAGCTCTGTGGAGGTGAACACGGTGGACAAGTACCAGGGTCGCGACAAGAGTGTCATCATCGTGTCCTTTGTGAGGAGTAGCCTGGAGGCCCATGTAAGTGGTGTTTCTCGGCACCTCGGCACTGGTAGATACTGGGCCAATGTCATGTAAATCTGTGACCACCACATATAATGATAAAGGGTCATTTTACTGTCATCATTTTTGCGAAGTAGACTTTGAGTGTTTTAATGGCTAGTAATGGGATTGTGGTGAATGACAAGTGACATAATTTGCCCATAACTCCCATTACTAGCAAAACATTTAATTTCTCTAAAACAAGGATTTTTTTCTATTTTGCATGCATTAACACTGCATAAACATACTGAAACACTTATTCATATTCTGATCATACGTGCTGCTGACTTCACAGGTATATCTATGAGCTCAGCAAGTATGGCATGTAGTACATTGTGTCCATCATTGTCCTGTTTTTTTTCCCTTTTTTTAAAGACTTAAAGTGTAATGTATCTTTTTTGTCCAGATGGGGGAGCTGCTGAAGGACTGGAGGAGGCTGAACGTGGCCGTCACGCGGGCCAAGCACAAGCTCATCATGGTGGGCTCAGTGAGCACGCTCCGTCGCTACGCACCCCTGGAGAAGCTCCTCGCCCACCTGGAGCAGCAGAGCATGATATCCTTTTTCACACTCTCAAGCTGTTCCTTCTGTAGCACATGGAGATGCCATGTTAATGTACTGGTCTATTAGTGATCTATTGCAGACCTGGAGTAGTATGGTCAGTAATATTGGTGACTTGGGCTAGTGTAAAGATGGGACGAGGTGAAGACATAACACTTTGATTTGATTTGATTTGATTTGATTTAGCTTTGTAGCCATATTCTGTGCAAACCTGCAATGTGTTTCCTGTCATCCTGAAATGGTTATTTCCTCCTTGACTGAAGCTTACGTGTTCCAGCTCCCAGTGGCAGCTCACGAAGCACTGCCCACAACATTTCTCTAAAGTACACAATGTCGACCTGATGATCATCTCAGTTTACACAAGTTTACACAAGCACTCCTACCTCCCACCCCCCGCTAAGACACTGCCATAGAAATGTGCTACTCAGTTGGAAGAACATTTTACTGTGAAACTTTTTCATGCAGTTGAATATGCATGTTTAAACAAGCTGCTCTTGTGTGACCTCAGTTAATTTATCCTAATATTATGAAATTCTTAATGTAGCTTTGTGCTAATTTTGTATTGTAAATTGTTTTAATTTTATACTTGTATTTTTACTTGTCTTTTCAATTAAACTGATAATACTTGTAATACCTAAACATGTGAGTATTTCATTATTACATAGGCAGGTTATAGATGACAAATCATTTTAGGAATAATGTTTAGTTGGGGTTACTCTTTATTTTACTTTCCCTATTACATCAGTTAGATACAGTGTAACAAAGTGTGTAACAATATGTAACAACATGTACTCACTACCATAGGGGTAGGGTAGTATTAGGTATGTAAAGTGTAAGTACATAATATTACATGTTATTACACTAAAATAGGAACTGTACCCTGAAATACAAGCATATTTTCAACATTCTACAATAATTTAAGACACATCAATAGTTCCCCACCATCTTTGTATTCATAAATGTATTAAATTAAAACAATAGATTTGAAATCTTTGTAACAGTGATTGAAACTGCTTAATTATGACAGACACCACTGAAGTAGATGCTTGGCTCCTCTGATGTCCAATGGTGATGCTGTCAGCCAAAACATCACCAGGCCTCACAGCTTATTGCCTTCGCAGTGTCCACGGGTCTAGAAGGACAATGTTCCCTGAAGGACAGACACGGCATGGCCAGCAATGTCCAACCTGTGTCCCTTAATCTCCAGCTGCAGCTCTCCTCCTCGGCTGGAGCTCTGGTAGGCTGCAGAGCATGGCAAATGAGAAACAGATTTAGATGCTACAAATTTATCAGTCAATTGTCAGGACCACAGTGGATTACGTTGGACACAGTATTTGAGGACTGAGGCAGTGAAATATTCCTAAAAAGAATAAATTACATACTACATTCAGAGAGCATTAGTGACTGTCAGTAGCTGCAATAGAGGAGTAGTGTCATCTCTACCATATCCACCATTTTCATACCTAATAACTTCTGCTTCCCCAGTTTGTCTGACCAATATTTTGCAAGGACGGAGTGTGCTGATCCTGCACAGTACAGAAGAGATTAAAGGAAAACAGGTGTAATTGGTATGTTGACACATCCTTGTCTTGTCCACTCACTTTTTTTATATACCTGATTGTGGAGTGTTTCGATTGTACTAATGCAGAAGACTTGCTTTACTTACCAGTCACTGGGTCCTCAGGTATGCCATTCCATGGTGCGAAGTACCTGGAGAAGAAGTCATACCCTGGCTGGGACTGAGGGGCCCCCTTCATAGTGACAATTACCCCTTTTACTTTGCCTGTGTGCTCACTCTTCATCATCATCTCTGGGTCAGGTTTCAAGGATGTTAGGGCTGACCTAATCAAAGAAAAGGTTTGTGTAGCTGTCAAACTGGCTTGGTGGACTGTACCCACTCTCTTGGCTCTGCTTAATACCAAATGAAGTATACTGCATTTGAGCGGTAACTACTAATCGTTCATATAACAATAGCTAAAACAAAGCTACACTTGCTCATGCCATCCCCATGATCCCCTAGTTAGTCGTGGAATTCAGCAGATCTGTGTAAATGAATGTTATGAGCAATGCAATGAGTGACACCTGCCTCTCTGGATGTAATTTAGAGCTACAAGTTCTATCAGAGGCACAGTGGGAAATATTGTGCCCTATGAAGAAATACAATTTTGAGCCCTGTTTTTATTTATTTTTAAATTTGCTTTTATTTAAATTTATTTATAATACTAACAGTGTCCTCAAAGCCCTTGCCAATGCTGCCAAATGATGTGAATATTAACTTAAGGTCATGATGAATCGGCATGAGTGAATGCCTTGCAGTGCTGTTGCCACAGGACTAGGTATTTGCAAGAATAAGCAGGTGTTCCTCACAAAAGTCCTCATGAATGTATGTCCTAGTGTAGCAAGTTATATTGTTTATATTTTAAAGGGGATTTACGTGTCACATGTATCCGCAAGTCTCAGCAACAGCTTCTTAGTGTCTTCACTGTATCGTAGGTCTTCTAGGGGAAAGTCTCCAACAACAACCTGTAATACAGTGTTGGGTCAAATTTAGCATGGCAAGCACTGGTGTGGAGTATTTGCTTTGGTTAATTATTTTATGCTGGGCTTAATATATGCTGACTTACTTTAATTAATTCTGCAACCTCATGTTGTTCCTAGAAAACATATTAGCTGAAGGTGAAACTCATATTCATGTCATACTCCCTTATGTATGTCACACTGACTTGCTAAATACTGCATGAAGTATTTAATTATAGGTTGGTAAAACGTTTGTAAAAAGTTAACTCTTGAGTCTGACCTGGGGAGTAGTGTTATAAAGAGGGAAATCCATCACAATGCAGTCTCCACGCATGCGGATGCATAGTTCTCCACTTAGAGTATCAAACACTATCACTCCATTGTTGTTTCCTGACAATTCACAACAATAACAGTAGAAGCAACTTTGAATCATATTTATTGTGCAGTGTTAATGACTGTATATTTATTTCTAAATATATGAATATGAATAAAATATTTTAAATGACTACTTAGCCTAGAGGGAGGAGTGTGGCATACTTACTTTTGTGATAAAACAGAATAGCTGATGAAGCAAGGGTGGCGTGTCCACATAGGTTTACCTCATTCGTGGGGGTGAACCAACGTAAAGAAAAACGTGATGCTGAGAGAATGAAAACAGATGTTATAATGGTAAAGGCTGACTATATGACTGACTCAAATAAACTGTGTCTGTTTAAATACTTGTGATAGAACCAGAGTGAGGTCATTTTTAAGAGTTACTGAGCTTGCTACTAATTTCTGAAACACAGTGTTTTAAGATTTGTCTTTAATAAGACTATTGCAAGAACATCTTCATCTTATTGTTGCCCCTCCGTTCTATTGTCATTCAAACTACATTTACCTGTAATGTTTTTTTTAACATTGCTCTCTTTAACTCTATGGCACAATGTACCATACCTATGGTAACCCTATGGTAACTGTATGATACAGTGTAAGTACATAATGTTACATATTATTACACATGTTGTTACACTGTACCTAAATGATAACCCACTTTATTTTACAGTCCCTGCTACAGTGTGTCTACATCATGAGGTACACTGTAACTATGTTTGAAACAACATGTGACATTATATGCACGGTACCATAGGGTTAAATGTAAACTCTAAATGTAAACATAATGTCAATCCCAATGTCTGCTTTGTAAAGTCCATGCAAACATACAAAAGACAAGTACCTGTGCTGAAGCTGTCAGTTGTATTTTTGCAAATGATGAAGGCTGTTTCAGACAAGTTCATCTCTGTTGCAATTTTTTGGTACAGGTCCTCTGACAATGGCTGTGAATATTGAACAATTGTATAACAATTTCACGTGACTTTGCTGAAACCACCACGCTTACACATGAAAGCATCATAATTAGGATTGTAGAATAATTGGGTTTAGTGCAGACTAATAGAAAACACTGACTTACTTTTTGCAGCAGACACACGGCTGCTGGATTACCTTTGAAAGGTAAATTTGTAAATGCATCCACAATAAAAATAGGTATATCCATTGCAGATTCTTATCCAGAATGTGAACTGTGATTTTTTTCTTACTTGTTGACTTTGTGGCGGGGAAGTTGAACTTTACACCCAAGGCATCAGTACCGCCCATCCTTAAAGGGACAGCCTGCAAATACTGTCTTCAGTCCTTCTCCCTAAGACAGTGACCTGCTATTGGTCCTGTATTTTACCTCTCAGTACACCTCAGCAATAAGATTAAGACAGATATTTTGTTTTTGACACTGGTGGCACAGTGGACAAAGTTTCCCTATACTAGTGGTTTTGACAAAGGAAGGAATGAAGAAACATTTGTTTGTTAATCACAAACGGCACGAGGCTTACAGGATAGCGGGACATGCATTAAAGTGAATGTATGCGATAACACCTTGATCACGAAGTCTATTTAGCTTTGCAGCCATGATCTGTGTAAGTTATACTACTTTTCTCCTTGACTCAAGCAGGTCACGACACACTGCTCACAATATATGTGGCAAGAACGCAGTGTAAACACGCTGATCACCTCAGTTTTACACTCATCTCAAAAGCACAAATGTTTGGGAAAACATTTTATTGTAAAACTGCAGTTGAATAAGCAAATGCATGTATGCCTGTACATACTACAATACATACTTTATACATTCGGGCATTCAACTACAGTGTAATAAGGTTATGACATTGATACATTGTTAGGAACGATGTTAAGTTAATTTAACTGCCTCAAACTTGAAAAACACAGTCCTCATAATGATACATTTGGAATAATAGAGGATACACATTACAACAGTCACCAAAAACAACAGCTGAAAGTATGACAAAAGGCACCACTGAAATAAATGTTTGGCTCCTGTGATGTCCTGTGTTGATTCTGTCAGCCAAAACATCAACAGGCCTCATAGCTTATTCCCTGGGTAGTCTCCACAGGTCTACAGGGACATTGTTCCCTGAAGGATGAACACTGTGCGGCCGGCAATGTCCAACCTGTGTCCCTTGACCTCGAGGTCCAGCTCTCCTCCCCGTCTGGAGCTCTGGTAGGCTGTGAAGTACAACAAATACTGGTGACAAATGTGAGTTTAAAAAAAAAAAACCACCATGCCACGATTAGGGTTTCTGATAGAGGTTTTGGAATAACCAAGTTGTACTCAACACCATAAAGTGCCATAACAGTGAATGAAAATAGCCCTCAAACAATTGTAGTAGTGGTCTATTTAGTTACACAACTTATCTATATCACATTTTTTTCCCTCAATATAGCTTCTTTCAAGAAATCCTATGGCTATTCGAAAATAGATTTAGGGGTCTCATCCAAGTGATTTTTGAGTTGCCATAACTCATCACAGTTACACCTTATTGTATTGTCCTTGATACATCAATTAGGTACAGTGTAACACAGTGTGTAACAAAATGTAGCATTATGTAATTACACTGTACCAGAGGTTTAGGGTTAGTGTAAGCTTTGTACAGTGTTAGTACATAATATTACATGTTGTTACCATATTCTTGCATTGCCATTAAACCTGATGACATTTGCCAACCTGGAACCAGTGACACAAAACCAGTTTTGCACATTACAATCTGGCTAGTGAATTGTAAAAACAACAAGGCATTCACTAGAAGATTTAGAGATATTTAGAAATAAAATGCAATGAGATAGTGAACAAAACACAAATTATATTTATATAACATGGTTAAATGATGTCCACACTGCAGTTGTAATGGGATATCCACCCTTTTCATACCTAATAACCGCTGTTTCCCCAGTCTGTCTGCCCAGTATTTTGCAAGGATGGAATGTGCTGATCCTGTGGCATTAAAAAAAGAAATAAGAAAAACACTGAGATAGCCTTATACAGTTTTAATCTGATTAATATCTGATTAATACCTGATTGTCCAGGGATTTGATTGTACTAATCCAATTACCAGTTACGGGGTCCTCAGTAATCCCATTCCACGGTGTAAAGAACCTGGAGAAGAAGTCGTATCCTGGTGGGGAGTCAGGTGCCCCTTTTATAGTGACAGATACGCCTTTTATTTTGCCAGTGTGTTCACTTCTCATCATCCTCTCTGGATCAGGTTTCAAGGATGTTAAGGCTGATCTATTGAAAGAAAAAGTTAAAATTGTTTCGGCAATGTATACAAAAACAGGACTTTGCTGATCCTTTAACTTTCACCCTTGGTGTTCAAAATTAAATCAGTTCATCCTTGAGTCTAAGTAAGCATTTTTGACATGTACCATTCACATGTAGCATTTTTGACATGTAGCATTCACAGCATTGACATGTAGCATTTTTGACATGTAGCATTCATGTGGTCACAAGGACCTTGAACAGTGATCTTTGACCTCCAAAATAAAACATGTTTACCTGAAGAGTCAGAGTTAATAGGCATTTTTAAGATTGACATTGACCTTGAAATTTGACCATTAAAAAAAAATTAGTCCATCTCTAAGGCCAATTAAACATCTGTACCAGATTAGAAGCATCCATAAGCATAACAATCATTCTGCCTTGCTTTCCATGGTCTTTGACAGTGCAGGAGTTTACAACATTCACTTTATAAAGTGTTACTATCCGAACATCAGCATAAGACATATGACACAGCATTAGTCTTTTAAAAGATGTTTGTGGTCCTCTTCAGTCTTGTATTGGTATGGCAATATGATCAACTTTACTGGATAAAAGCTGTTATAATAGTTTGTACTCCATTTCCTTTTTCACAAAAATGAAGCTGAAGCCATAGATAAATCACTAAGAGGTGCAGGTTTCAGAGACATTAAACAAATACACTATGAAGAAGCAAACCTGCCCAGAATTCACTGCAGCTGTGTTATACTGATATGAATTCCAGGTTGAGGAGCAAGACATCATTTAGTAGCAACTGACAACTACACAACTAGATCGCTGTACAAACCCACAGCTGCAAACAAAGCTTCAGTCATACTTTCAGAGGTTGGATTATCCTCTGTAGGATATTGCAGTTTTTTTAAAAACAATAGAATGGTAGTTGCTCAAGCAAACAATGTACTTTGCTTGTAAATGAGAAACTGAGGCAATAGAGCAGTATGTAGCAGCTCTCTGGCAAAACAGGTCTTGCTTTTTACCACAGATACAGTGCAATGGACGCAATAGTGCAGCAAGTAGAAAAGAACATGTGCATTCACATAAATTATACTATACATTCCCCTGTGTCACATAGGATTTAAATGAAAGAGAATTTACATGTCACATGTGTCCGCCAGTCTCAGCAAGAGTGTCTTACTGTCTTCACTGTATTGTAAATCCTCTAGGGGCAAGTCTCCAACAACAGCCTGTAATACAGATATAATGTAAGAATAGCTTAAGCCTTTCAGGCATTGGTGTGGTGTATCTGCTTTGGTTGATTGATGCTGGGTTTAATATTTGTTTACTTACTTTAACTAGTTCTGCAACCTCATGTGGTTCCTGTTAAAAACATAGCTCTGCTTAGAACTCGTGGTCATGTTTTACTCTTTGTGTATATCACACTGACTTGCTAAATCAGTTATGGAGTACTGACTTTTGAATCATTACAATATATTGAAATATCTCTTCAGTCTGACCTGGGGTGTACTTGTATAAAGAGGGAAATCCATCACAATGCAGTCTCCACGTATGCGGTTGGATAGCTCTCCACTCAGAGTATCAAACACTATCACCCGGTTGGCGTTCTCTGACAGTTCATTTAAAAACAACAGGGTAAATAGAGCAAATGCCTTTGAATCATATTACCTGAGCAATGTAAGTAGATATACCAACAGTAGACCTACATCACAATAAATAAAACAAACGACTACTGAGGTCAAAGTAAAGAAGTATGGCATACTTACTTTTGTGATAAAACAGAATAGCTGATGAAGCAAGGGTGGCGTGTCCACATAGGCTTACCTCATTAGTGGGGGTGAACCAACGTAAAGAAAAACGTGATGCTGAGAATTAAAATGAATGCCATAATGGTGAAGTTAAATATTTACTACAATTTGGCTTCAAATAAACAGAGCTGTTTAAGTGTTTAGGTAAAAGTCTTTTTTAGTTACTGAACCAAATAGGCCTACATTGTAAGATGGAAAACATAAAAGTAATGAGGCCTTTAATGAGGACAGTGTTTTAAAAAAAAGTCTTAGTCAAGATTCTGACAACAACACTAACATTGCAGAAATATTTAAGTTGACACAGTATGACCATTTTTGTTATTACACAAGACTCTGGTGGAGATAAGAGTGTTGCTTTATGGACATACGTTTTGGTCTAAAGAATGTTAAAAATGAGGCTCTACTCTTTCTCATAAAACAAGAAACAATACAATTTCTCACTACATTTCAAATTAACAGGAAATACCATGTTTGCCTGTGTAATAGGATTTAAATTTCCCCCAGTAGGCCTACTGCAACCTTATAAACTATGTCAGATCCATCCTGATGGAATGTGTGCTCAGTAAAACTGCAAACAAAGAAAAAAGTACCTGTGCTGAAGCTGTCAGATGTATTTTTGCAAATGACAAAGGCTGTTTCAGGCAAGTTCATCTCTGTTGCAATTTTTTGGTACAACTCCTCAGACAATGGCTGTGAATATTAAACAGTAATATGACTAATAGTTTAATCTGACTTTGATGAAGCCATCGCAGTTATAGCCCATGATGGCACAGATAAAATTGGTTAAAACTTAGGCTAATAAAAAGAAAAAAACACTGACTTACTTTTTGCAGGAGACATACAGCTGCTGGATTACCTTTGAAAGGTAAAGTGGTAAATGCATCCATAAAAAAAATTGGTATATCCATTGCTGACTTTTTCCCGACGCCTATGAACTCTGGTTGACTTTGAAAAGGGGGAGTTGAATTTTATACCTGCAGCATCAGCACAGTCCATCCTTAAATGGGCAGCCTGCAAATGCTGTCATACGTCCTGCTCTGTAAAACACTCGACAGCTGCGAGTCTTTTGTGTGCCTGAGAATATGGCACACAGATACATGACAGTGTTTTTATTTCTGACAGAATTTGAAAGTCCACCTGCCTGTCATCTTTGCCCCGGAGATATGACAGTGCTGTTTTGAAATGGACCCCTACATAGGCTATCTGTTAACTTTAGCAGGTGTTTTAAAAGTACCAGTAATCGCCACTGTCGCAGGGTCTTTTAAATTCAAATCCAACGTAAAGCATCAGGTTAAGTCAAATAATTTAAGCACTAGTTAGAATTAGACACACAACATTGAGGTGCAGTATTTCAAGTGCTCGAGACTAAGCTTGATCAAACAAAGTCTCGCGAGATATTAGAGATTAACGTTACCTAAACGCCGTTCCTTAGCTACCTACCTGAGGACAGGCAGGCGTTTGACGGTAAAGAGAAATGTCATTTTCTAACTCCTGTATCGTTGTGAATTGATTTGGTAGCAGACATTCCTGTAAACTTCGATTTGTTTTTTAATCGTGACATCTATTCATATTGTCCGAAAATGTGGCAGTTTTGTCCAACATTACTTGACCGACGACAGTGTTCTGCTAGCTAATGTTTGCTAGCTGGCACAGAATACTGTGTGATGGTAGCGGTGGAACTCGTCTTTCCTGCCAACCTCGAACTAGCAATAAATCGTGCAATTGTGTTTCATGTTCATGTGTGGAATGCTAGATTGTAAATACAGCAGCGAACCCATTATGTGTCATTTTCTATGCGTCTGTCTAGATGACAGTCTGGCTAACCAGCATTTGACAGCAACGTAAAGTTAACCGCCTCTACCCATAAATGTCGATGCTAGCTTATTCTACAAGGTGGAAACTATTTCCACATCTTACATGGCTATCGCTAGCTATTTCAGCAGAAGTCGCTCGGTTAGTAGCTAATGACAGTTTTGTCTCTGACCAATTCGAGCTAAAGAGCTAAATGTATGCTATCATTATCCGGAACACCCTTCTGTGCTACAGGTGTAGCTCGATGTTGTCGAGTCAATGTCAGAGTTTGGTGCCAAGGTTTGTGAGTGACAGCAGCAGGCTGATAAATTTGACATGAGCTGTTAAGACAGAACAGTGGGTATTTTTTTATCATGACTCTTTGCTCTTAATAATGTCAGCTGTCGCAAGGTTTGCCAGTTAGTCACCCACTGAATAGCTAGTCGGGTTTTTTTTCCCGAACACGAAACCTGTCATGTTATTTGTAAGAAGTTGACAGTTAACTGCTAATCCACGACAGGCTAAGGGAGTGATGCTGCATGGACTAAGTGGATAGGATTGTTCTGTGTTAATGCCATTCCAGAGTAATATTTTACAACTGCTGAAATGTAGCATTGCAGTAAATACAAGGCGAGATAACGAATGAACTCCGTGTCAATGTCATGTGAGTTAACCTTGGAACAGTTGATTTTCCACCCGCGTAACGTGACCCTGTCAACTCCATCACAGTATGACGACTCGAACTTTTTGTACCATTGGCCAATGCTCCTGAAAGGGGTACTTAACATATTTTTAAATGTCTAGTTAAAGAAATCAGTTATGTACCATTGATAAAACAGTTAGAGCATTAAAAATAATTTAAAAAGGGAACGTAAGCTGGGTAAAGCATATGTTAATATGTTGAAACCATATGCTGGAAATATGCAAATAATAGGCCTATGCTTATTTGAATGCAGGAAATTGAACCATAATACAACTTTACCCAAAGTGAAGACAATACAATAAAATGTACCAACATTAGATTTAATCTACATTCTACAACATCTACACTGTTGTTCTTTTTTTTTTTCACTGGTCACAGATTGAAAATGTCTCACAACGATGAAGGGTATGTGGTGCGGATCCGAGGTTTACCATGGTCATGCACGCAAGAAGAAGTTGCCTCCTTTTTCTCAGGTAAGAATTCTTTTTGTTTGTTTGTCAGGTACAAACACCCAAGGAATATACGTTTCTGAAATTAAATAGTGACTATAAGGATGATGCTGAAGAATGTAATTCATTCTTTTTCAGACTGTGACATTGTTGGGAAAGTGAATGGGGTATGTTTTACATACTCCAAAGAAGGAAGGCCTAGTGGAGAGGCCTTTGTAGAGCTAAAAACAGCTGAAGATTTTAAGAACGCGTTGGCCAAGGATCGCAAATACATGGGTCATCGGTACATCGAAGGTAAATGTCTAACATTTATGCCATGCAATATCAATAATACTGACAGCCTAATGCTCAATCTTTAGAATGTTCTTAAATCATTTATGCTCTGTGTTAAGGTTTTTTCAGGCTTTGGGAAAGATGTTTTTTGGTTGTGAAAACAGTGAAACCTTTCTCTTTACTCTTTAAAAAAAGGGTTTAATTCATCTCCCCTCTACCACAGTCTATTCCCTTTTCTAACTCGTGTTGTTCCCTAGGTAGCCATAGGAGCAGGTACTGTTACCAGTCTCTGAATCGTGCCTATTATGTAATCGTTCAGAGCTTCTGCTGCTGTCAGAGGCTTCTGCTCCCTACAAGCTGCAGGAGCCCTGAGGCTTCTACTGCTTGTAGGGAGTTGAATTTTGCATTCTCTGTGTGTGTGCAGCTTTCAGCAGTCCAAACACAATAAAAAATACAACTACTAGAGGAGCATCGGCCAAGAAAGCAAGGCATTAGCTCTGTTTCATAATGCTGTATGTGTGTGCATTACATATTTGTTTTTGCTTAGTTCAGATAAGCGAACTTGTTCTTGTTGTGACATTGAGCCAGGTCACCTTACCGGTGGCTATACTACAAAGGGGGTTAAGTGATAGACCTGGTTTAATTAATGGAAGAGTCCAGGGCATCACTCTTTTAACCAAACAAATGCAGGCGGGCTCTTCATCTATCAGGTTTACGACTACCTCTGGGTTAGACAAACAAACCAGGTGTGTCACTTAACAACCTTTGTAGTATACGCTGCAGTCTAAGCCTATGTGGTGCTGTGCTTTGCAGTGTTTAAGTCCAACCGCAGCGAGATGGACTGGGTTCTGAAGCGCTGCGGCCCAACAGACTACGACAGCAGCAGCGGCTGCACGCTGCGCCTCAGAGGGCTGCCCTTTGGCTGCAGCAAGGAGGAGATCGTGCAGTTCTTCGCAGGTATTCGGGGCCGCGACTTTTTACAGCAGTGACGTCCAAAATAAAAGATTTTTCTTTTTCATGTAAAAAAGAGCCGATGGCAAGCAAGCAAGCAAGCACATTCTGAGGATGGCGCCACTGTTTGTTTTTGTTGGGGCCTTGTTTTTAGTCTTTCAAGGAATGTGGTGGCTTGATGCATCCTAGAAATGTACTTAGCATTGAAATGGTTTGAAATGTTTTCTAAAAGCGAAACAAATGAAACGGGTAATTTGTGCAGTACAGTGGATGCAAAAGTCATCTAAATCAGTTAATGTAAGTTGGTGATGTACAGTTTGAAATCTGATCAATCCTGTGCTATGTCAATAATGGGTTAATTAACAGTAAATGTTTTATTTACATTCTTAAATCAAGTGTTTAATCAGGAAAACAATGTTCCTAAAAATCTGAATTAGTGGCAAGGTTTGGTTTGTTGGGGGTGTTGTTTCTGATCATTTCTCCACAGTTGGGATCTGTTGCGGCTTTTTTATAACATGTCTCCCCTTGTGGGGTTATTTGTCCTTTGGGTTAAAGGGTTGAAAATCGTTCCAAATGGGATAACATTGCCGATGGACTACCAGGGGAGGAGCACAGGGGAAGCCTTCGTGCAGTTTGCCTCAAAGGAGATAGCAGAAAAGGCACTGGGGAAACACAAGGAAAGAATAGGGCACAGGTGGGGCCAGCAAGACTGGGACTGGGGCTGTGGTTGGACTGTGCTCTCACTGACTGTGGGGCCCAGGGCCGGGGGGGTTGGGGAGGGTTGGGGGGGAGGAGAGGGGAGAGGGGGGGTGTGTGTGTATGTATGTGGTGTGTGTGGTGCGGGGTAGGGAATGGGAGGGAGGGAGGTGGGGGGAGGAGGGTTGGTTGGGATCATGCATCTTTCTGCTTTAGAAAAAAAGATGTATCATTAATATCCATTTTCATCTGAACCTTCCCTCATTTCTACACCTGGGCATTGATCTCACCTTGTTCTCCACAACATTGGAGTTTCTCTAGATGTCACAGGTCATAGTTCTTACGGTTGTTTGATAGTGGGTGAAATGGTCTGTTAGGGTGTCAAAATGCATTTTTATCTGGAGCTTTGTTAAAAAAAAAAAAAAAAGCAGTAAACAAAAGTCCTCTTCTGTGGCTGTAATATTATATCACCCTCTCCAGTCAGTTTATTGCAGTGGTGATATTCTCCCGTTAACTTGGCCTAAACCCACTGAAGTCCTTAAGATAATTTGCATTAAAATTCAGATAGTGTTAAGGCTATTTATAAGATGTACACTTTGCACACCTAGCACATTCTGACCCCGTACCTCTTGAATCCAGGTACATCGAGATATTCAAGAGCAGTCGCAATGAGATCCGGGCGTACTATGAAGTGCCCCGGAGGATGATGGGACAGCGCCCAGGCCCGTACGATCGGCCCATAATGGGTCGCGGTGGCTTTTTTGGCCCGGGTCCAGGAAGAGGTGGAGCAGTTCTTGACCAGATGCGCAGCGGTGGCGGCTACAGTGGAGGTGTGTTCCTTCTCTGAAACACTTTCGTTGGGACATGATACCGTTAATATTTTGTTTCACGTTATAGTTTTATAGTATATTGTGTAACTACTACACCTCTAAGTCACCATCTACTTTCTACATCCAATCTGCTTTGAAGGGTATGGAGGCTTTGACAACTATAATGGTTTCAACAACTACTGCTTTGGCAATGGCATGTTCGAGGAGCGAGGAGGAAGGGGTGATCGAAGCCGAGGTAGTGTGTGTGCACCTGTGTGTGCGTGTGTTTTTTATGTATGTGTGTGTGTGTGTGTACGTGTGTTGTTTTTTATTCATGTGCCCACATGGCCGTGTGTGTGTGCGTTTTTTATTCATGTGCCTACGTGTTTGTGTGTGCGTGCGGCGTGCGTGTGTGTGTGTGTGTGTGTGTGTGTGTGGTTTTGTATTCATGTGCGTGTGTGTTTGTGTGCTCCTGTAGCCAGCAGTAGCAGCCATGGCTATGGTGGAGGGGGCGACAGCGGCTCCAGCTTCCACAGCGGCCACTTTGTGCACATGAGGGGCCTTCCGTTCCGAGCCACAGAAGCTGACATCGCCAATGTGAGAGCATAGTCATTCATGTGACTTAAAAGCAACATGTGTAAGATTTTTTAGTTTAAAAACATTCAAAAATGACCTTGAATTCGAAGAGGATGTGGACAAATCATTATCATTCATTATCAACATCGACATCGAAATATGACAGTGTTATAACTATAAGAGAGATAACAGCAACGCAAAACATTACAGGACACACACAATGCTAGCTAGATGCAGTGATGGTCGCAGTCAGTTCTTCAAGACATTGCAGTTTATTTCTAGCATATGTTATGGATAGTACCCTCCCAAAACATATGGGCTGATGCACTGTAGTCATATGGGCCTTATTCAGGGCAACATTGCAACCCTGTTAACAAACCAGGAGAAACTCTAAGGCACTCTCATTTTCAAAAGTGAAAAAGCCTTTATCGTCATGGCTTGGTCATCTTAAGATGATATCTTATAATGTCAAAGCCATAACAATAAAGGCTCTTTAACTTTTAAAATAAGAGTGAATATGAAGAACTAATTTCTCCTGGTCTGTTGCTTGAAGTATCCCATCCAAAGACCACTTCAAACAAACCATCTTTTGAGTCCAGGAAGCGCATCTCAACAGACATTTTTGTTGTAACCCTGTTACTTGAAGAAAGACTTGTCTGCCAATAAGACACAAGTGTGTCCATATCTTTTCCTGTGATTCCTCAGACTGGTCCTGCTTCCATTTACTAAAGATTAACCTCAGTCCATTTCTGTTGCTTTTGCCAGTGGGTTCAGTGTTTAGTTATGTGGCTCTGTTGTGTTTTTGTCGTTGCAGTTCTTTGCGCCCCTTCACCCAGTGCGGGTGCGTATCGATGTTGGCCCCAACGGCAAGTCCACCGGGGAGGCAGACGTGGAGTTCGCTTCGCACGAGGACGCCGTGTCAGCGATGTCAAAGGACAAGAATCACATGCGTACGCGTCTGCCCCCTTAGTCCCCCCCAGGCCTGCTATTTTCATAAGTGTGAAAGGGCCAGCTTTGGAAGTGCCACATCAGGACCTGCAGCCTCCAGGATTATGTCAGGAATTTGCTAAAGCTGCTCAAAGATAACAGCTGGTATAGAAGAGAGCCCATAATGGCAGTGTTTGGTTCCCCCGTTGCCCTGGGCCTGACCCCGGGTCTATTTGTCATTGTAAAGCACACAGGGGCCAAAACATGGCTTTGTGGGTCTGTTGCCATAGTTTTTAGGTGAACATTACATGAGGAAATGGTAGACGGGATCGCTCTATCTATTATCAACCTGTGTCGCATCAGTGTTTTGAATTAAGGACTGCATGATTGCACAGTTAAACAGTATGAAGCATTTAAAGTCCTTTCAGAAGCTCACAGCAGTATGTGGAATACACAGTAGCACCGTGTTTGGCATTATGTCACCCATGCATGTGCTCCCTGATGTGATGATATTGTGGGGATAGTTTGCCAATATAACAAACAGAAAAAAAGTCACTTAACTTACTCTCTAACTTTTCTATTTTCTCTGCAGAGCATCGTTACATTGAGCTGTTTTTAAACTCAACTTCAAGTGGAGGATCTGACATGGGTTAGTATCACATACTGAAAATAAATGTATATTGAAAAATAAATATTTTTTTATTATGTGAAATTTCACTTCAGAAAAAGTTAAAGCGCATTCGGTTTGTGTGCTAAAAGTAAATGTGATTGTATATTACACATTGTAGTGGTGGGAGAGATACACCTCTGCATTGCACTGCACCCTTTTTGAACGACTGCCATATGTAACTGTGGTCTAACTGGTTGCTTTGCAGGTCGTGGCGGGGCTTTCTACAACAGCTCTGGAGGCATGGGCTCCCGAAGCAGTGGACTGAGAGGAATGTTCTAGACTAGACTCTGTTCGGAGTTTCACCATTTTCAACCCAAAGTTGGAAGAGTTGTTTTGTATTTGGATGTTTTCACATGTTCATAAAAATGTACTTAGGATATTTTCCAGTCTCAAAGAGTGGAATAATAACAAAAAAGATATGTCTATATACATATATATAAATATATATATATATATATTTGGGATCATTACATAGGTTAACCAGCTATTGTAAATTTTACTTATTAAAATTTTATATAAACTCCTGTTGCTGTTCATGGTTCATTGTGGGGTTTTTAAAATGTTATGCTATAGTTTAGATCACGAGCTAGATTATTCCGTTTATTGTTTCATGATCAGACATCCCTTTACTGTAGTTTCATGTTGATATGCATTTTTTTTTATAAAGGCTATATGTTTGCTTGAACTGTGCAGTTGTCGCGGGGTTATGATCTCTGAATATTTCAAGAGTTGACCCAGAGACACAATAAAGACAACACTGCTATATTTTACAATGTACCTTCACCTATGTTTTCATTGTCGATGGGTTAAAAGCCAGGGGCCCCCTGGTAAGCAAGGTAAGCATTACAGTTCAATGCTCTGCTGGAAAATCTGTTGTTTTCTAAACAACGTTTAGGATAAACTCAAAAGAGTAATTGACAGCCAGCCATCACTGCTCACACTAATACAGATTTAAAAGCTTTTCTTGTCTGTCTTCTAACATTACATTGTGTGGTGTATTAGATTCAGCTTCAGCTTACCCCCAATTTCATTTCAACATTAGACAATTTTCAATATTTTGCATTTGTCATTTATTGTGGATCATGCAACACCAGGATGGCAAGCAAGATTTCCCCATAGACCATTTTGTCGATATTTCCACAGAAGCTTGATATCAACAGGCTGTGTTTCAGGGGTGGTGCTTCTTGTGTGCACCACCATATTTACCAGGTGACCACCCTACTGGAATGCTTCTGCCAGTGCAATCTGTACAAACGTGCCAAACACACAATAGACGTGTCAGTTCCTATGAAGTGTTTATTTTGAATCTGGTGAATGGTGATTCTCAAAAGTGGACATTCAACAATGGTTCTTCTGTAACCTTTGCCCTCCCAAAAGCTTCTTTCTGAACAGCTTTTTCTTTTTTCTTCTTTTTTCAAAAACTCATTCTTTCTGACCAGCTGAATGAGCAGTGCTGTCAGTCTGGGGATGGAGCAGTTTAAAAGCAAACATGCTCTCACATGGTCAGAAACTAAAAATGCATTGTATGTTAGAATTATAAAATCAAACTGAACACTTCAATGTCCACGGTTGCATTGTTTATATAGGCTGTATACCAGACAGCCAGACGTGACGGCCACATTTCTGTGAATCTGTGCTTGACGTGCTTTCACACAAATACAATCAACAGATGCAACCATCAGTGGTTTAGTAGATATTTACCCAACTGTACAACAATTCACACTTGAAATATCTTGGCCATTTTATGAAGTAAGATTTATGTTACATATTCATTTCTTTTAAATACATAACTGGCATAAATTAATTATAAATCATATTGACATACATAGTCTTTTGTGAGGCATTCCAGTTGCACTTTACAAATTAAAAAAAGTAAAAGAAAAAAAAACTTGGCATGATTTTTATGGCCGTTATGTGCTGTATTACATATCATATTACTTCTATACACAGGACAAGTTGCTCTTAGTAAATGGCAAGTTTTGTAGAACTGATACTGTGCAGTTTTTAAACAATAAAATCAAAGCAGCATTAAGAATCTTAGTGCTTTAGGATGGTCTAACTTTTTTGACTTTTCTACAAAGAAATGTCTGGAAATGTCCTCATACATTATTTTGGCTTCTTACTCAGGCACATGTGAATATCAATCAATATGTTACACTGCGTTAATAACTCAGATATATCAACAGTCTTGTCCACCACAGGGATAGAGCATTGATAATAATAATTTTCACTGGTCTGATGTGTTGTCTGGACAACAGAGAGGTATTCGTACTTCAAGTTTGGAATGTTCTATCCTTCTGAATGTCTGATTCTGGCCAGCTGCCAAAAAAAAAGTCTCGTAATCTCACAATAGTATCTTGGCTCAGGCACAACACCGTGGAGAATGTAAACGTCTTCCACCAACACCTGAAACCAGTGGTCGGCCATCTTGGATTGTAGTTGTAAATGCTGTCAGTTGCTTGCGACAGGCGACTTCCTGCTTGAGTTCGAGCACCTCCCCTCGTGCGGCCCTAGTGCGTTGATGTGCTGTATGTAGTGTGGCAGCCCTCCCCCTGGCCTCCCTCTGGTTTAGGAGGCAGTGGAAGAGCAGCGCTGAAGCAGGAGAGCGTGACATGTGTCACACACTCGCACTGGTTTGGGCGAGGCGGGGAGTGGCAGCTCGTTGTCAGAGCAAGCGTTGCAGAAGATCTCGCCACAGTTCCTGCAGTGGTGCTGTTTGGACCCAGAAATCGAAAAGAGTGACTCAAGAGTACATGCTTTTCTGCAAATATAATCTAATGTTACTTTTGAAATAAGTATTTTGTAGCCTACAGTACAGGATCTCTCACAAAAGAAACATTCACCAAACTCATGTTTCCCTGCCTTTCCACATACATGAGAGAACTGCAGTAACAGTTTTGTTTCAATATTGAAATAGACATAACAATAGGTAATGGATAACTTCCCTAAATCGCTTAACATCTTCTGTCCACTTGTGTGGATTTATTTTTAATTTCAGAAGTGGTGACCAACCTTCCTTCTGGAAATGGAGAACTCTTTTTCACACAGTTTGCAGTGCGTAGCGTCCTTATCCTTCAACCATACTTGCCCACCCTGAAAGGAGTCAAAGGCATGCCCATTGAAAAAGAGAAAAGTACATACATGAATTAATTCAGGAAAGAGAAGTGTAATGATATGACTAAGGTTGTCTTTTTCTCTGTGGTTGAATCTGAAAATTAACTAATAGAGCCTGGTGCTGAAATTTTCAAAGTAACTGGCAACAAATGCAACACATCTACATGTTAAAGAGCTCAATCCTACCTGGAGTGCCTTGTTTGCTTCCTTGATATCTTCAATTTTCAGTTTGGATCTGCATAGAAACAAAGACACAAGAAAAAAAACAATGACCAAAAGGAACTGACCCCTTTACTTTCATCCAAAGAAGCTGGTGGTGATCACCACCAAGTCGTTCATAATATTTTAACATATGAATGCCCATTGTATAGTAAATACAGTTTCCTTGAAGGTAAAAGCTGACTATTTGTGACAACATTCAGAAGATGAAAATGATTAATTACTCGCTGAGTTTGCAGCCAAGCTCCTCCAGGGCCTGTTCCTGCTCCTCACAGATCCCCTTCAGCTGCCTGTTCTCATCATGCATCCGGTGAAACTCCTGTGCAAAAACACCCAGTGAATGAGGATTCAACAGGGTCCCGACACAGCCGAACATGCCCAACATATCACCTCAAACATTTCAGAACAGACCATATTAGATTTGGAACCATGCCCACACAACAAACAACAAACAACAAAACGGCTTCAAGGCCCAGTCTACAGCTAGGTTTGGCATCGTGCAAAGTGGGGTGATATTGTAAATGTGCGCATATAGTCCACATCTGCCTTATATACAAACCCACAAACTGCCTATAATATTTGATTTGACAAATGGCAGTATGTGTAAACTACACCAACTCTATGATGTGCTGTGTCTATGATGTACTTTGTCATAGTTGAACATGGAAGTTTACTTTTTTGAGTTCATTTATCTGCAGAGCCTCAGCACTGAGTTGAGAAACAGTCTCCCGCTCTCGTTCTAGATCATTCTGTAGGGTTTGTCTCCATTCCCGCTCAATCTTCAGGTCCGTCTCCAGCTGCAGCCTATGGCCAATAAACAAACAACAAGCTCATTTAATCAGTACACTGTCAGCACGGAGCTACAGTATATACAATTCAAGCAAATGGCAGCTGATATTTAAGCTCAGTAGACAATTAAATGACATCCTTCCTTCCAGTACTCCTGAAGCAACATACTGACTGGCAATAAGAGTGGCTAGTTTGACCCAGACCATATTATTGCTTTTTTATTTTATGAACAGTTGTCAAAATTGTGTATAAACTTCTTTTTTATGAATTACACACACAAATACATATCTTGGGGACTGTTAGGAGAAACTGACTCAAGTTGACAAATACTGTAAATACTGTGCCTTGTGGCTAGTGGCAGTTGCTGTTAAAATACTGTATACTGTATATTAGCTTGGACTTAACTGTATATTAGTAGTCACAAGCTTGCTGTGTGCAGACTTAAACAAACAGCAGACATTAAGAGACTGAATGCAGAGCAAATGCAGAATGTAGAGCAAATGATCTTTAAAAACAAAGACAAGACTTACATCTGCTTCTCTCTCTGGGCAATCTGCTTCTGTAGACTGTCGGCTTTGTTGGCAAAGTCCTGCTTGAACATCCGCCTTCCCTCCTCGGCGGATGAGCGGTCCCTCTCGGCCTCCTGCAATCTGGCGTAATTCAAACCGAATGGGTAAAACTGAGGCTCCCATCACGAGTGGGGGACAGGGTGAGGGTTTGGGAATGAAATGACAAAAATGTATGTAACTGAACCACGAATTAAATAAATAAATAAGTAAATAAGTAAATCAAATAAAATCAAAATAATCAAGAAAGGAGATAGGCAAGACATCTACAGACAGAGCTACTTGCAGGAAAAACAAGAAGGAAGGACAGAGCCAGAAAACTGAGCCAAGGGCCAGGAGGGGGATTGGGAAGCAGCTTAGAGCACCCTGGCCTTGTTTGCATGGAAGAACATTTCTCAGACGGAACTTCTGGACACAATCACACAATCAGTAGAATATTTCAAAACATCTAAGTTTATTGATTCACATGTTAAAAGACACACATCTTTTATTTGTTAGTGGTGTCTGGTGAAACATTTACATTTACTGTTGTTAATCATTGTTTTGTTTACAGTACCACGATAATCAGATATTCTATAAAACTGCTCCATATGAAAAAAACAACAACACAAGTCTGTCATAGAAACAGCCAATTGAAGAATAGCCAGTGTAGTGGAGAGCAACAGAGAACAGTCAAAAAAACATCAATTATATACCAGACTTTGTGTTATCATTGTGTTAAAGTGTTTACAGACAAATAGAGTAAGGTGTCTAAAAATTCAGAAGGAAATATCTTTGACAAGCTTGTATTGGTGCTCGGTGTCTGTGCTGGCACATTTCACGAAGGACATGGCGAGAGTTCTGGTCTGACTCAGCAAATCTTTGTCACTACGGAGAATCAACGGAAGTGCGAGGGCAGGGGTGGGGTGGGGGTTGGGTGTGGAGGGGTTGGGGGTGGGGGTGGGGGGAGGGAATCACAGATGCATTGGCGAGGGGAGAGATCATGTATTTGTTGCACAGGAGGAAGGAAGGATTTCAAAGAAAGATGATTGGAGAGGGGGAAAAAAGAAAAAGGAAAATCAGAAAAGGGAAAAAAACAAAATGGGGAAAGAGGATGTACATATCAGTGAATTTTCATGTCACTCAAAAAGCCTCAAGATTATTAAGCAATGCAGTCATAAAAATAGTACAGGTAAGATGGCGGTAAAGCAATGGAACAGATAGGGGGAGGGATGGATCCATGTGGACTGAAACATGACAAGGTGCTGGTGGAAAAACACTGCACAATACATGAAAGATATTCAAATGTCATTTTGCAAACTGGTGGAACGAGACCACTTTACGGAGAACATGCAAAAGATACATACAATTGCATGGCCAGTTGCAGCACAAAACAGTCATGTTTGATTTCAAACGATTCCAGCTAGTAGCAGCTTATAATACACCTCTGATACTTAACAATGTACTAAATAGTGCTAATCTTAATCACACGTTTTGAACAGGAGAATGTGGTCCAGCATGAGGTAACCACTGCAGCCTTACCTTTGCTCAAGTTGCTTCATGGTCGCTGTGATTTGATTGGTCTTCTCCTCCAGCCTGGTGATCATCTCATCCTTCTGTTTCAGGCCATCATCAGCAGCCTATGCGTAGAAATGTACACAGTCAATCAGTCAAGGAACAGTCAATCAGTCAATGAACAGTCAATCGGTCAATGCACAACATTTTATTGTAAGACATTCATAATCTGTTTCATCACTTAAGGTACTAACATTATGTTCACCACAGGGAGAAAACCAAACATACACACTATGCATTTAAAGGTGTCAGGAGGCAGTCCTAAGCTTCAGCTGTTTCACAAAGTCATTTGGACAACTACATGGCATAATGCATGTACAACTCTCCCTAATTTTATTTCCTTATTTCTATTACCACATTTTGGTACCTTCCAGTAATCGATTGTGTGCCAAGACTCAGCCACACTGCTGACCTTTAACCCTGAAACTGTGAAAGGACTGTGAGATTAATGCTCTCCATACAGCGGGGGACTTTGAGAGGATTTAAAAAATACAGTTCCACACCCTCTCACATCTAAAGACAAAGCATTAGTCACATAGTCACAGTCTAGTCGCAGTGCAGTTCCAGACCACAAGATTTCCTTCAGACTGTGATCCCTAATTACAAGACTACAACTAGAATCTTAGATGCCAGGTTAAAAAATCAAAGCCATACAGCAGCAGTAGTTTCTGGCCACTACTACCTTTGTGTGTCGGTTATTTGTTCTCAAATCAAGATATGACAGCTGTGTTACACTTTCATTTTAGATATGCAGTGCTGTTTGATGCAGGCAGAGGCAATGTTAGAGTTGTTGGAGTGACACTTAAAGTAAAATGTCTGCTGTTTAAATAGCCTACGTATGACATTTTCTGTTGTATTATGCAGGGCCATATGCAGTCTATGTGCAGGATGCGACCTGGCAATTAGAATCCTGTGTTTGAATTTATGAACATTCTTTGCCCCTTTGTAACCGTCTGTTCTTGGCTTGCTCATTTACTGGTTGTTGACAATGTCACGTCACAAGACTTGAGAAAGACTTGTAATGTTTGATATTGTCTTAAGGCCAAAACTAGAGAAAGACTGACTTAAAACTCAGATTTCCACCTGAAAGCTAAACGCCCAAGATGATTTGAGTGCACCATGACTCCAGCAAGGCTGGCGATTATATTCCGATTTGGGAAAAGTAGTCTACGCTACGATTTACAAATCTTTGTAAAATCCTTTGGTGTAGGGCTGGCCTAACCATACCTGCATTTTCTGGTACATCTCCACATTGATGGCCTTGACCTCGTCGAGCTGGTTGCGCAGGCCGATGAGCGTGTCCTGCTTCTCGTGGATGTCCTTCTCCAGCAGCTTCATGGCCATCTCCATCTCCTGCTTCATGCTCACCTGCACCACCAGCTCATTCTCCACATCCTGCACACATACAACACACTCCCTTACTTCTCATTTATGTCTGTCTGTCTGTCTGTCTGTCTGTCTGTCTGTCTGTCTGTCTATCTGTCTGTCTATCTGTCTGTCTGTCTGTCTGTCTGTATATCTATCTGTCTGTCTGTCTGTCTATCTATCTATCTATCTATCCGTCTGTCTGTCCGTCTATATATCTATCTGTCTATCTATCTATCTGTCTATCTGTCTGTCTGTCTGTCTGTCTGTCTGTCTGTCTGTCTGTCTATAAAATATCTTTTAAGAGCCTTGCTCTTTACAAATAACATATAAAGGTAAAAATATGTGTATGTATCTACAACTCTTACAACTCACCCTTTCATCCCCAATCTGTGTTTCCATTTCAGGCTTTCCAACAAATACAGTAATAAAAAAAATGCATAATGATTTACTGTAGACACTTTCAATGTGATGTAATGTTTACCACAAAAAGTATCTCTTAACATCAGCCAAAAAAAGAGTAAAGAAGTATGAATAGTGACAATAAGCACTGACAATGACCCTTCTGCCAATATGTCAAGTCGGGTCATTTTATTTATATAGCACATTTTTAAAAAACAACACAGCTGACCCAAAGTGCTTTACAACACAATCAAGAAAATAAAACGGCAAAACTATAAAAACAAAGACCATAAAAATACCAAAACACTGACAAGATAAAATATACAAAAGTGGCTGTAACTGTATGGACAGAACAGCTGTTCCCTACCTGCCGTAGCTGACACTCCTCTCTCAGCTGTCGTCTGGCCTCGTTGTACATCTCGTCCAGGCCCTGCCGCGACTGCTTGTAGGTGTCCAGCTCCACATCCACATCACCCTGAGTCACCTGAACAGATGGGGGAGTTATTTTATTATTTAGAAACAGTTATGTTATTTTAAACTTATTTTATCTTTTATGCTTTTATATTGTCCTTTGCTTTTAAGCACATTGACCTGCCTTTGTATATGACATGCGCTATACAAATAAAGCACATTGAACTGCCTTTGTATATGACATGCGCTATACAAATAAATTTGACTTGACTTGACTTATGTGCCAAGCCTTCCATGGCACGGTAAGCAAGGGCAATGACTCTGAAGTAGGTGAGGTGCAAACATGGTTCACGGGCATGGGCCACTACCTCTAGACGACGCTGGGTTTTCATGACAATCACTGAGTTCTCTGTTCGTAGCTGTTGATTCTCCTCCTGTAGTTTGATGATGTTGTTTTTGGCTATGGCCAGCTGGGGAAAATGAAGAAGAACAAAAACCACAGATATTGGGTTAGACACAGCAAAACAGAGCAGATGAAAATTAAACTAAGGCAGTGCTTATCGTGAATATTGTACCTCCTCAATAAGTTTGGAGTTGGACTTCTCGAGGGAGTCTACCCGTCCTTGTAGGCCCTGTACCGTTGAGCTGCACATCAGACAGGCATGATGGAAGAGGATCAGAATACTGGTATATTACGTGTGTGCGTGTGCGTGTGTGTGTGTGTGTGTGTGTGTGTGTGTGTGTGTGTGTGTGTGTGAATGTGAGTGTGTGTGTCCTTTTATGAAAGCAGCTTACTTTAGTTGCCTGTTCAGCTCCTCCACATAGTTCTTCTGGTCCAAAATAGCAGCAATCTGTCCATTCCTGGAGAAATAAAAAGAAAAAGAAAACACATTACACATGCCCTTATCAAATAGATCTGTTAACAAGCAGTGTTGAAAATCTCACACACTGTGTTAGTGCCAAATTAATAAAAGTGTAAAACATGTATCCAGTTTCCATTTGACATTGTTACCTCTCCTCACTTCTGTAGTCATCAATGTCATTCTTCAGATACATTGAGAAGTCGATCACTCCCACCTGTGCAGTAAAAGGGATGCTTTTTTACAACCAAACTCAACATGTTCACACAACCACTTCCTATGAAGCTTGTACTCATAAGACAAAATAAACACATTAATAAAAGCTTACAATGCATTCATAAAGTATTTATGACTACTTATACATACTAATGACTGTACTCCTAAAACATTATAATACTTTGTTATAAGCCCTTTTCCAACTTCAACAGTGCATTTAAACAGTGCATTCTGACACACTGCATTCTTGGTTATAACGCTTTCCTTGCCTACAAGTGCAGTCATGAGTATGTATAAATAGTAATGAATACTAATTTTAAACATTATTTATATGAATAAACATTATATTTATGAAGACATTATAACCCTTTATAAATGCGTTATAGAGTCTATAAATACAAGCTTCATAGAAAGTATTCACATAAGTATTCATATATATATATGAGATGCTGACTAGCCTTACAATGTGACATTCTGTACAGGGCTTACTGCTTACAAGTGTAACCCATTCTGGCAAAATGTGTCTGAAGTTGCAAATTTTAATTTTAAGATACAGGATCTTTTTTTTGAAACAAATGGTGTTCAAATACCATCTTCCTAATGTTCATAGTCAAGACAACTATGTAAAAGTAAACATTTGACTACATGATATGCTCATTTTCAACATTCAGATATTACCAAAATGAGCCAAAATCAATGTGATTTTTTCAGGTTTTAAGGGGTTAAATGGCTGACACAACCCAAATGCCTCTTTCATGGCAAGTGTGTAAGGTATGACTTGGACCAAGAACTCATTTACAGTGTCTTGTCTTGTCACTGGTACTAAAATCTTGGGTCACTTGGATTAATTTTGCCATATCTGGTTACAGTTTATGCTTCAGTCAGTTATGTTTGTCACCAAGCTTTGTCACTGCTGTAGTGGCACTGACCTGAGAGTCGAGGTCTTCACCCTTCACACACAAGTTTGCATCGATCACATTGAGACCGTCTAGAAGCCCCACGATGACAGCGCCCTCCTCCTCCATCATCACGGCTGCACTCTCGTAGAAGTCACTGAGACAGACAAACACAATCATTTAGCTTTAGCTTACATTCAGCTTGTGTGCACTTGACAACACTTTTGGCAAACACCGATGTTGGATAGTAGAGGGTTATCTTGTTGGATAGTAGGGGGTTATCTTGTTGCACTTCAGCAATGTTTGGTATTTTCTCAGAGAAAATGTACGACAATCACGATATGATGAATGTGTGATGGACCGTATCTTAATTTTATATTAGTTATATATTAATATATTATTAATATTAATATATTAGTAATATATTACACATTGCACAGTCCTTCTGTGTCATCATAGAGTAAAGGGATTTAAGAGGGCAAGGAGGATGTTCATGATGGGGCAGTGTTAGGGCAGAGGGAACACTCTTATTATTATTATTATTATTATTATTATTATTATTATTAATAATAACAATAATAATAATAACAACAACAATAATAATCTTCATTTGTAAAGCACTTTTCACACAGAGGATGTAGCATTCACTGTTTACTTCAGTATGTCCTTCCGTCTGATGAGGCAACGCAGGTAGTCAGCCAGACGCTTCTGCATGAGAGCCAAGCGCAGCCACGCCCGAGCCTTTCCCAGAGGGGTCCTGATGCACATGAACAAGCACACACACAACCACATACACACTGTCACATGTCTACTGCAACAGAACAGAATGGAATAGAATAGAATAGAATAGAATAGAATAGAATAGAATAGAATAGTATTTTTTAATTGTAAAAGGTGCAATGAAATCAGTTAGATACTAAGCAAGTAATAAAGCTCTATACTTGTTTTATAACTTGCAGCATTCATACCTTACTGTTTCTTTTTAGTAAGTATCCAAATACATCAACCCTGGACGACTCATCAACTATCAACAACTTGCCAGGGGAGCATACCAACTTGCCATGATGCGAATAAAAAAAAAACATCTATTTAGGTGGGGCATTTCTGTCAGGTTTGTCATGGTGTAGTTTGGCACACAAGGTGGGTTTCTGAGAGTGTGCTTGTGTTGTGCAGCTTAACAAAACACAAAGAGTATCGTTTGACTGTCTCAGCTATTCCTCTGGGCACAGAAACCAGAAGTGTGACTGCAAAAAGCCTCCTCACACTTCCTCTTTCAGGCCCTAGTGGAGCACAAAAAGGACACAAGGGGAAGAAGTAACGAGCCACAGCTGTCTGCAGATAAGACTGCTCGAGCACTATGAAATGTCAAGGCCATGGGGCCAATTGCTCTTTTATCATTTAGTGGAAAATAACTAAATTTACTTTGTATCATCACAAGCTGCAAAATGACTAACGACTAAATTTGATTCATGGACTCATGGCTTCCTGGAAAATACAGTGTCAGCCACCACCGTTGCACTCTTCTTACAAAAATAAAATCTAATTGTAGCTGAAAATAAACTGTTCCGACTAACCTAAATCTTATTTCTTAAAGGTTAGCGCGTGTCTTCCATGAGAAAATGAATGGGGGGGAAAAACAAGATGGCAGATAATGAGGTGCCTACTTGAGGCCAGGGAGATCCCTGACGCTGGCGGCGATCTCAGCAGCCTCGGGACAGAGCTTCTCCACCATCTCCAGAGGACCCCACAGAGACTTGTTGTATCCAAGGAACGACTTCTTCACTGAGCGAGGAGGAATGCAGACAAGTATTACCTCAGGGTTAGCCCAGGCCACACGAAACAATAAATCATCATTACTGTGTTTTGTTTTTGATGGTTGCCAGTGACTATACATGACTATTACATGACTATAACCAGCGCAAGCAAAAAAATCCTTATCTTCATTTAAATTAGGCCATTGGTACAGTATGTGGACTTAAGCACTGCCTGGAACCAGTCCATGCTTATTTCATGTACTGTCCCACTGTCAGGATCTGAGTTTTACTTCTGTCACAGCAACCTGACAGACTGCAGTGTGTCAAACTTTGGAGTAACAATAACCTTTTAATTTTTGATCCACTTGATACAGTAATATCTGAGAAACACTGTCTAAGAACGACAACCACAGATATAGTATATCATAGAATAGTATAGTATAGTATATTATAGCATAGTATAGCATATAATACTACACTATAGTGTAGTATGGTGTAGTACTGTACAGTATAGTATGGAATAGCATAGTATAGCACATAATACTATAGTATAGTGTAGTATTGTATAGTATAGAATAGTAGTGTAATATAGTATTTTCTATCTATGACACCAGCTGCCAGGAAATGTCAATATTAATAACACACTGGTGACAAATCACTGGTGACCTCAATGCACCTCAGAGGTGTCAGGACTGACTGCTTATGTTCCTTCTCATAAACACCCTTTCATTAATCACCAGCGTCAGTGAGGCAGAGGTGTGGAAAAAAAAACAGCACAACATGGCAGCCTACCTTTCAGGCCATGCTTTAAGCAGTGCTCCATCACCACGAAGAACTGCTGAAGGGGAGGGTAGTCTGAGTCCAGGGTGCGTCCGAAACTGAAGGCCGACTCGAGCAGGCCCTTGATGCTCAGCTTAGCCATGTTGAGCAGGTTGGCACGCTCCATAGCCATGGGGTCTCGGAAGGCTGCAGAGAGGAGAGGAGAGGAGGGGAGATGAGGGGAGAGGAGAGGAGAGGAGAGGAGGGGAGATGAGGGGAGAGGAGGGGAGAGGAGGGGAGAGGAGAGGAGAGGAGAGGAGAGGAGATAAGGGGAGAGGAGAGGAGAGGGGAGGCGAGGCGAGGAGAGGAGAGGAGAGGAGATGAGGGGAGAGGAGAGGAGAGGAGAAGAGATAAGGGGAGAGGAGAGGAGAGGAGAAGAGAAGAGAGGAGAGGAGAGGAGAGGAGAAGAGAAGAAAAGAGAAGGGAAGAGTGGAGAGGAGATGAGGGGAGAGGAGAGGAGAGGAGAGGAGAGGAGAGGAGAGGAGAGGAGAGGAGAGGAGAGGAGGGGAGTGGAGAGATGAGAGGAGAGGAGAGGAGATGAGATGAGGGGAGAGGAGAGGAGAGGTGAGGAGAGGAGAGGAGGGGAGAGGAGATGAGGGGAGTGGAGAGATGAGAGGAGAGGAGGGGAGAGGAGAGGAGAGGAGAGGAGAGGAGAGGAGAGGAGAAGAGAGCAGAGATACAAAAGCAAAGAGAAAGAACAGAGAAAGACAGAGAAATACAAATGAAGAGATTGAGACGGGAAAGAACACATAAATACACATCTAAACAAGTAGACATAACTGTTTGTTTGTTTGTTTGTTTGTTTCTTTAAAATACAGGCTTACTTGACCTAGTCATCTGCAAGTAAGTGACTGAGCCAATGAATGCACACAGTCACATGAAAATGGAATCCATGACATCCATTAAAATAACCTGTACCCCTCTGCAGTTTTGTTGTCATATTAGTTAATCAACAATTGTTTTAACCGAATAACAAAAAATATGTATCAGGATCATCTGATCATAAACCTCTAAGAAACACCTAGGAGTAATTATCCCATTGCCTGATTTTTTTTTTTTCTTGAGCACATCAGACAGATAAAAATGGGGTGATTGATTAAAATAAGCTTGGGAGCATTTTCCAGTGTGTAAGCCAATCCATTCACATACTATTTCATTTACTCTGTCTTATCTCTCAAGTCTCTCTGGGTTTAAAATTACCACACACAGACTATGCAACCGGCAGGCTTGAACTCAAACAGGTACTTTTCTGTTTATTTCCAGTTATCTTGTGATAAATAGTGGCTAGTCAATGTCTCAGGGATCTGTCAAGCCTTTTAACTTAGGTGTGTTGTTTATTCAGGTATTTAACAAAAATCAGTTGTCAGTGCCTTACATGACTAACAACAGCCTTTTGCGTCTGACGGGTTCCTATACTAAGTTAAATTATTTGATCTTCTGACTGGAATAATGGGTTTGAGAAGGACCTTTGACATTCTTTTTGTGAACACAAAATTATGTCTTCAGATAAGACGGTGTCAAGATATTGATGCAACTACTGACCAAACCCTAAACCGGATGATGACTGTGTAGTTCATCGCAATGATGTTAGGGAACACATTTTCTTTACAACGAGGTAACATATGCTGGCCCAAGTGATCTTGTTAACCATCACGTCAGGATCACACCAAGACTTCGGGTGTGGTTCGGGCTGATTCCCACCGCCAATTGGACAACCGACACCACGTGTCATTGAAAAAAAAAAGACCATATGATGAGTGGTGAAAATGGAACTAAAAAAAAATCAGAGCTGTCATGTGGCCTTGCTAGGTATGGAAGATAACTTCAAATGGCGTACACCACCAGGCAGTGATCGACACCGTTAATGTTGTCCTAGAATAAATTACATCATTGCAAATGATGTTGATGGTATATCTTCATGAAGATAGAGTGGAGGCCCCGCTGGTAGCCTAAGATGTAAAAACACGTCCCCACTCACCCTTGGTGCTCCAGTCCTCCGTAAAAGGGGACGTTTTGTGCTCGGCTACCTTGGGAAGAACATGAATGCTTCCTGAGAAGGTTTCTGATGCTTTCCTGGCCAATGCGAAGATAGGCGCCTGCCATCTCCCGTCCACAGATTTGACGCTGCTGCTGCCAGTGTTTGCAGCAATGGCACTAGCTTTATCACCGGCTGACTTGTCTTCCTGCAACCTAAGGATCCCAAACATTTGACTTCTCTCTTTGTTGCTTTCAGCTTCGGCTAAGGTAAGATCGTGTTCTGCAGGTGCCGCCATTGCTCAGATGAATATCATAAGATTGTGCACGATTCCTGCCTTGACAGCGACGACCACGGCAGAGATCTTACACTATCGGATGGCATTTAGCAGTGAATGATCCGATTCCAACCCAGATAGGGTTGATTCTCTGACTTCAGCTCTCAGCTACATCCTTGGTACCACTACATACAAACAGCCCGGTAAAATCTGACACGTCAGTGTTCACAATAAGACAGTTCTTCTGCGCTGTAGATTTGTTTACAACGAGCGGTCCCTATCCAAGTCCGTCTGCAAAGAAGGGGTGGTGTCAAAAAGGCTCACAAGACACAAAAGCGCTACGTAATGCTATGGTCGAGCAGGTTTGTGCTGCCCTCTAGTGCCAACCAAGCCTAGCGCAGAAATATTCTGGGTCCATAATAATATTCTATCAGTTTGCAGAAGTAAAGAAATACATGGCAAGAATTATGTCCATAATTCTTTCAAGATCTTCCAAATGCTGCAACTAATGGTTAAGGAGTGTTTGGATAGAATTTCCAAATTTCATTTTGTAAAAGTGGAAAGGCAGACAGATTGGATAGGCTAAAATAAAATAAAAATGTGAGGCAAAAATCACAGTACTGGCACAGTGGTGACCTAAAAGAAAGACACAGCAATCTCACACAAAGAAAAAACTAAGTAAAAAACTAGGTCATTAGGACAATAAACAAATAAATTCCTCAGGTTGCTAAACTTAAAGAGGCAATTTCGGAACAAGGCCCAGTCATTCAATAGCACACATCCAGTCAAGTCCAAGTCTTGAGTCCAAGCATAGCATGTTGTCTGCAATTACCTTGGCTGTAAGCTAGGCGCTCCATGCTCTCGCTGTGGGTGATTCCCCAGCGATGCAGACTCTGAGGGGAATACATCAGCACACCCTCAACGCGCAGACTGGGTCAGGGTGGATGGGTCCTGGGTCCTGGGTCCTGGGTCCTTCGTCCTGGTTCTGTCTCCCCACACTTCCTCTGGGCAGGGCTGGTCTACACTGGAATGACAACGCACTCATTGTGGATCAAATATGGAAACATTTGGGGTGTGTAAAAACACACACCTTTAATGTGGAATGGCATAGGCTTTAAATGATTTCATAATAAACACAAGTTTGTATGGAACAAAAATAACAATCTGGATTGTAATAACTCGCATTATCAGTTTTAACAGCTGAAAAGTGAATGTACTTGTTTCTAGTGTGTCTGGTACATGATAATAACATGACAAATAACATAATAACAACGCCAAAAGCTAAATATAGACTCTTTCGTTGCACCAAACATAAACAACCACAGTCAACAACAATTGTTGCACAAAAGTCGTAAATTACCCACCTCACATTTGTCAGTAAAAAGAAAGAAGCGCATTCTTGTTTGCTGTCTAAAAATCAACTCACACACCCAACCACATTTGTGCTAGTCTCTGTCTTCCTCTGTTATTCTGTTCTTCTCTCTCTCTCTCTCTCTCTCTCTCTCTCTCTCTCTCTCTCTCTCTCTCTCTCTCTCTCTCTCTCCCTCTCCCTGTCACTCTCTCCTGATTAACTCCATGGCCTTGCTATCATATGACTCTGCTTTCCTGTTCCAGCCTCTCCCTGTTTTTTTGCAAACACCACCCATTCTCACATGAACAAATTCAGATTAACACAGCAACAGAAACCCAAGCAAATCCTTTGCTCTGCAAAAACATAAGCCTCAAATCAAAAGTGCCCACTAAACTGTGACGTTAAAACAAAGCGAAACAGCCCAGAAGAGTCTGGGGCAGGCCGCTGCAGCTTTCCGCTGGGGCCGCTGTCTCCTCATGCATGGCTAGAACAAGAATGTGATGATATGAGGGGAAATAGAAGTAGCACATCCTTACCTCAGTTGTAGCAATAGCTGCACCCAGGCTAAGTCTGCCACACAGAGCCAGCTGAAGCAGTCGGACCGAGGTTAGCCTGTGCGGTGGAGGGCCACTGAGCTGGAGCCCTCACATCCCTCTGCTGTGCTTTGGGCTGGGGTGGGTTGCAGAGTAGGGGATGTCGCTCCATGGAACGGCAGCACGGCACTGGGGGAGCAGGGAAGAGGGGTCGCGGCGGGCAGGCGGGAGGGAGGGAGGGAGGGAAGAAGGGATGGTGGGGGTGGGGGAGGAGCTGGGGACAGGATCCAGAGAAGCAGTGGGGCGGGAGTGGCCTGTAAGAATCAGCCAATCCCAGCTCAGGTGCTGAGAATGGAGGCTCAGTCATTCAGGAAATGGGCATCTCTCTGGTGACAATGCAGCTCTCAGCCCTCAGCAGCTCTGGGATGCTCGTGTTTTGGGGCATTTAATCAAACTGTCATTTAAATAGGGACATTGCCGCAGATCCAATAAAGTACAATATATATGGAGTAGCTGTAGGAGAAGCATAGGTGCAAGAAATAGACTTGACTTCGTATAAGTTTTATGATTAGATGTTAGGATTAAATGTGATTGAATTAAACTTTGTCTGGTTTTGTGTGTGTGTGTGTGTGTGTGTGGAGGGGGGGTGGGTTTTGATTATTGACAAAATAATGAAAATGATTATTATAACAAATTATATTTAATTAGCATTTATGTTCAAACACCATTACATTTACACTAATATTATCACAATTTTACAGTAGCGTACTTGAAATACATGTTGAGATCACTCTGAAAAATATATGGAAATCGTAATGTAATTTAGTGAATCTAATAAAATTTATTTAGGTGCCTCTTGCAAGCAAATCAAACTGTCATGTAAATAGGGACATTGCAGCAGATCCAATAAAGTAGAATATATGGAGTAGCTGTAGGAGAAACATGGGTGCAGGAAATAAAGTTGACTTCGTATAAGTTTTATGATTAGATGTTAGGATTAAATGTGATTGAATTAAAATTTGTCTGGTTTTGTGTGTGTGGGGGGGTGGGTGGGTTTTGATTATTGACAAAATAATGAAAATGATTAAACAACTTATATTTAATTAGCATTTATGTTCAAACACCATTACATTTACACTAATATTATCACAATTTTACAGTAGCGTACTTGAAATACATGTTGAGATCACTCTGAAAAATATATGGAAATCGTAATTTAATTTAGTGAATCTAATACAACATTTTTATTATTTATTTAGGTGCCTCTTGCCAGCAGTGCTTGTTCTTTACAGCAGAGGGCAGTATTTGTCATGTTTTGAATCCTTCAGCAAGCCACATGATGTCAGTCCCATTAACGCACCCATACACAAGACATCACTTGAGTAAAGCCTATAGTATACAGCAACAACTGAGCCAGGACTGCTGTCAGAACGTGAGAATGTTTGGATGACCACTGGTGTTATATATAGCATATTTACTGTCCAACACATAGCAGTAGCAATGCACTCCTCAAATGGACATTTCAGCCCAAGACCATCTGCTTTGCCTCCGGCTGTTAAAAATGTATGAGGACCATACCTAAGCATCATAAAACACCATGTTTCCCAGTGTGTACATTAACAATGCAAACTACAGGTTTGCTTTGCATATATCTCTCCCAGAATGTCTGCAGTCAGATCTGTGTTGAAGTACACAGCAGATTGCCTGGAAAGGTTCTTTTGAGGTCTTAAAAGTGAACGTTGACTTAGTAAAGTGAAGGACAACTTCATGTTGTACAGACATTCCATGCAATCCTAACAATCTTTTCTTCCAGACTTAATATTGTTTTTAATGGTAGACAAATACAGAGATGAAAAAAGGAAATAAAAATGTCATTTGGTCAGTGTGCTTCTCTTGAAAGTAATGCCGTTAAAAAGAGGTTACCAGATAAGCTTCACAAGACACTCTTATCTTCATCATGTGTAAATATTTGAGTTTCATACTTAAGACAGATTGTACTTAAGAAGCATTCCGCCACAGTGAAAATATTGATGCAGGGCCAAACGTTGCAGAAAACATGCAAGTAAGCTGGTAAACTTGACTATATGTTTCAAATTACTTACAGTATCTGAACATGATTGAAAACCTAATCAGCCAACAAATAGAAGACATCACAATGAATGATAATTAAGCCCAGCTTTTTATAGACAGACACATTGGTGAGTGGGAAGAGATAGCACTATAATGGAGTCTATGGTAGCCTTGATACAGTACCTGGGCTACACTTAGTGCAGTTGATCACGCTAGTTCACATCATTGCTAGCTGAGCACAGATGGGCAAAAGACAGGTCTAATAATTCGGCATGTTCCTGGAAGGGATCCTCAGCCTTTGCTTAGAACTATACAGTAGGCCTCGTACACCTACTACTATGTCATAGGTGCAGGCAAGCTGTGGCCCATCTGGTGGACACTTCCCATTCAGCCTCAAGCAAGTGTAGACTGAAACATTAGGGAGACAGGAAGATACCTAAAGTGATGGATGGGGCTTGGCTTAGCCTTTAAGGGTGGCTTGCATGTAGCCTCGAGTAGCCCTTGGCTGCTACACGTCCCGATTTCATCACACGTCATCAAGATCACTGAATCGTGTCATTAAATGGAAACAAGGGAACCAGATGATGCTTCCTGCTTTTTTGATGCCACTTCTGCCTTGCAGGCATTTTAAATTAAATTCCTCACGGCTCTCTGAGGCGCACTTGTACCCTTCCACTGTCATTTCAACCATATGAGAGGGAGCAGAGGAGTAGAATGGGTGACAGGCGATTGCAACGGATAAAGGAGGTTATTAAATGTTGGGTAAACTGAGTGTGGTTCATGTTTAACTTCCATTTCTGATTCCTGAGTGACAGGTTCAATTTTGAGTAATCATGCTGAGACTCACCAAAATATATTGGATGGTGTTGGAAAAAACATGATGTAATTTCTACAATCAATACATTTATTGACTCTGATGGAGCCTGGGGACAGTTTATTGGGTTAACAGGGAATTAACTGGGAAATCATTAGCCTTTTTTACTAGGGGCACCAATTAAACCTCATTTTCTACCTTTTCTACGTTTTGTATATTTAAAAGGCAGAGGAAAGTCAGTGCCAAAAACACAGTCAAAGATCTTTTGGTAAAGGGAGAAAAAGTTCTCAGTACCTCCACAACCCACAAAAAATAGTGTCAACCCATGAGAAAGTGGAACCCGCCAGCATTGTGACAACTCAGGGGTCGTTTAGACACACAAGGTCAGCAGAATTCCTTCCGTCCCATTGGGTTGATATAATGCTGAGAGGACGAACCCTCTTGTCTAGACATATGGCATATATCACTGGGGGATACTGAACTTCAGCCTTCATCATAGACTGCAGACCATCTGTGGCAGCTGTGCCATCACTGGAGCTGGGTGAGCTTCATTACTGGCAGGCAGGAACTTCAGTGGTAATCTGACAAGGATGAGAGAGAAGCCAACAACCTAAGGAGGGGGCTGTTTCATTATATGGCTAATATAATGTTATGGCATGTATATCCAGTGATGGGGGAAGAATTGCAGCAGGGTTTAATTCACCATGTCCACATTTGAGCATGCACCAAGTTAATTTGCCTTATTGAGGACCACCCTTGTGTAGTTACATGGGGTTGGGGCAGAGCACAATATATACCTATCTAACAGGAAATTGCAGTGCACTCCTTAAATTTGGCACATGCCGTTTTATGCCATTTAGAATGCTAACCTGTTCAATCTCTTTGCAATAACACATGTCTAACTCTGCATGTGTATGTGTATATCGAGCCAGTCAGTGGTTCTACATTGGAGTACATTTCTTTATGTTGCAAGACATTAGCAGACACTTTAATCCAAACCAACTTATAAATGAGAAAAACAAGTTCGCAAGTTCATCGTCTTTAGATCATCTCAAGCTCATCTTCTGTGAGGTGCTTTGTTTTAAGAAAGGTACATAAAAGAAAGTTATAATGACTTTACCTGATGGTCATATACACCCAAGACACTCTGCAGAAGAATACATACATAGAAGAAATGCAGGCAATGTTTGCACAATATCTGTGGCATTGCCTAACTCCCCTGCAGTGCTTTTTCAAAACCATGACATGCATGAGTAGCAAAATGTCTGTCAGAGTTTCCAAATGCAATATGCAATACAATGGTTGACAGCTTTTCAAGCCTGCATAGTTATTGATACCCAGCCCCCCCAAAACACACACACACACACACACACACACACACACACACACACACACACACACACACACACACACACACACACACACACACAAACAAACACACCAATAGGTACACAGGATGCTACCTGACCAGACAATGAGTTATATCCATAGTCTACTGAAATGACTCAGCGTCCGAGTCCTTGAGTTTTTAATAAAGATTTAAAGATTTTGTGATTTTGTTTTCATGTCAATTTATGGCTCCAGCATTGGAAATGTGCCACGGGATGAACGCCAGGGCCCTTCTTTGTGTGCGCCACAACAACAGTATCATCGCTGAATCTGTGGTGTGGTGCTAGGTGAGTCAGCAATGCTGTGAAGTGGAGGAGCCAGCCATCACAGTGGGAGGAAATTGTGCCAAATGATAAATAGCCTTTGTGGGCTTGATCACTGGTGGAAATGAAGAAGGCAATACCTGAAAGAGATTGGTTGACGGATGTGTTTTTATTTGAGCAGGGCCCTCTTTATGGGCCAAAAACATGCATGGCAATTACACTTTCACTAAATCAACTTCACTTTAATTCCTGTTACTGGGTTAACTACTACATTGGTGGTAGAAACAATTTTATCCCTCAAGTACTAGAAAGTACTGGGAAAAGACAAAGTCTGCACACCTGTTGCTTGTGTATTTGCCTTTTTGTGCATTTGTTTTTGCATTTTTTAGTTGTAGTGTGCATACACTATGTGTATGTGTGAAAGGGGGGGGGGGGGTCTAGGGCAAGTGTGAGTGCGAGTGCAAGTGTACATGTATATGTACATGTGTGTATCTATGTGTACCAGGGAGAGATTCATATGAAATATGTGATCAGCACAGTGTAACACAGGTAGCTTGTGTGCATGTGTATCAGTGCAGAGTCACACAATAAACACAATGTCACACAATGAATGCATGCAGTTTTTGTATTGGGATTGTTCCAGCAATTTTGGATGTTTCAATAGAGTTTCAAAGGCTCCATTTTTAATGCAGCGTAAGAACACCTTGGACAAGGCAGAGTATTGGTTGGGTTTCAATAAAGAGGCATTCTCAGGAGAAAGAGTGGCTGAGGTCTGTTAACAAAGGGCAAATTCACAACTTGCTATTATTATATTATTTTCATGCATTGTAGGCTACTGTTCCCAACTGTTAGTTATCATCACTAGGTCTCCCGTCAACTGTTTTCCCTGCCAACAACTGTGTTAAAATAAATGCCCTCACTACAATAATTCACTACTAAATAATTTAACCATTTCACTACCAAACTCTTTAACCGCTTAGCCATTCTAACTGTCAGTTATCATCAACCATGACTCCTGCCAACTGTTTTCTCTGCCTACAACTCAGCACAACTGCTACCAGCCACTATAATGCATCTATTAGCTACAATTTCCACATCAAGCTACTATGTTACGTTTTGCATTTTCATGCACTGGTAATTCCCTGAAATTACATTCTCTGTCGCTGTTTTTCATTAGCCATTTACACGAGCATCGACATTTAACAAATCAAAGCATGGTGTGTTATTGCAGTAACTCTATCCCTTAAATGCACTATAGCTAGCAGTCTTCTGGGCCCCCTTGAGTCCACCTGCCAGAGCATCCATATCACCCGATGCCACCAGTGGACCCTAAGGAAGGTCCAGGCTTCCCCCCATAATTTAGAGGCATGTAAGGCAACCCAGTCCAATGCTGGCTGTATTAATAGTCTGCAATCACATCTGATTGAGTTGAGAGTGTATAGTCCCTCAGGCAAACCGTCCAGCTACCCGTCTTTGATTCCCGCTTCAGTACCATAACCAGCCTCTAGCCCTTTCTCCAGCATCGTCTTCCCAGCGCAGTGGGGAGATTAATCAGGATAATGACCCAATGTTTTTGCCCCCAGGTTTCATATTTGGGCGATGGAATGAAAGACGCATGCACTCCCTATGTCTGCCCTGATGAGGTGTCTCTCTGTTTGTCCATGCAAAATAATGGGTCACCACACTTAAGGTGAGTGAGAGGCAAATGCTAATGGTTTGCATACCAAACGGACATCCATGGGTAACAGTTTGGTAGGGTTATTAAATAGGCCTCAGTGACCGGGCTGGACAATGTGAGGCATTTTGCTATCAGCATGTATTTAATTAAGACACATAGCTTCCTTGTAAGGAATATGCATGCATAAAACAGAAGCTAAATACATGCAGAAGTGAAGTAAACCAAACCTGCTCTTTGACTCCAGGTTATGCACTAGGCATGTTGTTAAAATGCTAATGACGAAATGCTTTCCTCTGGCCTGTCATCTTTTACACCTGTTGTGTGTAATCAGGCCATGGGGAGCTATCACACTGTCACAGGTGTGCCTGAGACTCCCATCAATTTTTCGAAAAAACAAAATAATGTAAACTGATTTTTGCAAAGGATATACAATCAGCAGTACTTCTGGTATTCACCTGTTTGTTCAGCATGAGAAAAAAAACTTTCCTAGACCCGAGTGAAACACAGCTTTTACTATCATCATTTCCAGAACAACACAGAGTGATCAATATCTTCAAGACAACAGTGCCACCCAAGCGAGACATTGGACATTGCTAAAGCCATCAACAGCATCCATTTCTGTCAATTCTACTTGGCCACCCTGCAAATGCCAGTCCAAAAGAAAAGATTGACTATGACTATGATTGTGTCTAAGTGCTTTGGCATGATAATGCTGGTTGTGGGTAATAATCTTCTCGTCTGCCAGCATAAGGAACACAAAATCTTACTGACTCAATATCAGTCTGTGTGGGGAATAAACTGACTGCTCATCCATAGTATGTAATGATGAGTCAGATCTGTAAGCTTTGCTGGGGCAAGATAAGGGCAATGTAGTCGGATCCTACAAAATTAGCTTCAAATAGACTATTGACTGCTTGACTTCACCTTTTAAATTTTCTGCATTTACTTAAGGTCTGTTTATGCCCTGATTAGCTTCCACAATGAGGGTTTCCACACAGTAACCTTTCTGTTTCTGTTGAAAGATTTGTCACTTTAATCGTTTATGGTTCTCCACAGCATGGCACACTACAGAAAACTAGTAATCATAGTAATAATAAAGAGAATCACATTCTTTTGCCAACCTGATTCTTTTACGGAGCCCGCCAGTTGAGATAGGGGGAAAACAACTGACAGTAAAAAAGAAATGAGAAAAGGTATGTACTGGGGACAAACACTGACTAGGTTTTCTAGATCTTGAGGATGTTTTGGCGAGATCTTGAGTTTGTTTCGCGAGATCTTCAGTTTCTTTTGCGAGATCTCAAGTATATTTTTCGAGATCTTGAGTTTGTTTTGAGAGATTCTCGAATTTCTGATCACCTCCACCTTCTGTAGTGAGTCAAGACCAGACATTAATGTTACCATGCAGACACAGTGACATCGTTTTTTGATCTTAGAATAGCCTAATATATGCCAGGTGTGGCTGTACTGTATACCTTGCTGAGTCAATGTCACATGAACATACATTACAAAAAGCCTAATCACTCCACAACAGCACTTCAGGCAAGAATATTCATAAACCCTGTAATCTCATTAGTGAGTGGTCCAGACGTCTACTCTACTCTGATCCATAATTTAAAAATGGCCAAAAAGGTAATTACAGCCTGCTCTATTTCAGGAAACCATTCATTCGCAGTGGTTGGAATATAGATCAAAATCTGGATGTTGAGACGTTCATGTTTAATTTGGCTTTCGTCTGAGCTCCACCTTTGCATGCACAAAGACAGGATTCCTCTATAATATAAGTCCATCTTTTGTTTACACAGTGCCACAAACACCACTGAATGCCAAATGAGTATAAGATCTGCTCAATGTTGTTCAGTTCAATTTTAAATCTGCTGTGAGTGTATGCTCTTTGCATTATTGACAATGAATATTTACACAGACAATGATGGCCCCAAAGGTTCTACACGCTGCCTTTTCATTTTGGAAAAAATGTATTAAAAAGTGATTTTTTTTTTTAACAATCACTGAAACATTTTTGTACTCCGAGCCTGTTTGATGTGCACATAATAGTTCCCAAGGGCACGGGCTAAGAAAACACAGAGCACAAAAATGTCTTTGTGCATTATCAGATGAAAGGACTAGTGCACCTGTTGTACTGATTACCTTGGCTGCTCAGTTCTGGCACTCATTCAGAATATTCATTCTCTAGAAAACTTTTCATGTGCAGTCATTTCACCGTAATGCCCACTTCTCCGCAACACTGAAAACAAAATCAGTGTCCTGAGAGTTTGTTTTGTTAATGTTTGCTAAAGGTGGAATGAGTTATATATTAGAGCAATATACTTGGCGTAAATTACCTGTAATTTACGAAATAAGTGTAAATTACGGTATTTACAGGACACACCAGTAAAGAATACAGTATGATATGTGAAGCAAGTAATGCATATTCTCTGTACACTACAGTGAATGCTATGCCGCACATATGTTAATGTAATGTTGATAGTAAATGTTATTATATCCATCTGTATTTGTCCATAAAAAAGCCTGGCTACTGGCCAGTGTTAGTGTTGATTTTTATTGTTTTATTGTTTGTCATTTGAATAGACCCACACCGCAGCACTTCCACTCTTAAGCATGAAGCAGGGTTTGTGTACCTTCAATGACATTCAGGATTCCAAGAAATGCGTAATCTTTCAGCAGAGTGATATCTCGCACCGTGGTCAGGCACTGTATTTTGATAACTGATAACATGTCAGACTCTCTATCTTGCCACCCAAACAGCCATTGTTATTACATGTATTATTACATTAGACTTAGCAGACACAGTTACAGTTATTTTTTAGGTACAGCAACAGTCCCCCTGTAGCAATGTGGGGATAGATGCCTTGCTCAAAGGCACTTCAGCCGAGAGAAAGCACTAGTTATTTACTCCCCTACTCACAGTCTTCCTACGAGATTCAAATCTGCAACCCTCCCATCCCAAGAACAACTCCCTAACCATTAGGCCACACTTGGTGAACTAAACACAAACTCTTTTAAAATGAAAACACTAGGCTAGTGGTTCAGAGAGTGGCAGGGCAACAAGTCAAGTGTAGGTCTTGCTGACCTAATCAAAATCACAGAGGGCTAAACCAAACATCATGAGAGTCCAGCCAAAGCACGCACATCCAAGATTATAAACTGGGAGGAGGACTAAAGTACAATCGGCATATGTGTAAGAGAAAAATCTGCTTCAACCATATTTTTGCTCCAAATGTTTTGTTTTATTACTGTGACATTTCGGGCCTTTCAACGTCTGAGGAAGGCTTAGAAGGCTGACTCGTGACTGTAATAAAACAAAACATTGAGAGAAAAAAAAACTGGTTGAAACGGACTTTTCTCTTACACCACGCCAAACATCAACGGCAGGGCCGTGAGATGGAGGATGACAGCAGAGGGTAGAGAGGGTAGGGTAGAGAGGGGAACAGTGTGATGGGCTCTCATCGATCGCAAACCCATTGGGTCTCAGGTAATTGGAGTGGCAGGGCAGATTGGTATGCGTGAAACCTCTACAGGAAAATCGACCCCCCCACTGTCAGGCGATGTGTGTCTGTGTACTGGTGTTATTTGTGAGGTTTATGTTAGGTGGTCTGTGGATTGGCATTGTCTTTGAGTGATGATGTGCTTGCTGAATGGTAAAATTAATAAAACGTAATCATTTCTCACTTAGCGTCCACTTCCTAAGTGTAATGTAATGTCTCTTGTGTAACTTCTCGAATGGCACAGGAAATAATGTTACAGCAGCACCAGTCGCCCACACACACACACACACACACGCGCGCGCACACACACACACACACAAAGGGAATGGGGCAACTACATTATTGGTTATGTCTGACTGGAAAAGATTCAGGATTCAAGTTCTTTTTTGGGGTAAATGAACACAGCAACAAAAGTTTTTTTTTAAACGATTTACAAAAAGGTTTTTAAAAACATTAATTTTGTTGCTCTTCACATGGGTTTAAGAACAACAGAAAGTACACCATTGAAGATATTTATTATGTAACACATGTTGTAGTAGTGCACATTTATCCATGGTGTATGTCCTGTTCTGGAGCTAGACATCAACTGAACAATAAGTAAAGAAAAAAAAACATCCCATTGTCATCAGCAATCTCGATAAAAGAACCATTTTATTCTGACAGTGGGAAGAAACATATTTGGCCCCTCAAAAGATGCCATATTGAGAGGCACTGAACATCAGAAACAGCATGGCCTTGGCTTCTTGTGTTAGGAGACAAATTGCAGGGTTAGAAGTGTTTTAATCAGAAGTGTTTTACTCAAGCTATGAAGACAATGTCCAAATGCATTTTTTTGCATACAGGAATTCAAATCTACTGTATCATATGAAGCATCCAGTTCTCAGCCATTGGGATGTAATTGATATTTCAGAAATTCTTTTGAATTTCTTTCATGACCCCTAACAGTGCATGATTACTGTCGCACATGAACTAAATATATGGTATGTCAGAACATTTTACCAACGCACCCATGTTTGCACATATAAGATCTTTGTCATGATATGAAAATTAATAAAATGATTTTGCCATGTTGTTAGATTAGCTTTAGTTCACTCTAACTTGTTACCAGACTTGGCTTTGTTTGTGATCTCCATCATGACCCCCAAAGCGGCGTCCTCCCATACCAAAGTGAGCCATGAGAAATCACAGAACATTAGAACATTTGAGCTCAGACTGGCCACTGCTTGTCGAGGGACTGTTCTTAAACGCCTCAGTTTTTGTTATGCCAAGCCAAGGAATGACTGGATGTCATCAGAGGATTACTTTAAAATGACTTCTTTTTAAGTATTCACTTCTCCCTGGAATATGCTACCATAACAAACCAATTCATCAGTCTTGAGGATCAAAGGGAGCATGAGACGGCCCGGCATGCAGTATATTAATCTTTGTTAAAAACTTTCCCTATGAATAATAAACACACATTTTTTTCTCCTGAAGCTTTATGTAGCTGCTTGCATTAGTGCTCCTTGATGTTTGATATAAATGCAGTCCTGGACAAGCAGAATAGTTATATGTATCCTGTCACGACCACTTGGCGCAAAGAGATCAAGGCATAGATGGGTTGTTGCTTTTAACACGAGGTTCTTATGAAATAATTTGTACAGGTCAGTAAGTATGAAGGGAAATCAAAAAATGTAGCGAGTCAGACAAATAAGGGACATTAAGATATTGACAGACAGGGATATTTCATTTCATTGTCACATGCATAAAGATGCTTGGTAAGGTGCTGTAAGACATGCAGTGAAATTGCTGTTTGTCAGCCTATACTGTTAATAGGGAGGGGGACAAAAGTTTATCACCTAAGAGGTGACTGTGGAGATGAACACCACCACCAGCCTGCCAATGTCAGGCTGGAGTGGAAAAGGAGAGAGAAAGAGTAAGGGGACAGACGGGCACAGTTTTAAATCCCAACCAATCAATGCTCTACTAATCAGGCACAGCCCTGCATGACCGCTTCACCTACAAAGTAGAAGAAAAGAAAAGGCATACACAGAAAAGCATGTCGGCCAGTCAACAGAAAAAGAGAGGAGCAAACCTAGCATGACAGAGCTGGGTGTGACAATCCATACACATAAATATGTCATTTTACAGGTGAAAAGTCTGCTCATGTGTCTGTTTACACCAGTGATCCTTTTGTCTAATAACAAAATTGATCTGGGTTGGATGGCCTCCTAAAGAAGACTCGTAATGGTGAACTGTAGAATTCCATTACCCGACAAGTTCTTCACATTGCATCTGTTTTTGTAGTGTTTAACGTGATACAATAGTATACATTTAATTCAAATAACCCAATTCACATAGGATATATAGAAAGTCCCAAAGCTTTTTTTCTTTCTCCAAGAATTGAGATCGGAGGGCAGGAGTTGGTAGGTTGTGTTATTGCTTTCTGATGCAGAGAAAGCCTTGGGATTTCCTGAAGGTACACACAGATATTTCTGAAAATAGAACACTTATCCCTTAAGGATGCAAAAACAACATAACAGCTGGATGACTACCCAAGGAAAAAACTTCCATTTCAAATGCAAAGGCAGATTTGTGTTTCCATGCATTTTTGGTGGCAAATGCAATTCATTTTCTAACATTCAATATCTGAAGTTATATTGCATGAAACATTAGATGAAATATGGTCCAAACCCACATGATCTAGTATGCATAGAGTACATGTGAATGCCTGCACACTGACAATAACACTTCTGGAAGACTTGAAAATAAATATATCGCTGAAACAAACCGTAACAGTAAGAAAGAGGACATGTGGCCATAGAGCTGGAAAATCCGAATAAATGAGCTGGCCGCCAGTAGGTGACAAGGTGACTGAACATATACATGCCGACATCTTCTCAGACGTCACAGTGTTGGCCATCGACAAACTCCGTTAATGAGCCAAACTAATCAGGCTTGTAGCCTCTTGGTTGCAGCAGTGTTGAAAAATGGCAGGATTGTTTTGACTACTTTTTCCTTCATTGAAAACCTTCCTGCTGTACCTTGCTGGTGCCTTTATTGGTGAATTTGTTTTGTTGAAAGTTGAGTTCACCTTGACATCATTCCCAGGTCACCTGCACTATCTGGACTAGAGATTTGCTCCAAATCTTCTCAGTGGGCCTGGCCCCATAAATACATTTAAAAGCCTGTTAACAAGAATAGATTCTCAAAACATGTTCTGGACTCACACTGGAGTAAAAGAAAAAAAACACACACAGACAGCAGAACAAAACATATTGGGTCAAGTAAGGAAGAGTGTGTGTGTAAGAAAGAGTGATAGAGAGTGATAGAGAGGGAGAGAGAGAGAGAGAGAGAGAGAGAGAGAGAGAGAGAGAGAGAGAGAGCAAGTGAGAGAGAGAAAGCGAGAGAGCGAGAGAGAGAGAGAAAGAGAGAAAGAAACAGAGTAGATATACAATAATTATTTGGGATAAGCTCTATAGACAAGTAAAATATTTACTGAAACACGGCCACTATGCAGAGCAAAGCCAGCAGGATGGCCATGACAAAATGACAAAACTCACTAAAGAGATCTCTCACAATGTAGGGGAAACATCATTTATTTATTCAACAGGCCACACATAATATCCAGGTACAACTAAATATGAATGCGCGCACACACACACACACACACACACACACACACACACACACACACACACACACACACACACACATTAAAAATAAATGGCATTATGAGATTAATGAAAGATTCAGGAAACAAAAACAATATACGCAATACAAAAACAAAACACATTAAAAGCAAAGAGTAAACACCAGCCATTACTTACACTTGTCAGGATCAGGAAAGCCATCATGTTTATCAATAAAACTGTGGACAGCAATGGACAATGGACAGCAAAAGGGCCTTCTTTGTGCTGCCAAAAGGACAAAATATTTAACTCTTTAAATCTCAGACCAGTAAGGCAAATAGAGTTTGATTTTGTTCATGCACAAGCAAGACTGAAGGAGTGGCACTGGACTTTGAGGGACTGAACTCAGTGCAACATGACTAGATTAATGAATTGTCATCACAGCTGATTCGTCATATTGAAACTGAGCATGGCCAAGTGTAGTGAAATACGAAATGGTGAAAAAGGCAGTTAAATTTAAAGATAGAAAAGTTAAAGATAAAATCCATTTCAAAATACAAACATCATGTTTGCAACTATTTCCCAAGTCATAAAAGCCCTTATGCATTTCATTTTCAGCACTGACATTATTTGGACCTGTAGATGGAATCATCTGATTGAGAAATCAACTACAGTATCTCCCAAAAGTGAGTACACCCTTCACATTTAAACACAAAATGTGCTATATCTTTTTAAGGGATACCGCCACAGACATGAGACTTGGATATGTTGTAGAGTAGTTAGTGTATATATTGTGCAGCAGTTTAGTTTTTATTTACTGTCCTCTGAAAAAAAAAGAAACAAACAGACATGTTTGTATACTGTAAATACCAGGAAACACACTGACATATCCAGGTTTCATTAGTGAAGTATTGCCCCTTGAAAAGATTTAATACATTTTTTTTCTGAAATGTGAAGGGTGTACTTACTTTTGGGAGATATGGCATGTAGAATTCATGCATTGCTCTTTTTCTTCTGTGTGTAGCTTGTTTCTGGTGTTTGGCACTCAGCATGTCCAGGGACAGGACAAACTTTGTCCATCACTATATAGAAATCAAGAACCACACCCAGCATGAAAAAAACTTTGTAGATGTACCCTTGAATATTCTACTCACACACAGAAATCAAAAGATGTCGTTCTCCAAGTCGACACACAAAAAAGTGTTTTTTTTTTTTTTAATATTTTAAACTCAAGTTTATTCCCAAACAAAATACACACAAAACATTAAAAATGCCAGAAACAAAACCCTGTGATTGACACACCGTGGCAAGATTAGAAAGAGAAAAAGAGTCTCCCTGAGCCAGTGGATAAGACAGCTGCGATCAATAGGCAACTGGTGATTTGCTTCTCTCAATAAGTCAACACACAGAGACACACTGCATGAAAACAAATGATATATAAAAACACCAGGAAGTCGTCATCTTCTCTTCGACATGCCCCAGCATCCCTGTTTGGCATGCTAACAGACTGAAGAAGTCAACCGGAGTCTCTCCGGGGGGTCGAGTGGCAAATTGTAATTCAATTGGCTGATGCCTCAGTCCAACTCCGGCATGCATTTGCACCACCTGGCCAGTGTGCCCTGCTGCTTGGTTCCTCTGGTGTCCAGCAGAACAGCCTGGTAGTGGGCATACTCTGCTCTGGCGTCCTCAATACGGGTGATGTACAGCCAGGTGAACAGGACCCCCAAGAACTGTACAACAGAGGGTCAAAGGTCAAAGGTCAAGATGTGTTTAGATGCAAACACTAGTGGTGAACACTTTAGTTGGACAGTCTACCGACAGGTCGAGTGAAAGGTACACATTTACTACAGAGGTCTATAAAGCCCTTTAAACTCTTGGCTACTGCTGAGTTGATGACGGAAGCTACCTGAATGGAGGATATAGACACAACGTTACAAGGATACGAATTTACAAGGATGTTTTATTGTCATATGCATAGACATACTGGGTAGAGTAGGACATGCAGTGAAATTAGTGATTGTCTAAAGTTTTACTGTAGTCTAGCGTACAACAGACATGTGTAAGCTAGACAAAAAAAAAACCTTTCCTAAAAACTCATAAATACACTCCGTAAGTGCTCACAGGGTGGGCACAGTAAGTGTTGACAGCTGATTGATGCCTTCCAGAACCCCCAACCCCCATGACGAATTGCCATGTATGGCAAAGAATGTCAAAGCAGACCACATGTGAGTTCTAAGCCTTCTAAGCCCGAGCCTTCATGTTAAACATGGGTCAAAAACAATACAGGCGCTGACACTAAGGAAAGGGCAGCCATTGTTTCTATGGTTGCAGTCTTTTGTGGTCTGACAGTTTTTTTGTTTTTTAGCATCCCAGCAGGCCTCCCCCCCAAAAAAACACACAAAAACAAAAAGCTAAATCAACAACGAAGTGAAAACAACTAGAATTAGAAACATGCTATCATTTGGCAAGTAAAAAACAACCAGCCAGGGTTCAGTCTACCAGCCAGGGTTCAGTTATAGCTGGGGACAAAGCATGGAACAGTCTATGGTGCAATCACACACTGAGAAAGTTAAAACAAACGGTCATAGCCAGTAGTGGTGTACCTTACTCAGTGTCTATGCACTGTACCCCAAACGGCTCTCCATAAAACAGCTTTCACAGCCGGTCAGCTGACAGGAGTGAAAGTACGTTTGTGTTTACCCAGAGCTTTTATCTGAGGTGACTTTACAGGGGAGCCACTGGTCATACTTTTTAAGTTATCCTTTAACTTAAAATAAGCCATTTAATTTCATGTTCAGTCAGCCAGAACAAGTTGTTGATTCAGATATTTTTTTTCTGTATTCATGAGCAGAAATTTCTCTAAATATTTTTATTGTAAATTCTAGAACAACATAAATTAGCACATTGTGACAGACATCACATCCAGTTGAAAGCATAGCTTGTAAACACCATATCTAATCTGTCAATATGTGCAATTATAACCACAAAATTCAGTTGTATTGCATTATGCTCTTAATAGCTTAAAAAAACAAAATCATGTATGTTGTAAGTAAGCAGGTCTGCCATATGTCCTGACACAGTATAGAAATTATTAGCCATTATTAGCCAGGATTAGCCATGACCCAACCCCTTAAGAGACACCCACTAATATAAGAGTGTTGGCAATAACAAAGTTTTAAATGTGTTACTAAAGACTATCTGTAATATCATAGTAATGTTTTAATGTTGTAGTTATGTTTGTTTATACACAGTGAGTCGTTCCACAGGCGGTACAGTGAGAGGCTACGTTCCTGCAGGATAAACAGAGTATCTCTACTACTACTCTACTAGTACACTCCTAGTGGTTGTATTTGCTGTGTGCCCAATATGACAGTTTACAGATGGTGTTTCTCACATCAGCTACAGAGGCTCATTTTGTCCTATGTAATTTGGCTGTCAAAGTGGCCCCTGGCATTTCAAAATAAATACAGTCTCATTAACGGACTGAAAGAAAAATCTCTGGGTCTTATTTTTGTACCCCTTTTGGGCACATGAAAAATATCATTTGATGTTAAAGTTTGTGTTGCTCAATCATGATGAGTTGGACAGTTTTGAAACACAGAATCTCCACTTGCTTTTTTGTATGTGAGAAAAACTGAATGGTACAATTCAAGACTTGTCATGTCTGATATCTATCTAATCTATAAAAGACCTAATAGATTCTTCTTTAGCCAAGCAAAATAAAATGTGGTTTCTAAAAACCAGGGACAGATACACCCTTGGTTCCTCTCCTAACATGTCTGTTGAGACACAAAAATGAAGCCAAATAGCTGGCCTCTGGCACTTCAAACAACAAGAGCATGTTGGCCAAGATTTACAATATGACTGCTTCTGCTTCAAATCAATACCAGGACTTGGTGAAGACAAATAGCATCACCTGCCTCTCAGCTTAACCGGACAGTGAGCCCACACACTAATCCCAGGCATACAGGTCCACTGACATGATAGAAAATAGTGCCAAAGCCCTGTAAGGTGTGGGCCATCATTAAGGTGACAAATAGGTCCCTAAAGTCCGCTACTGAAGTGACAAGTTCTCTGAGTGCACTCCCAGCAGAGAACATCCAGTAATCTGATTATACCCTAAAATTGATCATTGCGCCACGCTCCTGATTCTTTATTTGCTGGGGTTGAGTGGCTGGCTAATGTGGAGACACCATGCTGCGAGCTATCTGGAAGGAATTGCCTCCTAAATATCCACATAAAGTAATGAAGTTCCACCAGGGCTCGTTTCCCCCGCCTCATCCAGATGTTGTGAATTGCTATGTGGGATACACTAAGCATAAACACGCACTGCTCATGGGAACATCATTGCTGTTATGTAGGGGATTTTGAAGGTACTATATATTTTGTACTGACCATGCACACCTGGCCTCTGTTACAGTGCGTTGATGATACTGTGTAATGTAGACATTTACTACATGTTCAGCAGTGCGTTTCACTTCTGCAGTAGAAAGAGCTCCAAGCTCAAACTACTTCATCTGTGTATGACTGCAGTTTTAAAGTTCAGTTGGCAGTGGGCGTTAATGCCTCGGAGAGCTTGGCTGGGTCTCCCCACGGACCACTGTTTTCTCTGTGCAAAACCAGACTGCCTAGAGGAGGAATTAATTAATCGTTTTGGCTGTGAAGGTCTTAGTTCTGGTGACGTGTGTGTCTAGGGAGATGCCTTGTGTAAGACCAAAACAGTTCATTTCACATCAAGGGAGAAAAAAAAACGTACTTGTGACAAACTGCCGCAGTTGTTTATATGCTCCTGTTGCATCCACAGAATAATGAAAAAATGTCTCATTTCTAATTAAGGGAGTAAAAAGCCATATTGTTCAAACATGTCATTATTGTTTACGGACAAGATGTGAGATGTGAGGGGGATTCAGACACCCAAAAACATTAATTTAATCTTTTACACACATGCGCACAGCTGAGCTCTCTTCTGCTCTCTCTCTCTCTGTGTCTCAGAAAGGTGAAATAATGAACAGAAAATGATGTGTTTGCGTGCGTGACAGTTATATAATGTTCTGAGAAGATAAGAACCTTAAAATCCCCAAAACCCTATAATACAGTGCAAGTACATACTGTTACATGTTGTTACAAACTTTGTCACAATTTATTTCTTGATGTAGATACACTGTAACAGGGACCGTAAGATGCTGTTAAATCACACAACACAAAGTTGTATGTAGATGCTGGAGGACCCTGAGAAACCTCCTCCAAGTATGTAATTCTTCAAGTGCAGCAATATGCAACAGAATGGGCTGACTTGGTCAATAGCTATTTACTATTTAGTATCAATGTGTTTATTATCAATTTATTATCAATAGGTGTCTTTAGCGTACTTCCACAGACAGCACACAGTAGCTACTCACCTGTGGTAGAAGAATGCCAAGAAGCAAGCCAGCCATGATCTTGTAGTTATCCATGAACCAGATGAACACCGCACTGGTGCAGCCTCGAGCGTGGATTATCAGCCCTGCTGCCTGGCGCTTTTTATAAGACAAAAGAAGTATGAAGTATTTTTAACATCTCGGATAACTTTTGTTTTTTACTGTAAACAAGTATACAGATAAAGTGGAAAACTGTACTGTTCCATTAAACAGCTAAATTGTTGAGTATGTTAGACACTGTATTATTTAATAGTTATTTGTAATAGTTATTGTGCAAATATTAGTTTGCATGGGTGTTAATGTTGATGAAAGTTATCGTTGTCAAAATGTAACTAGAAATTCAAACACTTGCTTGCATTGCAAAGAATGTAGGAACCCTGTGCTGTAGAATGAAATGACTACAGACGTCTTTTAAATGACTGGCTGGCTGAGTCATTTTGTCCTAACATCACCGTAACACACCGTACCCACCCATGTGGTGCAGTGATGAGATTGTCCAAAAATGGCACTATTTTAAATCCACAACGCATTCCTTTAAGCCAGACACTCAGCCAGCCAGTCATTTCAAACAAGCCCATTGGATGCTAAATTTAATGGATTATGGGTGATCAAACATGTACTCACATCTTTATTCAGGACACCAGATCCACACAGCGTATTGGCAACTTCACCGGGCTAAAAGAAAAAAAGACAGCTTTTAGTTTTACAAAAATATATACCATCATGTACCAAAAATATATTTTTCAGATAAGTTTAGTGTTATAGGCATAGGCTAATCAAAATGTACTGGGCCATGACCACAACTGCAATGACAAAGAACAAGTCAGCTAAATATTCCAAAAATACTGAGGGAACATTTTTAAGAAGTGCAAAAGGCAACAAGTAGAAAATGCTTTCTAAGTGCCCTGCCGAAAAGGGCATCATTTTTTATGTAGACTCTTTGCAACATCTTCAGCAATCAAACAAAATGACACAGTTCAAAACAGCTCTACGGCAGAGTTTAAGTGGATGTCTAAAGACTAATGGACTCTCGAGTAAAAACATTCCCCGCTCTCAACCCCATTATTTACACCCCTGGCAGCACACTTGCTCCGGCAGACAATCACCCCCAGCATTTCGGATTCACACGGAGTGCTTCAACTGGGACCCTTATTAGCATTTTGGGGAGGACTGCTTGTCAGTATCAGTGTCAGTATCAGTGGTACTCGCTTGCATTACTGCAGAGTAACAAAGGGACCCAAGTCAGAAATACAGTGTCAACGTGTCCTAGCAGGCACCTGGCTGTGGAGGCTCCTTGACTGAAGTCTGAATGCAATCACATGAAGAGCTGCTGAGCTAGTGAGGATGGAGGAGGGGTAGGAAGAGGAGAGGAGGAAGAGGAGGAGGAGGAGAAGAGGAGGAGAGGAGGAGGTGGAAGTGGGGAGCAGGCAGCTGAGTGGAGTGCACAACATGACCATCATCATTTATTTAAATAACAACAGCAGACGAAGACCTGTGAGAGCTCACCCCAGCACTTGACCCAGCATGGGGCACTTTCAGACAGCAGCGCTACACCACTACAGGCCTGGGCACTGAGCGACAGAGACGGGAAGAGAAGGAGAGCGCTCGTTAAAAGCCTCATTTTCAGCCCTTAAACACAGGTGTGGAAAAGGCTTTTTTAACCTTTAAGTCTTGTCATACAGGCAAGCGGAAAGCAGAACTGGCGCCGTAATGGGAGTGAGTGAGTCAGTCACTCAGAACAGCATCGAACAAGTCAAACTCATTCCAGAAAGCCTTGATGACTCAGACGTGGCAACACCAACGCTCGGCACTAAGCCACCAAGATTTAGCAGACTACAATACCTGACCCTCACTGTAGAAAGACGTACACTTCTCTGTGAAGTTTTAAGTCAATATCAGCAAAACACTAATAGAGAAAAGAACCTTTGTTTGACAGTGCTCCCTTTGCAGGCTATTAGTCATGGTACAATGGGTTTCAATCTGAGGGGACTGGACTACGGTTAGCACACACTGTCTCCTTCAAATTGGAAATTGCTAGAAACACACAAGAGAACTCAATTAGTGGACATACCTCTGAAATGTGTAGAAATAAGAGTCAGTGTCTGAGCATCTTACTTTAAAAGTTATAACTTCATACCAATGGGGACTGTGGCTTTCTGTGAAATAAGACGTGTGGAAAACCACAATCTCACTGAGTCACTGAGTGCACAGTCTATAGGGTTGGGGTTGAACATCGAAAAGAGGAAGTGTCGCCAAGGTCAGCAAAATCCCTCTTTCAACGCTTGTCCAGGATTTGGGAGCATTCAATACCATTTGTACAACTTCACACTGAACCGCATTACAGAATTACAGACCCAATTTACATTACCAAAAGATCCAAACCCATTACAGTACATTCTCATCAGGCTGGGTTATCTCCTTTGGAGAATACGTCATTGTACAGAAGAAAATCAATGAAAAGAATGTAAGACCAACTGGTCAAATAAGCAGTTCAGCATGTTCGCTCTTTGCATCAATACGGACAAGCATTACATTCTGTCTGGGTATTTCAAAGGGATGCTCCTGCAGTCTCAATACATTTCTTGGGAGTTGAGTTCAAGTAATTGCTACAACAATCAGCCTGTCTCAATAATACTCTCCAGGCTGCGCCGTTTGATTTTCTGCTCAGGGCTTTGATTAATCTGTCCCTGAATGGAGGTGTATGACGGAGGGGGACAGTTATCAATGGGGAGCCCCAAACACCCTCTGTGCATGCAGACGTGCCAGTGGGGCATCCAGGCTAAAGCTCAGGAAGATTAATTCAGAAGCTCCCTATCTGTGTATGTACAGTGGAGGGTGGAAAATGTTAGTTAAAACATCCTGTCATTGTGGCGACAGTTTTTCTATGCAGGGTTGTCAACAGTAAATACCTGCAATTTCAAGATACGAGTTACTTCTGTATTGCAGTCAAGTTAATGCCTTTCATTTCTGCAGAGATCCCTCAGGAGACACAATCTCTCCTCAGTGACAGATTTGTTTTTGTTCTGTCACAGTAAATATAAACATAAAAGCCAGAAACTTTATTTGATTTTGAGTTTATTTTTCTTACTTTCAAGTTCCATTTGTCTGTTTCAATGTCTATTTATGTCTTGTCTGTTGGAATGTCTATTTATAATTCAAGTTGCCTAATTTAAATGTCCACATTAAAAGTTGAAAACATACTTCTAACATATTTCCGAGGTAAAGAACAATACAGTACAAACTGTATTAATCAATCATAAAAGTCTACTAAAGATTTTTTAAAGTTATTGTCCAAAATAGCCATCATGTCCACACAAGATGGGATGAAATAAAAAAGAAGGGTCTACACAGCAAAGAAAAGTAATCCAGAGTTATGTGGGCTGTCATTTGTAAGCTTTTCTGTCCTGTGTTGACACTTGAATCATCACAAAACAAAAAAATAAGTGATGGCCCCATCAGACCACACCACTGGGTATTAAAGGCATCTTTCCATTTCTGGATGGACATCTGTGCCTTTTCAGAGCTTAACTCATCCCTTAAGAGATGTATCTATCTGTCTATACCCGAAAGAAATGTTCTTCCAGGAAACGGCAATGTGACCAGAATTACTTCACATAAAACAACACTCCTATCTCAAAGACTTATGACTTGTTTTAGGGTTCATTCAGGTAATTTGAAATAGATTTACCAGTAATACTTTATCTGAATAGTTTGCCCGCAGAGAACCTTACAGATGCTTTAATAAATTTCAGTTCAGTCTTTCTGACGGTTCAATCAACATAAACTTTACCAAACTTGACCTTACCTGACCTAAATCATAGATTGCAGAAAGAAAAACAATGTGATTTAAAATGTGAAATTTAAAATGTGAACAGCCCTACACAATCTATACAGGACCATTTCATCATTTACTTAAATTACTAAAATAACCTTAGTCATGTTGACCAATTTGTGAAAATGGGTTTTACAATAATAAACAGTGACAGTTGATCAATTTAACAAGGGATGCTTATCCATGATTTGTTGTCATCGGGTGCTGACGACAGCATGAATGACAGCAACAAATTCAGGAGACATTCCCTGTTGATGTCTCTTCATTACCCTTATAACATTGCCCCTCCCCACAGATGAAGTGACTAACTATTTAACGGGAAATGGATTTTTTTTTCCTTTTTGGGCCATGATGAGAGTAAGAGCGCAGAGACAGACTGGCCTGCACCACTGGCCTCCTTAAGTATCGGTCTGACTCCCGTTCTTTATGATCAGGGTGATTCATTTTCCATTTTGGGGCTGGGTCTTTTCATTTTGGCCCGCTCAGCACTGAAACCTACAGTACAAATGGAGTTTACAAATACACAATAGATTTGCGTCTCCCATGCATCATCAACAACAACAAACCTTAGGGCAGAAGTATTACGGTCAGTATATCTTCAGAAATGTCACTTGAGTTTGTCTTTGGCCTGGATACACAGAGTGTGAAATAATAAATTGTAGTCCAGACTATTAAATACGCACAGTCCAAGGGTTTTTTTCACAGCACCCATGAAGATTGCCGCAGGACATTTTATGTTATTCACATTCCAATTTTACAGACAGACAAAAGAAAGCTGGTCATGGTGATAGTATTTTCTATGAGCCTTCCTGGTTACCAGACCGCAGGCAATAAACTTGCATAGACTGTCCTCTTATACCTGCACACAATGATACGGACACGCTGACAGTAAGATTTTACTATGATATGGCTGGTCAGGACCATGAATTATCATAAATATAGGAAAGGTTATCTGAAGTGTCTGCTTCTCATTATCCTGGGGGCCGTGGATGGTTGCTGGTTGATTAAGTGGACCAAACAAAGCAACTGCCCAAATACTGTAGACAGGTCATTTTTTTCCCACTGGGCCACTGTGTATAATGTCTTCAGACAATTCTGATTATTTATTCCACAGACGAAAAACACTGAAAAGCACACATGGTGTATTCAGCGCGTCACGTTCGGGGGAAAAAAATTATATCGGATGACCTTTGGGGTTCCGTATCACGCACGGTGAGGGATGACCTCATTAGCGAGACGCAGTCAGACGTAAGAACACGCCGGCTCCCGCTTCTCCTGCATCACGCGTACGCACGTGCAAGCGCTGACTGTACGTGCCCCCAATCTGCACAGAGCGAGCTACAGTACTACTATGCTCCTGGCTGCGAGGGACCTGGCAGACTAAAGACGCACGACGGCTGAAAATAGTGATGAGAAACGCTCAGTGAGTTGAGTTGGCATGGCCATCTGCATGGATGGGGGTCTGATGTGTGGGAGTGTGTTGCGTGTGTTGCGTGTCTGTTGCTGAGCCTGCCAAAGACTGCACAGTGCCCTTGGTAGTGTTATTCACATTGGCTCTGGCTCTGGCTCTGGCTCTCCATGTGCTTTGGGGTCCATTTAAAAACATTTAGTTTTGTGTTTATAGAATAAATCAGTAACTGTGTGCTAAAAAAAACACATTCATTTACCAACTGACAGATAAATACCACACTAATTACAGCGAGTCAACAGATTGAAGCATCCATCTGATATCTGTGTTTCTGAAAATCTAATTTTTCATTTTTGATAAGGAAACGGAAAAACAGTGCTGAGTTGGTATCTGTCCAGACCACCCTTTTGTCAGATCCAATCAGTAATAGATGAGAAATGTTAATGGCAGTCTCTGATGCAGTTGTTCATCTGATGCTCGCTGTCCGAGAACAAATACATGCTAAAGATGAAATAATGGTGAACATGTTGTCTCTTTGTAGAGTGGATTAAGGTAATCATAAACCGCTGCATTGTGCAGTAAACTGTCATTAAGGGCATTCTTTAGAAAATGTTCAACTCAATAGAAATAAATATATATGTGTACTAGTATTGGTTTCTCTCTTGCAATTGCCCAGTGTTGAAGATGGCCTTCTTTCATGCAACACTGTGTGAGTTCTAGTTCTGTTTGTGAGGTTTGTAATAACTGCACCAATCTATTTGTATATATATTTATACTTTTACCTATGTTTACATAGTTTATGCAAAGAACACTCATTACATCACCACATGAATGACATCACCGCTTTTCAGTGGTTTATATAAAATACTTTTTTCTACCCAAAAAGTGCATTCGCAGTCAGCATCTAAACCATCAGACAGTAAATCCCATCAGCTTTTTAAACAATACTGGGCTATGTCAGTCACCCTTTTCACTACTGATGGATGCACAATGCTGTGCAGTGTTGGATGACCTTTGGGTACTCCATTATCTGCCATATCACCTGACGTAACCTCGTTCCATAACTCCCTTCTGCAGGCCTTTGGTGACAGAATGTAATTTTCTGTAGAATTTCCGACCTTTAATAACAGTCCACAGCAGCCTATTGTATGTCACAGTAATTTCCGAGATTGGAAAATATTATCAGGAGATTTTGCCACCAAAATGTGATTTAGCTGCGTGATAAAACCTTGCAGCAGTATTGCCTTGTCTCAGTTCGCCTGAGATACACATCCCTTGCACAAGCGCAGTCTACTAATGTATACAGAATCATCCTTGATAGTATGATTTAAGATGTGCAAAGAGCAGAATATGACTTCCAAATAGACAGGGCCCTATCTCGCACCCTGCACAACAGGGTGTCAGTGGAGCACAGGTGTGCTTGCTAGTTTCAGACCAATGCAGTTTCCATTTTCATGCATGGCTCCAACATCATTAGCATAGCACATATTCCTCCAATCATTTGTACACATTTGTACACATCGCCATACTGTACGTCTCTCAAAATAAGGTGCGTTCAGGTGCAGTGTTGGTGTATTGTCAGCTGGAGCCAACAGAGAGCATCAGTAACACATTCACACATAAACAAACCTAATGTAGCTATAGGTAACCCCCCCCCCCCGCCTCACACACACACACACGCACACACACACACACACACACACACACACACACACACACACACACACACACACACACACACACACACACACACACACACACATCCTCAAATTATATCCTATGCACTTTACTCCTTCCTCCCCATGCACAGTTTTAGACAAACAATCACTAATTTCACTGCATGTCCTACTGTACTCTACCCAGTATGTCTATGCAAGTGACAATAAAACATCCTTGTATCCTTATCCTTGTATCCTTGTTGGTATGTGCCAACTGTAAATGCAAGGAAATGTCTGAGTTCTGTTTAGAACTCATCCACCTCTCCAAATTGGATACAAACCTCATGGGATGGAGATGTTTGCCTTGGCTAATTAGTCATCTCACACACTACGCACCCGGCACACTCACCTTATTCTCCACACAGCAGGTGTAGGGCACTCCACAGGCCAGGGGTCCGCGGGCAGTGCAGTTGTGGTACATGTTCACCTTCCAGTCCGTGAACTCCTCGCTCCCACAGCACTTAAACTGGAGACACACACGAGTACCGGTAATCAGTCACCGCTAAACACCAGCATCAGCATCAGCACCAGCATCAGCACCAGCATCAGCATCAGCATCAGCATCCGTGTTGCATCAGCAGCAGCAATCCCCTCACAGCCCAGATGTGCCAGATGACACTCCCCAAACAGCACGGACAAACATGGAGTAAATTAACAGCCCCTATTTGGAAAATCTGAAAATGAATGCTTTCACTTAGCATGGCATGTGCATACATATTGGAGGGCTTAACTGAGCTTGAAACTGGGAAACTGGAAAATGTGACTGAAATGTTGTAGATGTCTTCAATTTTTTTTTCTCTTCCGTATAGCCATTTTTCTGAAGAGGACATGTTCAAGTGATGGAGGTAGATGAAGTGCACTGAAGCAACAAAAATATGGCAACCATCTGTGAAGCCTCTGGAGGATTTTGCAAATGAAGGCATCAACAACATTTTCAATGCAGAGGAATTTTTTTTTACAGTCCCATGGTAATAATTGAGTACATCTTTCTGGAGTAAAAAAAACATAATGAAGTTCAATATTAAATGTCTCCTGCATCGTAAAATGGCAAACTCTTGTGCCAAAAAGGACATTAACTTTTGCACACCTCTAAAGAAGACAGTTGTGTTGGAGATGACCACGTTAGGAACTCCCTCACACTGCCCATTCAGCAAGCAAGATTTGTTTACAACGTTTTGGTCATAGACCTTCGTCAGCTTGCTTCAGAGACCAGGCTCTCATTTCCCTAAACTCTGATGCCATTGAGAAAAAGGTTTATAGCATTAACTAAACCACATAGATCTTTGTCTGTGTGTGTGTGTGTGATTAACTGTCGGTTGATTGTACTGATATTCAGTAGTTTGGGACATGTTCACAGACTAACTAAAGGAAAATCCAAACAGCTGGCAAGGTTTTGCTCTGTATCAGTGGTAATAGGCAGCCTTTCTGTGTGGCACCGGTGATGTTTTTTGTACCCATGATTGTCAAAGCAAAATATTTGAATCCTGTCTATGGAAAAATGTGATTGGTGTTTCCAAATAAAGAATTCAGGGCGCGTGTGTGTGAAACCAGGTCACACTAGATACATTATAAGCTTGGGTATCCTTTATGCATTTCTGTTGGCCAACACTTACACAGGTGAAATGTATGAATAAGAACAAACATCTGCTACCTTAATTTGGAAGTAGTGTTGTACAATCATTGTGCCAATCCCAGAAATGAATGTAGGTAATACTGAGTGCCCGAAACAAAGCACTACTTAAAACAAAAAGACACCTTTGCTGAATGGGGCATTGTAAATGGCACTGAAATGAAAGCCTGGGTTGTGCCACTTAAAAACCTTCTCTTTATGCAAAGCATCTTCGTGAATACAAAACAGAGACATCTGTCTCAGAACAAGGAACATCAGGACTAAACAACAACATATTAATGCAAAATACAGATTTGGGGTGATTATCATTCACACAGTCAGGTGAACCCTTTCTGTGGGAGATGAAAAGGAATCTCTCTCTCTCTCTCTCTCTCTCTCTCTCTCATAAAACACACTAGGCAGGCTCACACCAAACCTCCCTTTGCAGCCTTAAAACACACACGCATCGATAAAACGACTTGACCTAGGTCTTGTAAAGTTTTCATACAGAGTACTTAATCAGATCGATAATGTCGAGGATAAAATGTGGGGTGTTTGTTTGAGTTTAGATTCGATTCTCTGCCCAATCAAAATTTCCCGCCACATTCCTTGGGCCTTGGTAGGCTGGGCTCATGGTCATATAGACCTACTGTGTGCATTTCTTTTTAAATATTGTTATTTCATTTTGATGTTAGAAAGCTACAGTGTGGTAATCAAAAATGTTACATGTATTATAGCAAAGAGACAAATCATACAACAACATATGTCAGTGTTAACACCCCACTTATTAGAAATTGGTCAAGTTTAAATTGGGTGCAGCCTCATAATTAGAGTTAATGATATGGGCTGGGCCGGGCTCAATGGGTACAATCTAAGCTCCAGTGCTCCAATAGTCCTAAGTTAACAGGAACCTTTGGGCTGAATACTGGTGGCACACATGGACAGATCTCGGTTAAACGAATTCAAATTGTCTGGTCCTGTGTAACTTCTGAGTGAACATATAAGGCCTGAGAATATTAACGGGAAGTGTAAATTGTATACTACAATAACTTTTGGTCAATAGGCAAAAAGAACTGGTACATTTATCTGTAAAGCGCAAAAATAAGTTCCTTAGCCATGTCTGATGGACAAAGATTGTTTGGCACTTGTAAAGGACGAACCAGTTAAGAAAGCTTTGGAGAATGTCTTGGAGCACCACTCTCTTTTAATTCCTGCCCGCACTTTCCACTGATTACAACCAGAACCACTTCTGAGTGGATAACAGTGATGCATGTTCAAGGCACTGCTCAGCACAATAACAGTCACAATTATGGTGAACTGCACTTGTTCCTGTGGGTGTCCAATATTTGTTTTAACTCTAAAAAAAGATATTTTGTTAACTGTGAATTGTGTCTCTCTTGCTGTTCAGCAGTACTACATGAGTGGATCTTGTGCTACAACTATCCCATTCGAGTGCTGCGTTCTCTACCGTTAACAGCCAAGAACTTTTTTTTTTTGTTTACTGACATATGTACACAAAATTAATCAGTAATTAAAACAGGAAGAATAATGAATTATCAGACTGAGAGTCCTTTTTGAGAACACCTTAAATCATTATCAAGTCTGAAGAGCAGATTTTCTTTTTTTGTGTTGGCATTAGGTATGTCAACTTTGAGAGCCCTTTTAACCTGACATTCAGAAAACTTCCACGACCAATTCAGAAAATTCACAACAAAACAACAAAAATGTCACATATACAAGTATAATCAGTGACTATTCAACTGAAATGAAATTCATTTAAAGGTCACTATTCATGATATATTATACTGGCTCAAGGCACATCGTAATGAACATTTCTATTCTGAAACTGACTTCTCTGAAATACTTTCATTGTGGCATTTCCAAAGATTAAATAGGGATTTGGTGATACTATGAGCCCACCTTCAGGTGTTATTTTTTCTTTTTTTAAATCCTTAAAATATACATTATAAACCAAAAAGGAGCAGCTAGATATTCTGTGAAATAGATAAACTGGCTGGTGTCTCCACATAAATGGTTGCTGTGGTCAGCGTCTTCAAATATACCAAAAGATGCTCTTTACTTGGGGCCTTGTATTATCTAAAAAAACACCGTACCTGTTTTTGGACGAAATCCATTATGTTCTTGAAGTCTAGATCATCATAGTAGTTCACCATGCCCTTTCGAATATTTTTGTTCAGCAGGTCTTTCGTCTGTGCAGGGGAGAGCAAACCAGAATAGGACATGAGGACAGATATTTTTTTATTTAAAGCATCATTTTACTGTAATTTACTTTGAATGAGTCACTACAGCCTTTCATCAGTGTTAACAGGAAAGATGTTTCGCTCAAAAGGTCACAGTGTACCTACTGAAGTCTCTGTGCTACTTAAATAAATATCGGAGTGTCTGAAATACCATGGCTTGCCACCCTTTTTGCTCTATCTAAAACAGTTTAACCAGAAAAGTCTGACCAAAAGGTGCTCCCCTTTTGTGTGTGACACTGCACAAAAATGCACACGGTTGTTCAGCTGTCTTCTCGCCCTCACTTGTAGCACAGGAAACACTCACAGCGAGTCTAGTGAGCGATTCCCCACAGGCCACGGCTTACGCCTGACCACAGCCATGTATCCGCTCCGTACAGTACTTGACTGCTGGCGGGAACACCAAGAGGCTGGGCGCGGATGGATGAGCCTGAGCCACTTTGCTCTCATGAATATTTGAGGCGAGGAGTGTGAGGAGTGTGAGGAGGAGTGTGGGGGCGCCGTGCGATGGGCTTAGGGGAGAGACTGGAGGATTGACCAAAACATATACAATGGATAAGTCGACCAGCGCTCCGAACTCTCAGGATTAAGGAATGAGCTATGCCTGTTGCCTTGGCTGTGTTAAACTGCTAGAACATTTCCGAGTGAGGCCACTAAGGGATATGTGTTTTTGACATTCATAAAAAAAAATAAAAATAATAAAATATGTGCATAACACAAGCTTGTGAATTGAAAATTACTGCTCCGTGCAAATCAAAATGCTTTTAAAATTTTCGAGAACAACATATCTCCTCAGCATTATCCAGAATTAGCCTCTGCTTACAATGCAAATAATTAAAATAATGTCCCCTCTTCTCTGCAAGATGCTCATAATTGCTTTTTCAAGTGCATGTCCTGATTTTAGAGGTTTTGTAACACCACGGGTTAATACATTCACACATGTGGGGCAGTTGTTCCTCTCAAGTGGTGCTTGAGTCCTTATTAAGAGCCGAGACATATGGAAAACAGGATGGTGGTGAATTGCTCTTACCTGGTTCCTAAACACGAGGGCCAGTATTCCTCCGAGAAGCTCCAGGATCAAACACACGCTGAGCATGTAGAGAAACTGCAATGCAAAGATATGCAAATGTCAGCACATGTGCACAGGCATACGATAAGATGATGCACTCACTAAAAGGAAGAAGTGTTTGGTTTGTGCATGAATTTTTGAACAGGTAAAAGATTCCTCACCCAGTCACCCTCATAGCAGGGTCAGGATGGGTTATTACAATGTTGAAAAAAATGCAAATAAAGAGGAGCTAACTGAATATTTGCATAATGATTCTCTCAAATTGCAAAGTGATTATACATGAAGAAAGTCCACAGTACCACTTGACAATGCATGTCTAATGATGCATTATCGGACCAACATATCCTTTTCTCCACCAAGAATCTTTCACAGTTCTGCATTTCTCTTAAACATCACTTATTCTGCCAACCTTTAAATGTCTCAAACACATTGCACCACAGCCAATGTTTCAAGAAGTAGAAGGTTTTTGAAACATTTATTTGTACACTACAGCAATTGTATTGTCTCAGACAAACACACATTGGGTAAAAAGACTTAGAAAAGATGGATCACCCCCACGATCTATCTCTAAAAAATGTCCACATGCAAGGTCCAGATTGTACACTGACAGCACAGACATCTGCATATCAGAACACGAGCTCGCACAGCATTTGATGAAGGGCATGTTGAAGGCTATGTCTTGTGCATGTGATATTACATGTCAAAGAGAGCACTACACTACACACCACTGAGACAGTAAATCCTACACAAGACAAGCAGCAACACTGATCAACACACGATAGGGAGAGAAACAGAGGGGGAGACACACCCTGCATGCAAATTGGCGACTGGTGGCATTAAGGCTTGTGAGGGTTCAAGTGTGTGAGAGTACGGAGCTCCTTTCATGCCTAGCTGCACTGGCTGCTTTTCTTGCTTTGGTCAGTTTCAGCACTTTTGAAGATAACAGTGGCAATTAGCTAGCAATTACTGTACGCCCAGCAATGCAAAGCTAATCGGCAGGGTGCAAGAAAAGCCCTCACGTCTCCTGTGAAGACTGTGGCACTGACTGAAGGGCAAAGGTTAAAGAGAGAAAAAGAGCGGGGAAAGTGTTCACTGTATCTACAACAGGCTACACTTAAGACTGATTTATTTCTTACTCTAAGTATTTGCTTCCTGGTACTAAACATCTATCGGAAAGCGGATGCCATTTAAGTCCTTTGGAGTAAAACCCTAGCTTTGCCTTTTCAGCAGAAGATGTTAACAGGATATATCTGGAAGGAATGTGACCACTCATGGATCCCAAATTTCTACATTTCCTTCTAGGGCAGCAACCTATAAATTCATGCCAAAGCAGGGACAATAGCTTTTCCCTCGTTTGGAGCCATCTCACATTTTCTTAACAGGTTTGTGAATAAAACTTAATTTAACAGTGAGCAGAAACTTGTAAGTAGAAATTCATTTACTGCACTTTTCGAAAAATGTATGGTCCAGTGCTCTAAAAAGGCCATGATCAACAGCCTGCGGAAGCACTATCCCTAATGGACCTGACCTTTTGAGACGCCTCCTTTCAAAGATGCTCTGGGGAGTACAGGATACAGCCAGCTGTGCGGCTGACCTCTGTTGCTCGGATTATACACTCCCGAGGCTCCGGCACCTACCTCATACAGTATCAGGCTTTAGACATGCCGTCTCAGACAAACTAATTACAAACTGAGCAACTCTTTGCCTCTGTAATTTTCATCTCTGACAAACATTACTGCATGTGAACTTGAAATCAAATGGGGAAAGAGTCAGTGTTTGTTGTTTTTTTCGAAAGTAAATTGCATTGTAAAATAATCTACCAGACAGGTGCATCTGCAAGAGAAGTGAAATGATACAGTATTTCTGTCCTTTTTTCTACACTCACTGCATCCTGGGTCACTGTTCCATGTGTGGAGATACCAATTACATTTTCATTTCCAAAAACATGAAAGGAATAATAAGATTTTGAACAGCCTTTTCAAATACTTAGGTAAATACAAGAATGCTAAAAAACTTAATTAAACCGAATCAACCGAATTAAATCCAATTGTTTTTACAAGAATCAAAGCTACATATTGTACCTTTACAGACAAGAAGGTATACGGACAGTAACATCTTTTTAAAGAACTTTTTCAAGACATTATGAAGTTACATATTATGATAATGCCTGGGTTGCAATTCATCTCCACTATATTGTCTGTTACATTTAGACATATTGATTGTTACATGTAAATCAGCAGCTACACCAAAGCTTCAGTTTATATTGTAAGCCTTAGTTTTCAGTCAAAGTAAAAACATGAACCAATAGAACTCAAAGAACATTTCAGAACAGAACATTTGTCCCTAGCTCCACCAAGCCCGGATGTGTATGCATGGGCCCACTCTACAGTCCAGGAGGATCAAGGAAGGAGACACAGGAAAATGTTGTCGGAAGGGGGAAAAAAAGACAGACGGCGGGACAAGCTTTAATGTGTCACTCCATTACAGAAGAGCACTCTCTCTGGGAGACTCTGGGACTGTCGAAGATGTACCGCATGTGGAATGAAGCATAAAGCCCATTAGGTGGCTTCTTGGAAAAAAAAGAAATATAGCCGCCCTCGTGTGGAAAAGGTCAGCGACTGGCTGGCGGACTGACTGACTGACTGACTCTTTTGAGTCTTTTGAGAAGTGGGCACTAGCCACAGAGATGGGAGATGTCTGTGTCATCTCCCCACACCTGCAGCCATTACCTTTGCCATTTTACAGCCAATCCCCTGCGAGACGCACTTCAAGGTACCTCAGGGGTTACAGTTCAGATGAAGCCTTCGCTCAACCACACTGTTGACAAGAAGTGAAGGATGAATGAGTGCGGGTTCACGGCCTGATCTTTTGGTCTGACTGGATGAGAGCTCCTCCTGGAAAGCAATCATGTTTTCTAAACAAACGCTCTGGGGGAGCCTGTAAAGATGATTGACAGCCATCATCGGCCCCGCCTCTCCAGTCTAGGAAATATAAACGTTCTTTACCCTGACTACTATGTCACCTGCTCCAGTGTAGCAAAGCTTTTGTCGTAATTTCTGTAAAAGGAATAGTAGTAGTTTGTCTGCGTAGAAGTGAGTGTCTCTGTGTAGCAGTAGAAATATCTTTGGAGACTCAGCAAGAAACCTAATAGGTCACTGTATTCCATAAAACCCAATACTCAATTAGTTTGGTCTAAGCTTGGAATTTCCTTATTAGATTAAGAGTTTAAGTTCCATGCATCTGACAATGGCACAGCTCCAAATATGTATGAATGGGTATTGTATATAAGGTAGTACAGAGTAGGTGTGCTGGTTACAATGGTCAGAAGATGCTTTGTCTAGTGTGTGACTTTTCTCTCGGTGGAGGCATTAAAGATCTGCTGAACAGAAAGATCTCTCCTGTTTGTTTTCTACTTCTTTTGGGGTTTTTCTCTGGAGACAACACTTCCCATCTCCTCTGCCCCCTTTATCGATTTTGACTAGTGGTGTTAAAAGCTAAGGTCATGCAGGTTGGTAACAGGGATGCCAACAGGAATGACAAGAAGAATGCAGGAATCACACAAGCTGCTAAAGTGAAACAAATACAGTACTGTGTCTGACTACATATTTTTGCAATAAATTGGACAGTTTTGCTAAAAATGTCTGGGATCTTCATGAAAAAGCTTTTTTTTTCCATTAATCTGGCCTCATCATGTACACTAGTCACAATTAATCAATGTTGTCAGACACAGATTCAGAGCTTTACAACATAAAACGTTTTGTTTGTCATCAGAACTAAAAATTAAATTCTGGGAAGTGCTTCTCAAAGAAAGTAGGCTGAACTGTTTCTTCACAGCCATATAACAGGTTTGTGTCTGTGAGAAAATGGTGACTGTGAGAAAATGAGAGCCTATGTGACTATATCATGTATCAGCTTGAGGGTGTGAGTGAGTGACTAATACAGACAATACTCCCTCTTTCTTGAGAAAGAGAGAGAAAGAGAAAAGAGAGAAAGAGAAAGAATGTGTGTACCTGACTATTTTTGAGTGAATGTGCCAAAAGGAACCTCTGGGGTGAGTGATGAAATTACGTCAAGATGAAACATAATTCCAGTTACTTACGCCTCGACACCTAGGACTGCACGTGCTAATAAGCAGCCTCAGGCATTTATATACGGCAAATAGCCTACCGCATCGACGCGTGCTTGTCAGTACAGTTTGTCAGGCTCATGTCCCGTCCAGAGCGTTGCGATCCGCTCATACAAATCGTCTATCTGTACCTCGCCTCTCACAAAGCGAGGTCACTCTAAACTTTTCTCTGTGGTTGTCCCCAAATGGTGGGATGACCTACGAGTTGCGACAACATCCCTCCCTACCTTTAAAAAGTCTGTAAAAACCCTTATCTTCTGAGAAGGGTTCCCTTTCTAACAAAACTAACGATCACTAAACCAACTCCCTCTTTCTCTGTCCCCATGTGGGGAGTATGTATATCTGTAGTGTCCCTGCTCCAGGAAACTTATTCAGACACATGCACCTCCCTGCATGTATAAAGGCTGCTTGCTTACTCAGTGTCCCTTTACACCTCTGTCAGCTTATGTCCTCCTTTTTATGTTGCTTTGGATAAAAGCGTCTGCCAAATGCAATGTAATGTAATGTACAATGAGTGAGAGAAACGCAGGGCTCACCACTTTGAGGAGGCAGAGGTTATCCCGGAGAGACGCCAGCACCCCGATGAGGGACACGATGAACATGACCACCCCCAGGACGATGAGGATGATGGCCGGGGCGAGGAAGACGCCCTCCAGGGTCTTGTAGCGCTGCCGCTCCACCTCTGCATAGATGCCAATGGCCAGGATCAGCCCACCAATCAGCTGCCATAAAAAACAAACACACAAACAAAACAAACAACATAAAGGTTGGTGATTTACGTTGATGTTGTTTCGAAACTCTCTGTCATAGGGCAAAGCAGTGAACACTACTACAGTTTTACTTTGTACCATGCTACACTATGGATGCTACTATGGGTTTGTTCCTGTCCTGAACTAGGCTAATGAACTTTCCCTATATGTACAATATGAGATCTGGTTCAAGTTGTGTGCAGTATGCGTGTGAGTTACTTGCAACTTGTAAGCTACTTGTCAAGTGACAAATAGGGGTATGTGACAAACTTAAGGAGGAAAATTACTCAATTAACTCTGATTTATTAAAGAGTCTCTGACGCCACACACCAGCAGGAAAGATGTGCTTTTCCTAGATTTCCTTCTGATGACGAATATTAATGAAATGTCAACAAGTATTAGTCAGTTTAAATCAAGTCTAGCCACTGGTCAGATGCTTTTTAAAGCAATGTCTAATGTGTTTTAAGATACCCCAGGCCAAGTAATGAAGTTTACTACTTCAGAAGATGCTGCCACATTAAAGGACCTGCATGAATTTATTAACAGCTAAATATGGGCACCATATGGTCTTCTAAATGGCAAAGGCTGGAGATTAGACCTCAGCAATCCCCTGTCCTTTTTACCCACTGCATTTCACTCAGCACATGGACAGATGGACACCACAAAATGCTGATTTTTTTTTTATTATACCAGACTCATTCATACAAACTAGGGCACAGGCATTAGCTGACTAATAGTGCTGGCCAAACATGCTTATTAATGTTAACATGGTTTCATGAGTCCACTGATGGACTCTGACTCACACTCACACTGACAGCCCAATTAAACAATTAGCCCCAGCACAAGCAGAAAGGGGTCTAATTATAATGGTCAGCCTTTAGGAAGCAACTGGCTGTTGAGCAGCAAAACAGCTGGTAGATCGCACACAGTAGACACTGAATGTGTCCAATTGACATTCTGCATCTGGTTTCTTTACCTTACCTTCCCTCCTCTTTTGCCTTAATTGTACTTTTTTCACAGGGCACATACAGTAAAGCAGGCAGATATAACAATCACCTGCATCACTGGAAACCAGAGGCGTAACTAGCCAACAGGCAACACAAGCAACTGCTTGGGGCCCCCCCCTGGGCCATTAAAGGGCCTCTCAGGGCTTACAAACCTTTAAACTACAGCGGTAGCAATGCAGTTTTCAATGAGACCGGTTGGCTTTTGCCTGGGGCCCCAACAGGGTCTAGAATTGCCTCTGACTGGAACAGCATATACTAGCCTATATCACCAGTAAACGATTAGTGCAGCAGTAAGAACGTGGGTAAACTGTGCCTATCTTCCATCATTAAGAGGTAAGTAAACACTGTTTTGCAATTTCAAGAGGTGCGTAAACAGCGTTTAGGTGTGTTTACCCTCCTCTACACCCTTCTGTGTTACCAAACAGCACCTCATCTCTGACTCTACCCTGATAAGGTAAACCAGCACCAGGGCAACTCCGCCAACTCCGGCCATTTTACATTCAGCCAATGTGTGTGATGGGACGTCACCAAGCTTCACCGATGCATCGCTCTCACTTGCATTCTGTTTCAGCTTGAACTCTCTGCATTAATTACAGTACATTACAGGCTGTGACATTACACACACACACTACACACACTATTTTGCCCTCTCTTCTCTCTGGTCCTGATTGCTGTTCATCAGGCAGATCTATCACACTGAAGTGGGTCTATTAACAGGTTGGCTGCTGTGCAGACCTGCAGAGAATAGGCTTTCATGTCACTGTTATCAGTGTCAACATAAAAATTGATGTCACCGATTTCAGTTTAAGGTTGTCCATATTTGACAGCTTCCTTTGTTCCCACAAAACAGTCTGGTAGTTTGTTTTTTTTTAAACATTAATGGGTAAGAAACCGTTTCTGACTAAGAAACCATTTGTGACTTAAAACAACAACATGTTTGATTTATAGATGCCAACCTGTGAGGGCATAAATTATAGCCAGCTGTTTTCTTTGTATAAGTGGTGAAGATCAATAAAAGTCCTAGTGAGTCTCTGAACACAGGCAGTCTATCCTTAATTTGCAAGGGAGTAAGAAAAAAAAAACAAGTGCAAGTACATGGTAAATCATCACAAGACACGGTGAAACGCGGTGGAGGTGTGATGTTGGGGGTGCCTCAGATCCTGGGAAACCCATTTCCTTTGGCAGCTGTGAAACATGTGTTATGCCTGTGCTAGATGTGAGGGTGACACGTGATGCTCCTGCATTACTCACGACGAAGATTAATGCAGGATGAGCTTCCGGAGCTCATCTCAACTCTCTCAAAATTGCTCCCATCCAGGTGCAAAAACAAAATGGTTTTGCATTCAGCACAGAGAAACGACTGAAGTGCAATACCAGCAAAGCTAGGTGTAGGTCATGTTTTGTGCATATAAGCAGGCCAGTGTAGACTGAATGCCACCCATGTTCATTGAAAAAAGCAGATCAAAGCTGTAGTCATCTGAGACTACTTGTTATTAAACATCAATAATAAAACCACATAGCATGTGTTCTTATAAATCAGTAGAGTTCCAGTGTGGACTCTGAACATTTACATGTACATCGCTCTTGTAAAAAATTATACACTAAAATTCTTTGTAATGCAGAGCATTAGGCTGACCTTGTGTATATATGTATTTTAGGCAATGGTTTGACTGTTAAATACGTAAGTGCTCATTCAATTAAGGATTTTACATGATTTTACATAATTACCCAGGTAATATCCCTTACCCATAAGCCAATTGTGTAGAATTTAGTTTTCTTAACACAATGAAAGATGAGTTATTAGGTATTTTATCTGGGGATGATAATGTTTTGTAACCCTCTGTCTAAGATATGCAGTCTGAAATAGAAGCCACCACAGCAAAACTTTATCTGCTTCAAAAGGATAGCAAAGGACCTTTCATCACATATCATCCATGTATCATTAAAGACACATTTTCACTGTTGTGATCTCTTTCATGCAGTAAAATGTGGCTCGTCACCAACTACCTATGCAGTGTACATCCACAGCTAGACAACCACTTTACCTGGACAACCATGTGCTCTGTAGTTTATGAGCTACCTATGGTAAATAAACATGAGTGCATCTCTCTGTTGCAGGGCCAGGAATACCTTCCTTTTCCTACTGTGCTTGAGATATTACTACGAAAGGCAATCAGTCAATCAATCAGTCAATCAATAAATTAACCAACCAACCAACCAACCAATCAATCAGTCAATCAACCAGTCAATCAATCGATCGATCTATTAAGTTCAATACAGGGATACTTTTAGGTTGGTTTCATATGCTTGGAGTGTGGAGTACAAACCAAAGCTATTTTACTTTGTCATCAAAGTGTCCTTGCAAATTGGCAGGAATGTGACAAGGATGGGGAAGGCCAAATTTGGACAGATATGACAGAACTGTGGATGCACAAAGGCTGGCCCCAGTGTTGCCTGTGGGCAAGGCTGATACTGACTTAAATTAATTCTGCCTTGGTTGGTCTGTTTGGTTATTGCTGCTGTTTTGGAGTACTATAACAAGTTCTCTGATACCAATCAATTTAAAGTGAGACACACTTCCAAAAAATCTAGCCATTTGTTGATTGGGATTATGCCAATGCACATTTATACACAAACTGCTGTCCGTAGATTACACAAACAAGCACTGCAAATGGCACGATTAGATCTCCAAATTAAGCCAATCAGATTAGCATATTTCGTTTTGGGCCTTTTCATCTTAAAATAGCTCTGAGCAAATGGCCCAAGATTTATCACAGACCCGGAGCTTTGTTTAATTTTGTCTTAATCTACAAGAGGGGGGCATTTATCAAGAGAGAGGATCGCACAAACAGTCGTTGTGAGCAGACTGCTTAAAAAGACTTTTACCCAAATATGTCCGATTGCTGTACTACACCCTTCCCTAGAATGTTTACTAAGAGACAAACCTACAACATTAGAACATTTAAGTGCGTGTGCAAAAAAAAACACTGATCTATTGAAGTAATTATTTAGTCACAGCAAGGATCACCATGCTTATTCTTGAGCTAAGTATGAATGTGGAACCCTTTTCAGCCAGAGTTCAAGGCAGAGACAGAGAGAGAGGGAGTGAGAAGGATTGCGATGGGGTTGTAAGGTGGAACTTTGGCATGGATGTGTTACAAAATTAGCTCTGAGTGTCATCTCTGAGAGGTCAGTCCCATTCTAAGGTTACTACAGGACAGAAAACAACCAGCTCAGGGGTCAACAAACTCACAAGACTGTGTGGCCTGTCTCTCTGACATGTGCAACATTACATCTTTTGATCCTAAAATAATGCTGCTCACTCAGTGTTCAGTACAAGGATAATGTCAGTGAAGTGGGAGGTCCGTTGGTGCCATTGTTTACATTGCATGTGATGTGCCTAGGCATGTGAAGGCCCATTTTTATGCTTTGTTATGTGGTGAAGGAGAGAAAGAGAGTGAGTAAGAGTGAGTAAGAGAGATACAGAGAGAGAGAGAGAGAGAGAGAGAGAGAGAGAGAGAGAGAGAGAGAGAGATAGGCATACAACACAGTGAAAGGCATGTATAGGTGTAAATGCAGAAAGAACGAGAAAGAACAAAGGACAGAGAGTGAGTGAGAGAGAGCAAGAGAGAAAGCATGTGTATCATCAAGGGAGAAATGTCAGAATTAAACAGAACAAAATCCCACTCTCTGTCAGTGTTGAAAATGAACGGTTTGATCAAAATGCAATCATCCACATTGTTGCCCAACTGAGTTTGATTTCAGTACCCTGATTAGGAAAAGGGAATGGCAGCATTTCCCATTCGTTATCACAAGCATAAAGGGAAAATAGGATGTGTTATAATTTCCTGGGAAAACAGAAAAATAGCAAGATAAAATGCTAATTTTAATAAACAGTCTGACGCTAGAGACAGCTGTCTTTGGTGAGTGAGTGATGGAGCGAAATGACTGAAAGAGGCAAGCGTGTATGCAATCATGCAAATGGAAGGAAATGAGTCTGAAGCAGTCTCTCGTGCATAAAAGCTGTAAACACCAAATCTCTGACTTCTAAGCCTTCAGAAAAGTGTAAGACATGAACTTTGGAACTCTGCATTTATACTGCCAGTGTGAAACCAACCATCAGGTGTGCTGTGACCACCATACAGTTGCTACCTGTATGCATTATTTCAGTATACAGTATACAGACGCCTCATTCTCTTCGCCTCTTGTAAAGGGCATATATATTTTACTGTCATCAATCAGTACTACCATCTTGGTTTCACATTTACTCTTGGCAAATCACAAATTGTCACGTTGGCTGTGAGATATTGGCAAGCTGACCAATTACACATAATGGTGAACCGATTTTTCTCCGTTTCAACAACAGAGATATCAGTTTCTAAGAGGAACTGCATTGACCTCAATAAAATCACACAAATGAAGAACCTGCTGTTTTCCATCACTGTGCATATTTTTTTGCTTATGACTAACAAATGCATTGTTGACTGCACGTTTAATGGCTTTTCTCATGGGAAAGACAAAACACTCTGTTCTACTTGACAAAATTATACATAATACACAAAAGACATTTATCAAACTGAAGTTTATGACAGGCAGCAGAGAGTAAGACCAGTCTAAAGCGAGTCTTAAATCCCAACAACAATTTCTCCCAGCATTTCAATTCGGACCACTGAACCAGTAAGCAGGTAAACGTTTAGGTTTTCCTACACAAACAAGAGCGGACAGAATCCTTGCATGTTCACCTCAGAGCACTGTGTGGGAGGTAGGTATAAAGCAAACCCACACCCCTTTGACATGTGCAGCACCAGCCTCAATGTAATTACTGCAGCAACTGACCAAGTAACACCCTTGCATCACTATGCCAACAACAAGCCACACTCAGATAGTCACTGAAACATACTGTGCACATTAAGACACACTTTTTACAATAACCATGCAACACCAGCCAAACATCTTTATAACAGTCCAGGTTATTAGACATCCCAGATTCTTATATATGACAGAGTGACATCTACCAGATAAACTGCACCACTGTGAAGTGTTGTAGTCAGTTCTCTGCAGACATTTGTGACACACATTGATGTTAATAGCTAACTAGAAGAGTCTCCTGAATCAGGTGCATCTTATCAGTAGAAAAACATGCATTAGTCTTGGAACACCTCACATGCTTTTGTGATGTGTTTACACAAACCAAGGAAGGAAGGAAGGAACAGCACACTGAAGGGTCACATGATGGTCTAAACTGGGTTTCCAAAACAAACCACACAAATTCTCATCTAACTGCTGCATGTAACCTACCATCATATGCCATTCATAAAGCATTTTGATAACACGAAGGAATGGTTAAAGTTGTTATTCATTCATTATATGATTGTAGTCAAAATATACACTTAAAACTTCACAGAATGAGCCAGACAGTAACATTAAAAAGTCAGGCTAACAATTTATTTTTTTTAAATAAAAATGAGTACTTTAGTAAACCAGAAGTCGAAAAACTACTTTTAATAGTCTTGTCCGCGAATAAGGTCTACCCATTAGGGCAACAATAAATAGCCTACAACAGTCGTGCGCTTACAGTAATGGCGGTGTTGTGTTGATGTATTACTTGGTGGAATACAAAAGGGGATACAAAAGAATGAATGGTTGCAACCAACTGCATAGGAGTAGGCCTATTTACTACCTTAAATGTTCTGAATGACAAGTACAAAGGTGGTAGCGGCCTCAATTACCTTTCTTATCAGGAGAGGAGGGTGTGGCTTCATGGGAAGGCCACTTAACTTCAAACATAAAAAGCAACAGGTCGATGAAAGAATAAATGTCGGGAAAATTCTCGTTTCCTATTATTTGCTAAAATGACTTAAACGCAAAAGCAAGTACGATTATGCGCACTGTGACAGCCTGCCTTCCGCCCTACGCTGACGAGAACTGTACAAGGTGTAAAGTAGGCTACTCTCGACGCAGTGGCATTTCACTGTTTTGCGAACCAGACAATTTCAGAACCATTTGACTGAAATGAAAGTAAAATGCAGTTACTCACCCAGAAAATCGTGGCGTATATGATGAGAAAGAACTTTAGAAAGAGGTAGGAGCACCTCTCGCAGTACCTAACATCAGACATGTCTGATGCGCAGCGTCGCGCTCCACGCCCGAAGATTCCCTGTATACTTCCTGATTCCAGGCTCTTACCTGGAACTCCCGGTCGCGCAAGACAGCAGCCTCACAAAAGTTTGTAAGTTTAGGTGTGTTAGCTGCGCTGCAACTGCCTTGCAGAATATCCTACCATAGTTGAAAGTGGCTCTATACTCTTTGCGAGCGCCACTGAAAGCTCACAGATGTTATTTAATCCATCGTGAGCGTGTTGCGCGATGGAACATTTTAGTTTGTGCTAATAATAAACAATATTAAACACATTACTCGATTAGGCCAACAATGCAAGTGTCAGCTGTGCCATCTTGACAAGCAGACATGGCGAAAGTAAACACGCAGTAGCGAAAGTAAACACGAAGAGACTGGGCTCAACAACACTTAACACAAGGTGAAAATTGGCAGCTTTACCATTACACCCGTCCCTCTCTCTCTCTCTCTCTCTCTCTCTCTCTCTCTCTCTCTCTCTCTCTCTCTCTCTCTCTCTCTCTCTCTCTCTCTCTCTCTCTCCCACTCCCTTTCCCTTTTGTTGACAAAAGAGATAGTTGTACAATGACATTCGAGATCCTAGTAACTCCTCTCTGAACAGAACCAGTCATACACCAGAATTTCTTTTTTTTTTTTTTTTTTAAATCACAGCTCTTCAGCCTTAGCACTTGTAATTTTATGTTTCCAGGACTTTCAAACCAGCACTGTCGTTCTAGCTGTGATAAGCTACAAAACATTGAATCACAGTGTGTCAAAAACTGTCATCTATCATTTTACTTAAAACTGTTATATACAAATGGATGTGTAAAAGTTAGTCACATCCTGTTTACACTTAAACGTCACAATATCATAGTGTAGTTCACAGTGTAGGCCTACTTGTTAAAATGTTCTTTACCACAAATGGACTGGTCTCCATTAGCAGGTCCCAAGCATTTCCCCAAATAACATTTGAAACAGTTTCACTTAAGCAGTTTACATTACAAAAATACAAAGATTCAGTATAGATACAGCATGCCTCCCCAGTTGTTTCACTAATGATTTTAATCACACGTATAATAAAAATTTGAGATTGTAATGTTTATATGAAAGTGTGGATATAACTGCTTATAAGACATGTAGGGAGGGGATTTTAACAAATCTTTTTGGGTTTTGCAAAATGCAGATATGAAAGTTCTCAAGAGAAGCATGACCAGCTCTTCCCGGAAAATTAAATAAATAAATTCATGGGGGACGTACCCGTTTTCTGATTAAAAATGTTCCTGGTGTCTGTGTCTGTTAAAAATCTCTCTCTCTCTCACTCTCCGTCTCTGTCTCTGTCTCTGTCTCTGTCTCTGTCTCTCTCTCTCTCTCTCTCTCTCTCTCCGTCTCTGTCTCTGTCTCTGTCTGTCTGTCTGTCTCCCCCTCTCTCTCTGTGTATGGAACTTGTTTGACTCAGTACTGGATTAGTTTAGGATGGCTTTAAAGCTATGACATTTTCACTCCACAATGCATATTTCTACCCCTAGGATATAATTACCTCTGGGTATAATTAAACAATACAATGTCTAAGGCCATCTGTATGACACACCTACGCACATTGTCTACACACACTCAACATGAGACTTTTAAACTTTTGGTGGTTGCCTACACATTACAAAAAAAAACTTTAAAAACATTTTTTTGTCTATGTGCTTGATGTGGCAGGATTGCTGTCTGTCTGGTGGATTCAACATTCATATTCTGACAGAGAAATGAAACCAAATGAGAGGTCTACCATCCAATAGTTTTTGCTGTTTCCCAGTCTGAATTTCAAACACTTGATTTCCGTTATTTTCACAGATGCTGCGACTTGGGTTTAACAAGGCAACAGGAACTGGAATTGTAAAATGCTTGAACCCCAAAAACCTAATCATGCACTGGCTACGCCGGGTAAAAAAGCTGCCAAATATGTAATCATGTACAACAGAGGGAGCGAACATTGCTGGGTATACTTATGGGTATTTGACATGTGGGCAAACTTGTTTACACCCAGAACCATGTCTATCAAGCATATATTCAAACATAAAAACTATGCATAATGACTATCCAAGGTCATTAAATGAGTAGTTTTGCATAGAGCATATGGGTAACATTTTACTTTACTTAACACTAACGCTAACCGTGTGGTACAGTGCAAGTACATAATGTTACATATTGCTACACACTTTGTACCTAATTACACTGCACATACTTGATGTAACAGGCACAGTAAAATAAAGTGTAACCGGCATATGCATTGGGTATACATGTGCAGATACATGCGGTAAAACTATAAAGCATTTACAACATGCAAATAATTTTTGCATTCTGCAAAAAGCTCACATTAGGCTGTCATAGTATTTATGTTTTTTGTCCATTTGAGACTAGTGGTGAGAAGCTTATCAGAAACACTCTGCCCTAATCCTTTGCCGCGTGACTGTGTGCCATTTAATATGACTTAACAAATAACAAATCTGGTTCGCCTGTGGCTGTTTTGAAGCACTGTTTAGGACTATAAGTTTGTATAGTGCCAGGAAGTAAAGTTGTGAAAAGGTACCAGAGGACACAATCTGAGCAGCACTTTCTGACTGTCTTTAAAAATTGCACTGATTGGATATGTCTCTCGACTGAGTGTTTTGCCCGTTACATTTCTTTAGAATGAGCCATCCCCTCATAAGCATTTATCTTTGTGAGTGTGCACGCGCATACATGCATGCACCGAACATTTCGTGATTGATCAGGCTTAACTATTATAGTATACATTCATCAATGTCTGGATCTATAGTGACATCTCTATGTCAAGATCATGTGTGTGTGTGTGGGGGAGATGTAAATATGGCTGGATATAAATAGATATGAATTTTTAATCTCATATCAAGAACTTTTCTTAAATACCAGGGGCGAATCTAGACCATTTTTAGGGGTGCCAAGGCACCCCCGTGAAACTGCTCGGCACCCCCTGGCTCAGTGCAAAATGAATAATATATTATATATAATAATAGTGTTCTGTGATAAGCACTGGGGGCCGGGCACCCCTAAAGACCAGATGCTAAAATCGCCCCTGTTAAATACTACATGCATTATGGAGATAGAGAGTGTTTTTCTTTCACCCATGTTATGTGGCACTGCAACATTCACACTGCAACACTACAGATTGCTGTCATCGCCACCTGCATGCCAGAGTGGCACTGTTACACACAGGTGGTGATTGTGTGCAACAGAGTGAATTATTAAACAGGCAATAACCCTATGTAAATGTGTGTGTGTGTGTGTGTGTGTGTGTGTGTGTGTGTGTGTGTGTGTGTGTGTGTGTGTGTGTGTGTGTGTGTGTGTGTGTGTGTGTTTGTGTCTGTGTCTGTGTGTCTGTGCCTGTCTAGGGTTCTGGAGGATATGTGTGGACTCCAGTCAAAAGTGATACAAAACTCTTGTAGTCAGTTTACTACTCTAGTCAATACTGAACACCTGGTGTTTATGAGCAGAAATCATCTCCTTGGAGTGGGTGAGAAGACGAGAGAGTGGCTCATATGGTCATAGCAGAACCCATTAGCTTGTCCTATCCTCAAATAGAAATCGATTTGGACATGCATATTTACCAAATCAACTCAGCTCATAATTCAATATGACACAAAAATATGGAAATAAGATTTTTACTGGCTAGAACTGGTTATAGCTTCGCAATGCTCATCTAAATCGAGGAAGGCTTACCATGGCTTCCTAACAGGGGTGATTCTAGACCCTGTTGGCCCTCCAAGCAGACAAGCCCTTCTTTCATTGAAAAACTGCATTGCCACTGCTATAGTTTAAGTCGTGTCATTCATTGGAGGCCCTTTAGTGGACCTGGGGCCCAAAGCAGTTGCCTGTGTTGCCTATTGCCTACCTATGCCTTTGCTTATGGTGACAGACACCAAACTGAAATTGCAAGCCAGGCCTTCCTGTCCACCACCGCCTAGATAAATGGGCAAATATTGGAATGGCTCTACACTTCTTACAAGCTAATGAAAAAATGAAAGTTCAAGGTGCTACAGGAACAAACGGAGAAACAGGAACCCAACCCTGATACCTACGGCTTTACAATGGATTGTCATAACAGCTCCTGTGGTTGCTATGGCAAGGTGTCCTGATGCTTCTGTAGTGTACTGACTGTAATTCAGTCTTTGCATTAAAATGCATTTCCTACATGTTGTTTTTGGAATGCTGTGCGTTGATGTACAGTAGAAACCTGTTAAATACAGGATTTACATGAATTCAAACAGTACAATCTGTTAAATAAACGCATCTAGTTTGCACCTATTTGGATACCTAAAGCGCATTGCAATCTTGGAATCTTTCTTTCTCTCTCTACGACGGAAGCTGCTGTAAATAAATTTGCACTTTGATATCTACCTCAAGAGCGTAAATCATATCACGTTCTAACGTCATTGCTTCGAAGTTGACACACCCCCTGCACCTCGGGTAGATTTTGCGCCCGAGATTAGCCAAACCTCACCTAAGAACTCCTGCTGCCCGACGGCGCATCACATCATAGGCAACAGTCTTGGATCTATTCATTTGGAGAGGAGACGGGCTATTGAGACAGGAGATGACCTTTCTTTGGCATTCACACAATGAGCCTTTTATTGACCTGCCCTGTAATGAGAACCATTTATCGGACCGTTGGTATTAGACTGAAACCATGAAAAGTAAAGGATGCTACCTGATGTAAAAAAAATGAAATTCTTTTCAGTCGTTACATACATAAATGAAATATCCACAGGCGTTAGCAGATGTTGACATGGATACAACTTCGAACCCTCTCTTGGTTACAAGTATTTTTTACGAGGATGAAGGCAACGACACAACCATAAATCTTTTTGAACAGCCAGACTGGCAAGTTGCACTGTGGGCGATTGCATACTCTCTAATTGTATTCGTATCAGTTATTGGAAATGTCACTGTCATTTGGATAATCTTGGCGCACAAAAGAATGAGGACAGTTACCAACTATTTCATTGTCAACCTGGCATTTTCGGACGCATCTATGGCAACGTTTAACACCGCGTTTAACTTCGTATACGCTTTACACAACGACTGGTACTTTGGATTAGGATACTGTAAATTTCATACCTTTTTCCCCATCACTGCCATGTTCTCCAGCATATACTCAATGGCTGCGATAGCGGTTGACAGGTAAGTTACTCAGTGCAAAAGTTTTTTCCTCTGTAGATTTCCTGATTAAATGTTGTTTTTGTTGACCAAGTCGTAAAATCAAAAGTCAAAATCGAGCTGTGCACGCAGATAGGAAGTTGTAGGGCATGGGGCGCACTGAGCGCAGAAGGAAAAACCCAGATGCAAGCGCGCGTCTTTTCCCCAAACGAATGAATAGGTAAATGGATGCAGTCGCAATATGAAATGCTTGATAATTTGTAGACATTTCAACTGTCTTAATCACTGTCATCTTTGTTTTGTTGTGCGTTGAGTTAATAGATGAGGAGCAGCCATTTGGCGCAGATCATATCTCAAACCTATGTACATTATGGGTAGAACATAGATATCCTATTTTACAATGATCACATGAAGTCCTTGCCACAACGACTCTTACTGCAGCCCCAGTCCCTTTGCCCATGTTTGTCAGTGGATAAAAAGTAAATATTGAGATATTCCATAGTGTGTAATATAAGTAAATATTCCATAGTGTGCATGTCAGAACATGCCATCTTAGCTAATCTATTCATACCCATCATGTTCTCCAAGACACCTGAAGAAGATGTGTAAGGACATTAATTTTCACCAATTATTCAAAGAAATAGCATGCATTCAATATTTTCTATGATTTCATGTTTTGACATGAAAATGAAAATTAGGTACCAGTTTGTCAGGCTCGCAATTCAAAAAGTGCGTGAAAAACATTCCACTTTTGTCCACCTTTTAGCCACATCCCATTAAAGCTTATCAAGAACTGCAGTTACATATCAGCATCCGGTGTCTCTGACCTTGAGGATCCCTTAGCATTTTTTTGGGGTGGGGGGTGGGGGTGCACAGACTGTAGGATTTCATGCAAAATATTTGATGATTAATTGCTTTAGGCTCTTCAACATCTTGCAATGTCGACATTCTTGCTCCCTTGTTTCATTCTGAAAGAGTAGCCCTAACTTAGGTGCTCAGCAGTAATTCAAAAAGTAAAGCTGTCCATCTTTGCCACATCCGTCAGATTATCTGTCACTGGGCTGAGCTTTGGGGTGGTAGTTACTCTCCAGACCAGACAGATCAAATGAAATAGCTCAGCACAGCTAATGCCCACAGGTAAGCAGGGGGGCATTCTGCTCATTCCGGGTCTGTGCCCTGTGTCTCCCCTATAGGTACATGGCCATCATTCATCCTCTGAAGCCCAGGCTGTCCTCCACCACCACCAGGATCGTGATCGCCATCATCTGGGCAGTGGCATGCTCCCTGGCCTTCCCCCAGTGCTTCTTCGCCAGCACCAAGTTCTACCCGCCACGGACCGTCTGCATGGTGGAGTGGCCTGATGAGGAAGAAGGGGTCCACCAGCTCATGTAGTTTTATAATACACTCACACACTAAGTGGTTCAGTGAATATAACTGTGTTACAAGGCTCTGGGTCTGGTCTGAGAAGTTTTAGTTTTTTTATATGTGGAATATATATCATGTTCATCATACAGTTTAGTGGAATGATTGCTCATATTAACATTGTGGTGGGCTGAAGTGTACCACTAAATTAAGGCTGCGGTTTAATGTGCCTTAAATTGTAGTTTATGCTCCATCATTTAGTGTAGCTTACATGACAGCTTTATGAATACTTAAATTTTTTGTATCTTAACTTTATCAGTCAATTCTATGGGCTGTTGGAAAAACATAGCTAGCTGTGTTTCCTGCAGGATTCTGACTTGTTTATTTTAACTGCGTATTTTTTTCTTTAAATAAAAACTAATTCCATTCCTTTTTTACTTCTTGCGGTGTTGCCCAGATACCAAACAGCAGTCATCATCCTGATCTACTTGCTTCCCCTGCTGGTAATGCTGGTGACCTACAGTTTAGTTGGGTATAGACTGTGGGGCGGTGAAATTCCCGGTGAAGCATCTGACCATTACCAAAATCAAATCCAGGCCAAGCGTAAGGTGAGCAGAAGATCTTTCTGAACTGTGACACTGCACAAATGAAATAAACACATTATGTTATGCCAACAATTTTATGTTATGGCCGTCATTGGAAATGAATATATACCTACATCAATTAGTGACAACTGATTTATCTTGCGACAAATTGGGGGCAATGTCATTTCAAAACAGTTAACCAACAATATATGTGTTTGAATAGAATTTATTCAGAACTTATGAATACACGAAAAATTATTTTATGATTTTGTTACTGGTAAATAATAGAAAATCTCTTCTGTGGTGACTAGTTTCACCAAAAACTAACCTAGCTGCACCGAAGCTCTGGGTTATAGAAAAAAAGTAAACTAAATAAAATAAGAAAATAATAACTAACAGTTTCTTGCCCTCTCCAACCAGGTGGTGAAGATGATGATAGTGGTGGTGGTGACATTCGCCACCTGCTGGCTGCCCTACCACATCTACTTCATCCTGGGCAGCTTCAACAGGGACATTTACAAACAGCACTTCATCCAGCAGGTCTATCTGGCTATCTTCTGGCTGGCCATGAGCTCCACCATGTACAACCCCATCATCTACTGCTGTCTTAACCAGAGGTGGGTGGGGCTCTAATACCAGTTACCTACATTTTGTTTGGTTTTGCAGAAGCAGGGTATACACTGTAAAAAATGTGTCTCAATACCGATTTAAAAATACTTACAAAGATGTAAAAATATTAAGGCAATGTGTTGCATGGATCTTTTTTACATTGGTTTAACTGTACGTCTGTCTAACATATGTTAATGATACTTAAAACATGCAATTTAAAAGTGCAATTTAAACCTACATAAAAAGATTAATGCAGCACTTTTCCCTATAATTATTTTAAAAGTTGTTTCTAAGCAGCACTTTTGACAGTGTAGATCTCATTGTTATTTCACTGATTCAGATCTCTGTGTGCTAGGGATGAAAGCGATGAGAAAATGGAAGTCTTCAGAGAGAAAAATGTCTCTTGTTGATGTCTTGCCAGAAGTTGACTGACAGATTGTCAACCCACATCAGATCAGCAAACCCTGAAATGTCAAACAATTATGAAATATTAATGAGTAATTGAGAGTTTAATTACAGCCAGAGGGTTTTTTTAACTATGAAGAAAGAATAAAGGCCTATGCTTAGTTTCCTCTGCATGCATAATGCATTAGACTTCCACATTCATACTGCATATTAATGAGCTCAGTTTAGATGGATGTCAATAAAGCTATTAACTGCTGTCAGATTTAACTGACATGTTAAATTGCATAACTTGAAAGAAAAGCAATAACACCTGAGCTTAGTTGGGAGAAGGCATGAAAAACAATGCTCACAGCTTTGTTTACACCAGACAGACCATTTTGGGTATACGCCCTCAACAAATCCCGTGCATGTAAGTGAAAAGAAATGCTCTGGGACGCATTTAAAAACCACATGAATTTAGGCAATGATTAGAAAGATGACATTTCATTCAACTCAAAGATAACACTTCACTCAACACTACTCATTGACTGCATTCAAGATTGTATGCGGTCCATGACACTGTATACAGCCAATGTCACTTTCCCTTGCAAGAAGTCCTGATAAGTCTGATGACAAGTTTGTGACTCCGCCCACAGGTTCCGCTCCGGATTCCGGCAGGCGTTCCGCTGGTGTCCCTTCGTCAAGGTGTCTGAGGAGGACAACCTGGAGCTCCAGCACATGCGCACCTTCCGCACAACCCGCAGCTACCGCACCGAGACCACCAGCACCATGGTCCGCAACCACTGCCCCGAGCCAGGGGACCCTGTCTCCAAGCTCATCAAAGACTGAGCAGAGCACACACCTGGGCAGCTGGGAACAAACTGTTGGATTAGAAGCAAGGCTGGGTTTGCACAAAAAAAGCCAACATAAGAGAGCAGACGGAAGATGGAAATGATTGTTCCAATTTCAGTGACAAGGTTTACCAAACTTTGGGCAGTGATTAATTCTTTTTCAGTGACCATGTTCACCAAACTTCTCACAGTACCTCAGTGTTAGGTTTCAATTAGTATACGTGGGGTATGGATCAAGCTATACTTCAATGGCATATGCACCAAGCCTTATCCACCAGTCAGTCAAGAAATGTATTGTGGGTGTTTGTGTTTGGGTGAATAGAGTGAATTTGTTCTACTCAGCTTTAAGTCTCACATCATATATATTTAAATGTCATCGAAGCCATTGCTGCTGTAAATACAAAGTCAGTACAGAAACGTTTATTCAAAGTGACCTAAAATAACTTAAAAAATGTGTAGAATGTTCCAGAACAGCCACATAATGAGCTCCTCTACAAACACCTGTAATGGCAATGCAAGGGAACATACACGAGAGCAGTTGTGAGATTGATAGGGACAAGATAATATAAAGATAACATTCTGTCTTGCCCTCAATTACAAATGCTCATAGTTAGCAGGCTCACCAAGTAGACAAGTAATGTGAAGGGGCTGTAAGTGAAAATGATGAACATGGGCACACCAGCTTGGGATATACCAACTGTGAGAATACCATCTTGTGCATCAAGATGACAAACAATGAAATGAGAGGAAGTCTGGAATGAGGAAGACTGACATTAAACCCCTCCGGGAGTATTATAAAACGTAGCACTTATATTTTGTCTCAAAGTCTCAAAAGCTCTCTAAATCAACATGGAACCAACAAAAGTGTTTTTTGAACAACCAATATTTATATCAGGATTGTGATGGAGTGACCATCACTAGGGTGGTGGGTGTGCTCTGACTGCCATACCAACCAGACTGGCTCTATGGCGTTGCATTCAAAGTACACGTTTGGTACCCCGGAAACATGGGTTTGAATCCTGGTGGGGTGATTTCTCCTCCCCTTTGCTACAAGGACAATATAACACAGGATTTGACATGAGCACATGCACCAGTTTTATGATGTGCAATCCCCATGGTCTAAAGGTACATTAGTCAGCATCAGCTGATTGGTCAAGACCATGTGCAAAGATTCAGTTTGGTTCTAAGATATTTTGTGCTTATCCCAAACCTGGAACACCCTGACAAGGGGACTGTTGGAAAGACTCTGGCCTGAAAGAGACTAGGTAAGGAAGAAGACATTAGGCACCGTGGACCTAGCAGTGAAAATCTGAGCTAGTGTGAGAGGGTGGTGTGTCATTTGGATTTCACAGTCAAGTCAAGACACTGTTCTGGATAAGCATGCAGACCTTGCAAAGCATGGCTGTTCCCAGACTAACTGGTTTTTACTTGACTACTTGTGTTTGATGTTGTACCTAGAGGTCACTACTGCTTTCACTGCTAATCATGATGTGAGGGCTAACCTATGACAGGTCATCTCTGGCTGAGACGTTGAGATTTAAAGTATAGGAAAAACTATGTAAATTCATTTTGGTTAAATGACTATTTGTGGAAATAAGTATCTGAGGTCCGCTTTGATTATCATCTGAGTTATATGATGATATTTACAATTCCCTTTCATTTTTGTCAAGCCCTTTGTTGTAGCTGGGGCAGGCAGAATCAACAGACTTAAAATTATCTGACTAAATAGATTGTGGACAGAGAACAGTTCTTTTTGTTCTTTGGAAAGGTTACTTATACTGATATACAAAGCTTTGCTTTGTTTGTCGACTTGAGGCAACACACCCACCCACAGTTTTCTACTTAACATTTAAATAACCAAAAACCTGTTGATATGTATTGCATCATAAATAGTTCATAAGATGTTAAAATGCAGTACTGTGTGAAAGTTTGGTATAGTATTCTTACTAATGGCACAGTCAAATAACTTCTAAATCATAATGAAACCACAGTGCAGCTAAGACTGTTTACAGTTAGCAAATGCATCATCACCATAAGGTTTATCTTTGCATGCTGATCCAAATTTACTGTTTGTAAATGAATGTACACAACATGTTCTTTTTCTACTGTTTATAGTGTTGTGCTTCACAAATCTAGTGACAGTCTACTGGTTATCTACGGAATTGCTCCAAGTACCTGTACTTCATAATGTACTTGCCAGTGTTGAGTGTCGTGTAACACACAGCCATGCACACCTAGCTGTATTTATTTGTATTGATGTTGACTTAACCTTGACTGGTGGCATTATTAAAATATTATAAATAGAGAATGTACGAAAGGGGAGTAACACGCAATCACCCATATGCAGTTTTAATACCATTTTAATGTCCATACTAAATGTGTCCACTAGATGTCGCTGTTGCACAGCCATTGTGTAGTTGTGTAGGTAATTAATTAATGTCATCTTGATTATAACGAAAGAGAAGAGAGCCCTGTTCGCTGCAGTCAATCAGCTGTCCTCATACAGTAGATGGATTCTTATCATTTGATGAGATTGTGTTTCAATAAGATCAGTTTGTGTATAAAACTACTTTATTTCCAAATATGTGAAGGAGTAAATATTTATGTGCATATGTGGTGTGCTGGTATTACATGACGACATACAGATCTTGCACCCAGGTGCTGGTATGTATGTATGCTACTGTGTGGAGTTTTAAGGTTTGCAAATGCAACTCACTTTGTAACCCCTCAATTTGGGGGATCTGCTACTGCTACCTATTTGTACACAACATGAATGTGACTATATTAATGTACGTTTAGGCCTGGATGTAGCTAACGAATTGTCCGTCACTTGGAATGGCACAACGCTGTTGCGATGATTTCCTTTCATTGTGACCTGACCATGAGTCTGTTAAATCATACTGTACTTGTGCAGTGAAGTAATTCACACACGACACATGTTTTTTGGTTGCTCACCAAAATAAAGTTTTATCATATTTTCTTCATGGTTCATTTTCTGGAGCAACTATAGAGCACCTATGTAATTGTACAAAATAAATGCCTGCTAAACCTCTGTTACCAAATAAGGCATGCATTCATCATTATCTGGCTAAAATATACTGTACAGGTATTCTCTTATGGTAGAACTCACAAAAATTAATCTTTGCCACACTCACACCCATCAAGTACAAATGAATCGTTTTGCTGCCAAGCCCCAAAAGCAGAAGGAGTATAGTACAGAGACACCTGGGCCTGCTCTCACCCACTACACTGCAAAAACAAATGGGCAGCATACAGGCATAAGGAAACACAGGGTGCTCCTTCAAGTAATTGTAGCTATATATATATATATATAGACTTCAATAGTGCTTGATCTGGATCTGCATTGAGTGAGGAAATGAGGAGTGATTTTGCTCGTCTTATACAGACAAAGTCTGGCCGGGCAAAGGCATGAAATATCCCACACGCATTTGGATCCTATCTGCTTTGGTGCATGGCTGCATCTCTTTTTTCTTACTTGTGCAAACGAGGCAGAGAAGCCTGAGTGGACCTTGGATATCTTACACAGGGTTGGCGGGGAGTCTTGGACGATAACATTGACCTTGTAAAAAAAAAAAAATGAAATAAAATAAAATAGATGCTGTTTACCATACAAGGGCAGATCTCTCCCTTCTCAGCTCAAGAGGGTTTATCATCTAAAATCAGTAGGGGTCTGTCTGTATTATTGGCATGTTCTAATGAGGTTAAACTCCCACTCCCATCTCCCACCTCTTGTGACAGCTCACTTAGCCCTGACAACACGCAACACTCCAGTCAAATACAAAAAAAAAAATCAAATAAATAATATACATACACAGTCAAAGATATTCACTTCTCTGTGTGTCTAGACATCTTCCCTTTTGCTTTATATATACTGTACAGCCACACAAAACATGTTTACAGCAGCCTTACAATACATAGATTTTAAAATATCTGAAAATAGACTCAAAGTCACATAGGATAGCCCGCCTCCTACACACACACAGACACACACACAGACACACACACATACACACACACACACACACACACACACACACACACACAAAGAGACGCACAGAAATACATATAAACAAAGTGACAGAGGCTGGCAAAAATGGAATAATGTTTGTGACGAATAATGTTTGTTTCCCAGTGGCGGGGAGAGAATGGAGTGAATGAAAAGCTGAGGACCATCTTTCCCGCCTCTCCTTTGGTGTGGTCCTGGGAGGGAGGGAGAAGACGCTGAGGGGAGGAGGAAGAGGAGGAGGAGGAGGAGGAGGGGAGACAAGCAGAGCAGGGGCTGTGACAGCCTGGCTGTGGGAGAGGGACGCGCTGGTGGCAGGGGGAGAGGTTGGTTGTTCACAGGTCAAAGGTCGGCCCCGGACACTCAGCTCTGCTGCTGCTTCTCCTGCTCGCGCAGACGGCAGCCGACGGCTGTGATGAGGGCCGCACCTTTGCCGCTGCCGTCCTCAGACAGCAGGAAGGTGACGCTGCATTTGGGGGCCAGCTCCTTCACCGTCTGGTGCATGATGCGCGAGAAACTGCAGGGGTAGAGGAGACACACGGGAGGACTGTCACACTCACGTACAGTAACACCAACTCCTCAAATGTTTCACTAAGTCACTGACAGGCAATTCCACACAATTAAATATGCTTCTAACATATTTTGCATGAAGGAAGATACAGCCTATTTAGAAAATTAGCTTGTTTGCCATCTACCTTAGAGTTGCATAACAGAAAACAGTACATGCCTTTTCTTTCTGAGAAGGCAACAATTAATTCTGACAACTCCTCCCATTCTCGTAGCTAGCATAACGTAATTCCTTACGTGTTCCTTAATTCATCATCCTACTCACAATTTCACTCTTCCTAAATATTAGCAAGTCATTCTAATGTGACGCAGACAGCCCCAGATGCGATGGCATATTAAGACCACAACAGTGCTCATCAATGTAAAGCAATAATGACATTATGTTCAACATACTGTGGATGGAGCTTGTAAAGAGTCCCGTCCACCCCCACAGTGACATTAAGGTGGTCCACTCCTCGGTTCTCACGGATCTTGTCGACCACGGCGGCCATTCCGGCTCCGCAGATCTGAGCCGCACGGCGGGAGACAGTGCCACACACTTCCTTCACGATGATACTGTCATCACACGTGCTGTCCAGACCCAGATGCTGAAGGATGGACCTCACTTGCAGTAGAGCCAGACGGTCACTAGAGGGAGACAGCACATTTTAGATGCCTATACATCTGATAAGCATAGATGACTATTTTAATTTGCCATTTCATCTGAATTGAAGGAATTTCACATGTAAAATATGATATAATAAGGAAATAATAACTAAATGTAAACACATGTAAATGGTAAAAGACTTGAATTAGTGCCACAGTTTACATGCAATACCCACCTCTCAATTTGAGAAAGGAACTTGGTTTCAAAGATTCCCCTAGTTTTCAGGGTCTCGGAAATTTGGCCTCGGAAAAGGAAGCCACGCTTGGTCAGGTCGATCAGAATATTCCGTACGATCTCTCCCAGGTACATTCCACTGCACATCTTCTCGTACCTAAACAAACCACACAGATACAGTGAGAACATGTGCTGAGGCCCACAAAAAATGCACCCATGATGTGATGACAGGGAGTTAACCATTAGATAAGCAAAATACATGGTCAACTACAACGCATCACTCTTCTTGGGTTTCAGGCTAAGAAGTAAGAGAACATTTCTGTGCTCCCTCAGTAAAATTGCAAGTCACGACTGAAAACTAACTTTCCGGAGGGCTTTGGTACAAGACTGACCTCTGTTTGCCTGGGTTGAGGGACAACTCGTCCACGGCCCTGTCATACTCTGTCCTGATGTCGTCCAGGCAACCGTTGTCTCCAAAGGCACCCCACTCCATGTTTATACACATCTTGCCCTCGTCTCCCTCCACCAGGTCAATGTTCCTCAGCTCCTCCATGTAACAAGCATTGCTGCCAGTCCCTGCAATGTCACCACACAACTGTCAGGATCGTGCAACAAACTGAGGAAATTATACATTTGTAGGCTTGTAGGCACTAGTTTTCTTAAAATGCCATGGTATTTTTTTCTTTTTTTTTCAAAACACATTTGTATCTTTAGGTTGTAACATACTAAAACCTACATACTACAACTAATACATTATATCAGTTTGATTTAAAATGAAATTAAATATTTTTTTAAATATTTTTGATTTTGTCTGGATGATATTTTTAAGCAAGTTTATTTTTTTAAAGAATGCCTTGGAACTGACCTGCAATCAGGCCAACTTCACACGTCGGTTCCTCATATGCGCAGGTCATCATTGTGCCAACAGTGTCATTCACAACGGCCACTACGTCAAGGTCAAACTCCTGTTAAACACGCAGAGCAGTGTATAGGGTTACATGGGGATGACAGTATAGCCTACACACAGGGTAAAAGCGCCAGAGTTGTTATATTACAGTTACTGCCCAAAAGTGGCGGTTTACATTGCTTTGCAACAAAACCTTTTTGAGCTCTGCCATGCATTACAGGTACAAGAAATGGAAAGCATATAGCCTACTCAGAAAGTGAATGATTCAAAACTTTTTATCCACAGTAACATTCAGATGTTTTTTTAAATTCATGGATATCTGTGCAAGCAGCATGGTGGAATATCATATGCATAACATTATCAAATTGTTGTTTATAAGATACAGAAAGCAAAGTGGATTAGGCCTATGTATTATAGATTTGAGTAGGCCTATGTTTGATTTGAGATTTGATTTGAGCTAGTGGTGTTACAGCAGTCTTATACCAATATCTCAAGAGATAGCACACTAAGTGTATTTAGCAAAGCCACGCTCTCTTCAACAGGCCATGCAATGAAGCTATGTGATTGTAGCCTAATGTAATGGAAGATTACTGCCTCCCACTGCTTCCCCGACTCCCAGTCAGTCATTTTCAGGAAATGAGAGTGTTGCGCAATGACTCACCTCTCGCCTCTTAATGCCCTCCCTCAGCAGCCCGACAACGTCCTCCCCCTCGCAGTCTGTGGCTTTGAAACCCTTTGTCCAAGTCACTAGGATGCCCTGGGGCCCACAAAAACGCACACAATGTTTTATTTGAAAGACTGGACAGCACAGATTATTCAAAGTCTATAGGCCTACAAGTGCAGTTAAGTTGGCAAAACTGACTAGCAAATTGCTTACAAGTTTACATTTTTTCAAGCGATAACAGTGGGTCATTTGTTTTAGTCAGTTATTTTTAAGGTTAAGCAATTAGGTGCTAATTACTTTTTTATGTAGGCTATGCTGTACTTTGTCAGGCTTAGCACTATAGGCTTACAGTACTGTTAGCTTACCGCATCCAGGCTAGTCTGCTGGCAGGGGAAGGAGAAAGTGAATCCGAGAGGCAAGCGGGCATTCTTCATGCCCATGTAGTCCAAGAAGTCGGATATGCAGTGAACAATGTGATCGAAAAGCTAGGAAACAAAAATGGCGGCCTTGTTTTAAAACTGCATGTAGTTTTCAATAAAATAGCATACATTTAACGACAGCATTTTTTCAATTCAAGTTCAAGTTTTGTTTTTTAGAACTTTAATTTTCTGTCATGTGGCATGTTAGGAGAGAAGCCTGTTGGCGTTTTACCTCCTCCCCAGTCCCCTGCATGATCTCATGTGGAATGGCGTAGATTTTGTTGTGCATTTCCACTGTCCTCCTCTTGCCACTGCGAATCTTCACCAAAAGCACCCTGAAGTTGGTCCCACCCAGGTCCAAGGCCAAAAAGTCTCCATTCTCTGCAACATGGATGTCAAGCACAGTAGTCTTTTAGATACATATCAGGAATGAGTAACCCTTTCAGAGGTCATTGGTAATATTAAATAATTTAAAAAGTAAATTAAATAAGTCATCACTACTCGAATGCTGTGGTGTTATTGGCATTGGCATTTAAAAGGCTGATTGAAGGACATCTGAAAAAATCCTGATAATCTTAACCAGGGTCATTAGCGCAGGTCCTTAAGGTCTTAAAATATATAATGCTATCTGCTTGCATAAAGTAAGTCATGGATTACCAGCTTGTAATAGCAAGCTTTAAATCTCTCAGAATGCTCTACAGCACAACTGCACAGTTGACAAGCTTAAAGTAAGATTCCTCTCATATTCATATCAACCTTGTCTATGTTTCATTTAACCATGATCCAAAGTATATTTTGTGGAGCAAATCCTCCTCTGTGCTTCCTCCCTATCAAAGGGAGATGTGCCATTATTCTGTGGAGGTGTAGAAATGACACTCCGTATGCACTCCGTATGAGTTTTTTTTTACTATGCCATGGTGGTATGTCATGGTAGGCCTGTCTACAAAACCATCATAGTGGGATCAAGACTGCCCTGTGGTTTTTAAAAGCATCTTTTGTGGGCTTTTATTGCCTTTAATCAGATAGGACAGATTTTAAAAGATGACAGGAACTGAGAGGGTAAGAGACAGAGGGTTAAGGAATTTTGAAAGGACCTCAGGTTGAACCTGACTCCCCAGGTGTATGGCATAGGTGTCTTGGTCAACTTTTCTTACCTGTCCCGTCAGGAGTCTGGCGCACGTATGTGGGCAGCATCTTGACGGTGGCCCTGTCCTGCGTGTCTTTCCCGAGGCCGACCTCCATCTCCTCCCTCATCCTCTTCTTCACCTCCAGCAGCTGGACCTTGGAGAGACGGAACTGGTCCAGGGTCTCCTCGATCTGCCGGGTCTGGTCCGCTAACCGGTACGCCCAGGCGGTCACCATGGCAGCCCCTTTGCCGCTGCCGCTCTCCGAGAGGAGGAAGCGGACATCAGAGTCGGGTATCAGCCGGCGAACGGTCTTGTGGAGACGACGGGCGTATCTGTTACAAGGTGCAAAGGGAAGGGCGGTGAAATGTTAGGAGATACATCGATGCTAGATAAATATAAACAGTGTTTCAGTCTTTTCAGATATACTGTACCATATCAGTCTATTTAGGTGAAATATGCCTCACTTTATCACTGAAAAAGTACAAACACTTCAGTAGTAGTTCAACGTAAAATTCCAATGGCCGTATGGGAAAGTAAAGTGATTTACTAGTGCTTTTAGCCTGCTAAACCAGCCCCTTGTACTACACAGCATTTCGTAAATTCCAGCAGATTAAAATCCAGTAGAGTTTTCACCGCCAGGAAGAAATAGTTCACTGACTGGTCAGGCAAGATGCTGCCTGAGACAACCATGTCAATGGAAGCACAGCCAGACACTCTGTACAAAATGAAGTGTAGTATGAGGGGCTGGTTTACCAGGCTATAATGCTCATATATAATATAATATATAATGCCTTCAATAATTTCCTGTGTTTTCGGGCAGGCTTTTCAGAATTTTAGGCAACCAGTTAATACTAGTCATGGTTTGGTCTGTAAACTAAAGCAAAGACTTTTTCATAAACTGCTATGATCCCTTATAAAACTCTTAAACAACAGGAGAAACAGCACAGCAAGATTTTGTAAGGCATTGCTGTCAATGTTTTACAGTATCGAAATCTATAAAGTTATAGTAAAGTTAAGGATTACTTTCATTACACCCTTGGTCTTCTGAAAAGCAAACCACTGTAGGATTCATTTTTCATTCTGTTCAAGGCACCGCCAGAAAATATATTCACTCAGGACAGCCTGTTCTGGCATTTGTCTTCTTATCTATAAACAACTACTCAAGGTTGGCTGCATGCATTCCAGAGAAGTCAAGACATGCATACTGTGCAGAGCAGCCCTGTTTGTGTGATACAGGTTTATACTTTAAGCATGTAGTAGCCAAGTATATATCAGATACCAATACTCCTACATACCAATTCTCTCATTCGCTATATACATACAACAAGTGTGACTAAGGGCTTTGTTTAGTCAGTGATGTGATTACACACAAACACAGAGGTTTTTTGTTGCCATACCATGCTACAATGGGGGCTAGAGGTATGTCACTATGTCCTTCACAGATGGAGAAAGTGTGCTTGATTCTGCTCTTTTCAAGCTTTGTAGGTAAAAATAAATAAATAAACAAATAAAAAAAAAAGAATAAATAAAAATAAATAAATAAAAATAAGCCGAGAGTACTCACTGTGGGTGCATCTTGTAGAGGGAGCCGTCGATGCCGACTGTGGTGCGGAGGCGGGCCACGTGCTTGTTCTCCTTCAGGCGCAGCAGGATGGCCCCCAGCGTGGCGGCCACCAGGTAGGCAGAGCGGTGGGACACGATGCCGCAGACGTGCTGGACAGCGATGCAGTCGTCCATCGATGGCTCCACGCACAGGTGGGTCAGGATCTCCTTGGTTTTGCTCAGGCCTTCTTTGCTCCTACAGCACAAAACAACAAGCATTGCATGTGTGAATGACTGCAAGAGTGTGAAAATAGCTGCATTTAGTTAGTGGAACAATGACCACAGAGCTACACTACTCCTACAAAATGTTTTCAAAGGTTATAATAACAAAACCCTTCTAAACATAATGATACACTACAGTGTTTTTTCTTGCTATTTGTTTCCGCTAACAAAACTAACAAAATTAACAACCACTAAACCAACTTTCTCCCTAGGTGCCTCATGCTTGTATAATTCTCCCTGTGTAGGAAGTATGTGCATCTGTAGTGTCCCTGCTCTGGGAAACTTACTTAGACACATGCATTTCCTTGTATGTATGAAGGTAGTCTGCTTACTCTGTGTTCCTCTACACCTCTGTTAGCTTATGTCCTCCTTTTTGTAAGTTGCTTTGGATAAAAGCGTCTAATGTAATGCAGTAATGTAATGTGAAGTGCAGCAAGATCTCCACCTCGATCCTGTGATTGTTTGCTTTGACTTTGTCCTTTCTGCCTCTCCAGCCAGCCCTAAATATGATATGCAAAAGCAGGCCCAACCAAGTACTGAGGACAGCTGTAGTTATCATACTCACTTCTCCATGGCTGAGACGTGTTTGGTTTCAATGGTTCCTCTGGTCAGCAGCTCAGCGGTGATCCGTCCCTCAAAGAGCAGCCCCTCTTTGGCCATCTTGACCAGGATGAGCCTCACCAGTTCTCCCATGTACATACCACTGACCATCTTCTCAAAGCTGCAAACAGTAGGGGCCATATTATTTACCATGCTATAGGTGAAAGCACAGTAGGCTAAGACAGCAATGTGGCTTAAACTGCTCCGATGCCATTGGACTGCAAAAAATGTTGTCTTGCTGTGACCTTGCCAAACTGTAAAGCACTTTAAGCTGCATGTTGTATGTATGAATTGTCCTATAGTAAAGATTATTATTATTATTATTATTATTATTATTAATACACTGATAATTTACTTTGCATACATCCCACATTTTACGACCCACCTTTTACAACATGGTTGTGTCTGTATGCTAAGTAACAGGCAAATTAATTGCAGTAAAACCCTTGTTAGGCTATGTGCTAAGTAATGACCCTTGTGTAGGGCTTACAGTTGCTTGCCAGGGTTGAGGGACCCTCGGTCAATCTCTCTGTCGAACTCGGTGCGGATGTCCTCCAGCGCTCCGTCGTCCCCGAAGGCGCCCCACTCTGTGTTGATGCACATCCTGCCCTCGTCCCCCTCCACCAGATCGATGTGTCGCATCTCCTCCATGTAGCACGCATTGGTACCAGTACCTGAGGGAAGCAAGGATAGTATGTATTGGATACAACAAATTTAAACCTAGACCAGGTCCCGGTACCTACAAGGGCAGCACCCCCCAAAGGCATTAACAAGTGGCAGCAGTGCCAAATTGTGTTATGTGTGTGTACACCCAGGCAGAATTTACGTAAGTCCTCGAAGTGACATTTTAGTTATTCATTGCCTGGATATATAATGTTTCAAATTTGAAAAGGACATATTTGTGTGTGTGTGTCTGTTTTTTTCAAGGATTTTCTTACCAATGATTATTCCAACTTCACAACGATGGTCATCAAATCCACAGGTCATCATTGTTCCAACTGTGTCATTAACCACAGCCATAATATCTGCTTCATAGTCCTACAAAAAATGTATGTCTTTATGAAATGACCTTTCAGTGATAACAACAATAGTGATGTCGCAGATGTTTGCCAAAGTGTTTAAGGTGATCTGAAAGAGATATTGATGACAGATATTACTTACCCCACGTTTTTTGATAGCTCTGTTCAGAAGCTGGACTACATCCATGCCCTCTACTCCACTGGCTTTAAATCGTTTGGTCCAAGTCATCAAAACAGCCTTGTGGAGAGCAAACAATACAGCACTTAAAATGTTAAAGAAATTCTGTATATTGTGTGCCAGACCATCAGTGGTAGGAAGTGTTGTTGTTGTGTCGGGACATGGTTATTTTAAGGTTTCTTGGCACATTGCGCCAATGCTGGGTTGGCTATTGCTCAAGCTGCTATTGCTCTTACCTCATTTAGTTTGGTCTGCCCACAAGGAAAGGAGAAAGTGAACCCAACGGGCAGTTTCTTGTCCTTGATATTTTGCTTCTCCATGAAGTCGCCAAGACATTCAGCGACATGGTCAAACAACTGTAACACAAGATAATGGCGATGTAAATATGCTATATCTTGCCTTCATGCCTGAAATAACGGTTTTGCTACTTGATAAGAATCACTGCATATCTAATCACTCGCTCTATAATCTATGATAGCTAATGAGATAATAAATATTAACGTCACTAAATCGCTTCTCTTGTTTCCATTTTAAACTATTGATAGTACTGCCACTATCATCATCTATGTTTGGGTTATAAGTGCTGTGTAGGGAATACAGTGCTCTGTACCCTGGCTCCGCTCCCATGCATGATATCCTCAGGAGTGTCGTAGTTCTGGGTCTCTATCTGAACTGTCTGCTTCTTCTCATGAGAGACCTTCACTCGCAAGATGCGGAAGTTTGAGCCTCCCAGATCCACGGCAATGAAGTCCCCCTTTTCTGTAAAGTAACATAAAAAGAAGGGAAAAGGTCATGTTTATTAACAGATTATATGATGGCATGATGCCGTGTTCTGCATGTGTAATGGTAGTTTTAATGTATTATAGTTAATGGACATTAAACTCATTCACGCACAAATTGTAAGTTAGTGCGTATACATATTAACTTCTTTATCAGTGTTTCTGGTGTACTGTATGGGGGGCAACATGAATGGAGTACTTCTGATGAGCACACATACTTTGAAGCGTCATTATAGCTGTTTTGTGAAGTTAAAAGCATCTGAGGAAACACACCATTTGAAAAGATATAGTAACTGCCAGCTAAACGACAAATAAGTTGTCAACAAGACACAAGCTGTCCACCAGACCTCTGCAAATGGTATCTAGGTTACCACTGCTTGGGATGGATTGCCTGGTAGTCTAAATGAGGAAGTCAACTGACTATATAAGGGGATGTGGCTCATTTGGTTCTTTCACAGGAGTTCCTTGTAAAGTTGTAATATAGTGCAATAAAGTAGCTTGGTGAGCTGTCAGTGTTTGTTTTTTTGAGAGACATTCACGAATGAACACCAGTGCGGCTCCATTCCAGTTCATTCATAATGAAAGTGGAGTTTCTCCTAATCTAATAGACATTTATGTTCCTGTTATTTGTAATCTCGGCACACACTGGTGTTTGTTTTGGGGTCAAGATGACACAATACTGGAGAAAACCGATAAATCTTGTGATTTTTTCCCTCAGTTTCTATGGCCAAACGAGTAAGTTGAGATAAATGAGGAACTTCACAAGCTTCTCACCAACCACTTAAGACACAACATATTAGAAAAGCAGACACCTGGACAAACATGCAAGGAAAAGGGCATCACTGCAGTGCTGCGTAACTCTAATGTGCTTAATTAACTCAGTGCTTATCACTTATTTTGGCAGGTCAGAGAGAGAAAGAGGGCCACTAACTAATGAGGCTTTCACACAATGGTATGGAGTGCAGACAGAGAGTGTGAAAGAACTGGCCACCTAGATGCCTTCATGTGACTTTTCGCACGGTCAGAGAGCTCTCCTTCACTGTAACTCACACCTCCTCTGAGAGGGAGTGCTCGTGCTCAAAAAGATTAGATATCTGCACAAGTCACAGCCTGAAGGATGTTGGTTTCAGTATTCAACTACATGCCATATAATGAGGATCTTTCTCTCTCTCTTTCTCTCTCCTTCTTTCTCTCTCTCTCTCTCTCTCTCACACACACACACACACACTAGCACACCTTTATCCTGCTGGAATATCCATCCTATTCTTTTAGCTATTATGTGCACACACACCACCCTTCCTTCCCCAGTATCTGGCATCTGTATTTGGCTGTAATGAAGTGGAAGTGGTTGAGCCACCTAGGCTAAGACTGTTATGTTCTGTTGTGTCCCACTCTGGAGTCAGTTCCCAAACAGCACGTCACATCAGGACAATGTGACCGTGGCTGCTTTCTCTCTCTCTCTCTCTCTCTCTCCCTCTCTCTCTCTTTCTCTCTCTGTCTATCTCTCTTTCTTTCTCTCTCTCTCTGTCTCTCTCTTTCTGTCACTCTCTTTGTCTCTCTCTCTCTATCTTTGTCTATCTCTCTTTCTTTTTTTCTCTCTCTCTCTCTCTTTGTCTCTCTCTTTCTCTCTCTCTCTCTCTGTCCCCCTGGCTCAGCACACAGTCTATAATTTAGCTGTTTTACAGTCAGATCAGTGCTCAAGAGCTGGAGGTGCTGCACAATCACCCTGTGGCTATCTCCGCAAGGTCGATGACGCATAAGTGCGCCAGACTGCAAAGCCTTGCATGACCTTTGATGTGGAAATCTCAAGTCAGAGTTTGATTTTTTCTTTATTACTGTAATGTATGTACAGTCATGACTGTACCATGTAACAAAATTGTACTCTGTTTATTACATACTGTGTTGCAGTACATTTCATGATGTACAAGATACAGTCAATCATGACATGCTGTTTGAAATTACTACTATGCAGTAGTTGGTGGCATTTTATGTTTGTTATTATTATAATTTCATCAAATACGTTGACACACACACTGGATTAGTATTCCAGGAGTATTTTAGCAGGCTATAAACGTTTTAATGTAACTCTTTACATTGGTTTAGCAATCAGCCATGAAGAATGGCATCAAGATTATATTTCATATTCACTGAGAATCAGAAACTGGTGAATACATACTTAAGTCATTAATGATGCTGTCTGGTGATGTTTTATAGTTCACTTGTATATACACATACTAGTTACATGTTTATGGTAAACATGTATATACCATATTTGCTACCTATCACCAAATGGCTTTGCTTGGGTCTGTAACATTTTTGTAAGTGGATAACTTGCTAAAGAAACCATTTTGTCTCAAAGCAGAATGAGGAAAGAGAATGCTTATGCAATCCTCCAGCTCTAGCTGGATGGAGAAATATGATCATATTCAAGACAACAGAAAGGCTTTGACACAAACATCCACCTGCTCATAATATATTTTTCCCTTGCCAAGCATTTCTTCAATTATATCAAGAGTAAAGGTATTTAGGCGAATCATGAATAGCTTCACGGTCAGAAATCCCTTACAAAGGCTTGTAAGAGTCACCAGATGTTCCTCCCTCAAATCCCTGGGTATCTGAATGGTCCAAATGTGCCGAGTCACTGTGCAGATATGCTGCTCTTTGTATGTGTGTGTGTGTGTGTGTGTGTGTGTGTGTGTGTCAGAGGGAGAGGGAGTGAATGAGTGTGCCCTTGTGTGTGCATAGGTGTGTGCCTGTGTGGGTGTGTCTGTGTGTATGTGTCTGTGGGGAGTAGGGGGAGGGGAGGTGTGCATGCCTCTCTTTTGCTCTGCAGGCCGGCTGTCACCTGATACGGCAGCATTATTCCGTCACACAAACGGCCCACTGACAGAGGACAGAGACTACTGCAAAGCCCGTTAAAACAGCAGTCTAAAGAGAGGGGGGAGGTAGAGTTGAGGGCAATGCCATTTAAATTATTTAAAGAAAGCATGCCAAAAATGAGTTACTAAACTTTGAACAAAAATAAAACCGGCAACCATTCATAGTGCACAACCAGAGAATGAGATGCAGTTAATTTAGGGGACCTAAAATTAGTTGCATCTATGCATATGACACTCTGGTTAAAACAACCAACAGCCAATTTCCCACACTGCTAACATGTATTTAATCAGTCAAACAGTACTTTGTTAACCCATCCTAATAAAGGCCACAGTCTTTATTTAGCAGCTAGCTTGCTGGCTCCAGGCAGCACAGTGACGGCCAGAGGCACAATGTAAGGACAGCATTCCTGGTAGTAAAAGTCAGGGTTGTCAGGTCAATAATAGTGTTGGGGGTTTACACGCTGCAGCATGTGTGTACACGCGAAGCAAAAGCTCACCACACCACAAGAGCTTCTCAGGTTAGACCCTTTAAAACAAGTGCCTCTCTAGTGCATGCACTTACCCCACACTGAAGTGAGGCTGCGACTGGTCTGTCTACTATCCGACAGAGGAGCCTTTTGTGGCTTTCCTGGCCGTCAGCCCCTGCACATTGTTTGGACGCAGTTGTGGGTGAACGAACACAAGAAACAATGGCACAGTCAGAAGGCGGTTCTTTGGATGTAAGAAATGAGGGGGGAAAAAATCACAATTGAGATGAGTCAGGTGGTTTTCAGGCACAGTGGAGGAAGGTCGCAGTGTGTGTATGTGTGTGGGGGTGGGTGGGGGGTTGGGGGGCGGGGGGTAGTACTAAAACAGGGATCAAGCAATTAATTGAGGAGTACTCATCCTAGATTACGGTAAAAGACGGAGATTCTGTCGGGAACACCAACCTAAATACTAATCCCCTCCTGATGCCCTTCTCTCAAACCCCAAATATCCCACAGTGGAAAGCATGCACACCTCTCCTTTTTTTCAGGATGGCAGTGTTTACCTCAATGGGTTTGGCTTGGCTGGCATGCTACGATGAGAGTGTGGGATTATGGGTAATCTGTGATGTAACCACATGCTCAGCACGCCACAAGATGCCTAAGGACATGGACGAAAGGTCGCTCACATGCCAGAGCAAGGCAGTTTACACCAGCAGCACTCGATAACAGCCGCCTCCCTAACCCCCTGCTATGTTCCAATACATTCGGAAACATATGTGCATACTATGTGCTATGAATAGTATCATGTTTTACATGTGATGCGTCTGTGGGACAATAGGTCTTGATCTATGATTGCACCATGTGATGGTTTATGGTATGGTGCATGACTAGTATCCACCACCCCATATGTGACCTGATTAAGTCAAATCAATCCCATGAAGCTTGCAGCGACCTGTAAGTCTGGCCACATGCACGCTGCTGTTCGTGGAAGTTCATTTACTTGCCCACTTTAGCTTGCTTTAGATTTAGATTATTTTTTTACTTTTATTCATGTTCCTCAACCAAGTGACCTTTCAAGCCAGCTGCTCTTCGTCAGACTTCTGTTCTTTGGTTCAGCATCTACTTATTTAGATTAAGGATGTGCACGCCATCTTTCTTATTTAGAGTTCATTCACTTGCAACATTTCCTCCATCTTTGGTGGAGCAATGCTCCTTTCGTCTCCTGCAGCTAAGAGACAAAAGATCTCAAAACCTCTCAGCACGATTGCTTACAACCAAACAACCAAACACATTTATGCTTTGGTACAGAGGGAGACAATGGGGTAATGGATCAGTTTAGTGAGATAACAGCTTTTATCTGCCTTCGGTTGCTTTGTGAGAGGAGTGGTTTCAGCTGTGCCTGGTTTCTTTGTCATTCTATCCTAAGGCACAGAAAACATGAGCTGCCCTGCCAGTCAGACTGGTTCCTTGCATTCCCCAAATTAGGACAAAAAGCACCTTCTTTGGACAATGGCAACTACAGATAACTACTTTATAGAAGAGTTACTATTAAAATCTGCTACTCTATATGTAAGACATTTACATATAATAGTAATCGTAATTGTCAGTAGTCAAAAGTAGTCATAGGTAATCGTGAAATGGTCTTTATATGTCAGCAAAGATTAAGGAGACATCTTAACTTGAAATAGTATTTACATTGGAAAACTTAGTTTATGGCATGCAAATTCTGCTTATGTTTTCATTTTGTGTTTAGCCTCTTGCCTCTGGAGGCAAACCAACTCTTTACAGTATTTTGAATTTGTTCTGTGGTACCAATTTTGTCTACAGTCTTACATGGCATATTTAAACCTATGGGGATAACAGCTTTAGTTTGTGTTGTTATTTCAGTGTATCCTGAAGTATGGTTTAAATATAGTCATGTATATCAAGTATGATGCCATCAGTCACACCAGATACACTCAAAAAAATGAAAGTGGGTGGATCTCTGGATGGTTCCACTGAGAGTGACATTTTTGTGTTGAACCATCACATTATGTCACGTGAAAGGTTCTTCACATTAGAAATGGTTCTTCAGAGCCTAAGATCATAATGGGCTATGCTACGTCATATTGGCATCAAATGGTTGTTCAAAGAACTGTTGTCTTGACAGTTCTTCAAAGCACTGAAAAGGGTCCTTCTATGGCATCTCTCAGAAGAACGGGTACTGGCCCAATTATTTTTTAGACTGCAGTCCGACTTTCTGGTCATGTTCCATAGCTAATGGGCAGTGACCCCTTGGACCTGGTGGGAGAAGAGGACTGGACTGTGTGCCTTCAGCAGCCCTACCTGATCCGTCAGGGATGGACCTCACGAAGGTGGGCAGCATCTTGACGGTGGCCGTGGGGTTGGTGTCCCTGCGGAGGCCCTTGTCCATCTCCTGGCCAAAGCGCGTCATGATGTCATGCAGCGTCTCGTCCGAGTAGCGCATGGAGTAGAGGTACTTGTCGATCTGAAAAAAGACACCACCGAGTGGAGACAGACATATGTTTTATTGTGGGTCCTGGGAGTGAATCCTAGTCCATCTGGAAAAGACACCTGTGTTTGTTATTAAACATTAGTGTCAGAGAAATTGATTGGTTTGATTATGTTTGGTAATGTTCCTTTTAGTTTGTGGCCTACTGAGATCTTGGTGATATACTGTATATGTAATACAAGTGTAATACACATACTGAAATCAGACAAATGTTCACAAACTTAATAATAAAAATCCTTAAAAAAACAAACTTCTATTGGTAAATTTGGCAAGGCATCACACAGCATTTCTGCAATGTGATTGAACACAGCTGATGATACTTTTGATTTGGGTGAGTGTCGAGTATCATGTGTCATGCCTCACCCCCCCATTTACCATCTGCTGTGCACAGCAGACACACATTAATAGCATCCAGAGGGGTTGAAATGAGGACAGCCAAAGACTGCTTTATCCTTTCGATCAATCAAAATAAGATGACTGAACATAGATAACTAAGCCTCCAATATTCTTTGCAGATATCCTCTCTGCGCTACCTCGAAATGTGTAAAGAAAAAACACTCTCAGTAGTTTGGTGTTGAAACTCTTGTCTGTGTATGTGTGTGTGTTCCCAACCAGGACCAGTCACAACGTGACCATGCAGAAAGGGGCGAAAACAACAAGTGAAACTGTCTTTGTTCAACGTTTGGTTGGCGAGTGTTATTTGTTTGGGCAGTGACATAGCTGCTGGCCCAAAACAGACATGGCACAGAAGACAGAGGAGAAAGAAAGACAGAGAGAGAGAGAGAGACAGAAAGAAAGAAAGAAATGCTGAGGCAAAAGAAAGATGGTACAAGTCCAACAGATGACAAGTTTCCAACCACCAAGTCACAAGAGAGATTTCTACACCTAAGAGCGTTTAGTGTTTACATTTGACATTTACATGGAATGTATATCATAGAAATGACCTATAAGAGTGTTTAGGGTTTACATTTGACATTTACATGGAATGTGTATCATAGAAATGACCTTGGACTGGCCGGACATCCTGGTTGTGGTTTCCTGTTTTGTGTAACTGGCGCTTGCTTAAGCCTGTACCATTTACACTTTCAACACTTTCACTAACTCATCATGTCTTAAGAAACCAATCCTGTGTGACCTGTACTCATCTAAACCTATTTCACATGAGTCTTGGAAAGTGGGAACATATTACAGATTGCACAAGACGTTCCCGTTTCAATTCAAGTGAACACACCCATTGGCTCAGACCGGGGTTAGTCGACCAGTGTGACTGTAACATCATTCCCTTGATTCAAATCCACTGTGTGCTTAAGAGGGAGTGTCATTCAGCCATTACACAAGAGATTAAGAAAAGTGCTTCAAGCGATGTCTTTTTTTTTATAGGTGGAAAAATAAACAGCGGATTTGTGGGTTTGGTCATTGATTATGATGTTATGCTGTCATGATGAATAAACTCTCAAATATGCATTGTCCATTATACAAACAAAGGAACACAACCTTGTTCTCTGTGAACACACCAGTGTCTAAAATGAATTACATTGGTGACAGCAAACATTGTTTGGTTAGCATCCATTAAGTGATTTACAATCCATTGTATATTTAAACATTACTGTTGCTGATATTGCAAGAGGGGTAAACGGGAATAAAACATTAGGCATAGTTTAATCCCAGAGCAAAACCTACATTGAAGACCGTTATAGCAAGTTCAACGGGCATGTGAGAGGCCTGTTTAACCCTGACTGAGCTTAAGGATGTTCTCTTAGGTCAGCCTCTGTGTCAGGTTAAATCGGCTCTAAACGAGATTGGTGGTCTCCTGGCACGTCTCCACTCCTCTACTCTTCCCCTGCGGTGTGCCACAGCCATGGTGACGTCACGGCCCTGACTGAGTGCTGCCTGACGGCTGAACCTCGTGGGAGCGTGACGGCTCCCTGCCGAGAGCTACGGCATGTCAGTCATGTCAGCCTCACCGGCCTCCGGCCAACGAGGGCACGCCAGGGCGGAACTTAGCTGTGGCTAGAGTTATTCAGAGGGACACGCGTGGGCTTCAGAAGAATACAATGTTGTAGAGTAAGATAAGTGGTATTTTACATTAACATTAGCTTTATGGTATTTTACATTAACATTAGCTTCATTAGCTTTATAATGTTTTCAGTTTTCTTGTAGCCTACAACCATTGTGGAATACTAACAAACAGATACATATATTTTTGTTAATCAATAAATTGGTGATTAATATATCTATAAAGTTAAGTATATTACTTCCTTTTAAGTTTGCTGTCCTTTTTCTTCCTGCCAGTTCTTACAGGCTGCCCACATGCAAAACATGAGGAAGTAGTAAAGACTGTCAACTGGCTGCCTCTCCCTCCCTAACATAAACTTACACATGTACACACATGCTTACTCTCACACACACACACACTTAAGCACACACACAGACACACACACTCCCATGTTTGCATTCCTTAGTTTCACAAGGATGACATGGTTGCAAAGCTCCGGCTGGGTCCACAACCAGGAAGGGGTGGGGCAAAGTTATTTAAGCAGCGCAACTTGACTCCCTGGTTCCCTGGAAATCACCACCACCAACCCCCGCTACTGCTACCCCCTCTGACATCACCCCCCTGCTGTGCCCCCAAAGCTGAGGAGAAAGCATGAATAAAAAAAGAGAGGGAGAGCAGGTCCACATGACTGGAAACAACACTAACCCTAGAGTCACACACGCGAGTCCTACACAGACACATTCTCTTCCTGGTTCTCAAGGACATTGCAGCAGCCTCCAGTGATGCCCTGACCTCAGACAACCTTGTCTCCCTAAAAAACGCACCAAACAAGGCTGGAAACTCGAATATTGGGGCCAATTCCCCAAATACTGGCCAAACCTGCCCTGGAGAGAGGACGGCATCCGCTGCCCCTCTAAGCCTAAACAACGGCACGTGTTACCTGTTGTCACATGGGTGCCTGAGAGCTCTCAAGCCACAAAGCTGTCCTATTTTTGGGAAGAGAGCACAGGGTTAGCTGCTTCTCGTTCTCTCGCTCTCTCCCTCTCTCCCTCTCCCTCTCCCTCTTTCTTTACTTCTCTTTCTCTATCTCTCTCTCCTCTCCAAACCCCCGGTTCAGTAAAGGGAAATGGGGAGGCCATCTGAGAAAAGGACTCACCTTTTTGACCTGGTCATCCTTCAGCTCAGTGAAGTAGTATGCCAGGAGCTGTGCGGCTATCATCCTGTTCCACCGGTGTGGTGAAAAAAGAAACAGCAAGCCGACAAAATGAAAGAAGGGGGGAAAAAAAGGGGAAAAACTGCGGAAAAAAATAAACTTCTAAATCCTCAAAATCAAAAACAGCGGAAGAATAAAACAACTTTGGGCTCAGTCACAAACTAATGCCTGAAGATGCCAGCATGTGCGCAAGTTTTCCCCCAATGGCACCACTTGGAGGTCTGGCTGTGACTCTCTCTCCCTCTCTCTCTCTTTCCCCGAGCCTCAGGAAGTCAAACTGCCTGTAATACACTCGCATGATGCAGAAGGGGAGGGGCTGGGGGACTGGCTTGGGCCCTGTCCACTCCCTGTGATCTGATTGGCTCAGAGGACAGAGCTGGTTGTCGAGGGCTGAGCACAGATGACGCTCAAGCTGCCCACCTCCCTCCCTCCCCCCCTCCCCCCCTATCTCTCATGCGCACATGCTCATCCTGTGTCTGTGCCACATCAGGATGTGTGTGTGTGTGCGTGGTGTGTGTGTGTGTGTGTGTGTGTGTGTGTGTGTTGAGGGGGCTGGTTAAGAGAAGAGCACGTGGTTTTACACTGCCATTGAGAGCGGCAGCTCGTTTTACGACGGTGATGCGCAGAGAGGCACGTACGGCATGCTGCTTCCAGGCCCCTCCCCCGTCTGACACCCCACCCCCACCCCCACCCCCACAACTGCACGCGCTCAGAGAGGTGGAGCTAAGCTGAGGAAGGGGGGGGGGGGGGGGGGCTGTGTCGCATTATCCCCTCTCCACACATCCCCCACACCTACAGATACACACACACACACACACACACACACACACACACACACACACATACACTCCCCTGCGGTGAAGGGCATTACCCCAGAAAACTGAGGAGGCCGATTAAGGAGGAAAATCTGCTGAGTAACAGCCAACCCACCGCTTCGGCTCTGCGGAAGAAAAGGACACTAGGAGGACACAAAGACAGAAAAAAGAGAATGGGGAGTGAGGAGATAAACAGACAGAGAGAGAGACAGATAGATAGACAGACAGTGAGTGAAAGAACAGAGAAGGAAACAGGAAATGTATCATCTGACTCTGACTCTGACTCAGAACATTTCCTCTTAGTAAACCCCTCTTGATAGTATTTCGAGGAAGTGTGCTGACCCAGTGACATGGCTGGTGCAATTTTTTTACGAGAGGAACGACTGCATGGCTGGGCGTACGTGCGCTGTCACTCATAGTTAATCCACACAGCACAGCACTGTACAGCAGCCTAGTGCTACAGAATGTAGCTCAGAGGAAATGATGTCAACATGCGAGGCACACTTCCCTTAGAGACACAAACGCGAGCGTGGTGATCTGTACATGTAATGGTAAACATTTACACTTGTGCGTGACTGACCCTCCCCTTTCTCATTCATCTCCCATGCCAGTGTGAATGGGGGCCAGCCTCTGCCACTAGTCTGCTCTATTCACACCGGCCGGGCACGTGGTGATGATGCGCGCAACCCTTCCACACACACACTCTCACATGTCGCATACACACACAAATACACTCACACATAAACACAAACAGACTCACGCACTCACACATGCACACATGTTTGCATGCATGTATGCACACACACCAACACACACACACACACACAAATACACTCACGCACTCACTCAGTCACACATGCACACACACACATACACAAATACACTCACTCACGCACGCATGCACGCATGCACGCACACACACACACACACACACACACACACACACACACACACACACACATGCAGCAGCTGTGGTTCAGTAAAGTAGTAGCCATTATTATATATAGTGCAACAAGAAAAAAACACTTTATTATACAGTTCTTTTTTTAGTGTATCTACATGTAACCGTGTAATATTATGTACATATACTTAGTACGCACCCACCTCGGTTATACTTACACTGTACATACCTGACACTAACCCTAACTCTATAGTACAGTGTTAGTACATAATAATACACTATACCTAATGGATGTAATAGGGACAGTAATAAAAAGTGTAACAAAAAAAACACCCATCACACAGCACTGACTTAGTTACCACATTGTTTCCATGGAACTCAAAGCACAACCTGGGAATAGAGAAGCTGTGGAAGAATGAGCAGTTCTCTTATCACGCCCGTGTGACTGGACCAGTCCCTCTTCTCTGACCTCAGGCTGGAGCAACAGAGTCAGCGAAACGTGCACATCATCTCGCAGAAGCCACAAGCAGCCATTTTTTATTCTTTGAGATGAGTGTATAGTAACAGACTCCATGACAGCCATTTAAACTGGTTGGTCTTTTGCTTCTTTACTAAACGTTTTCATTGACCTCTATGCATGTTTTTTTTTACCAGCCAGCAGAAAAGGTAAAACACTTTTTAAAAATGACTAAACAAAGGATCTGTATCACAGAGAAATGGGGGAATTTAAGATGTAAGAAATGATTAAGCCAGGTGTGGTGCAAGGTGTGTATGACTCACAGCCTAGGAATGGCTTACATGGTTACTGTTGGATGAAATACTCCACAACCATATGCATGCATCAACACAATATGGTAAAAAATGTATTTATGCAATTTTTTTGTGTAATATATATATATCTTTAAAAAAATAGCATTCATGCACTCAAAAAGTCATGGATTCATCATATTATTATTGAAATAAATTCATAAAACAAAACGTATCTTGTAGGACAATTTATATACTTACTATTATATACATATTTTGAACGTCTACCTAGTTATTTGCACTTCAAAGTACTATACATTCTTATTTTTTATTTGTACTGATTTAATCAACTCTGATACTAAGCATCTTCAATGAGAGGATTTGCTGCTGCACAGCTCTCTAAGACTGAGTGAAGCAGAGGAGAGGTGTGCACTCATGCAAGCCCTTCTCTTCTTTCACACACTCTGTGCTAAAAGAAGCCCCTTAAACATGCAAGTCATTATTCTGCGCATCCACACACACACACACACACACATGCAAAGCGGATCCCAGCATCAGCCCACCCAAGAGCTGTACTTTACATACGTGTGGAAGCAACTTATAGTCCTCGTCGCACTCCATAGTCGAAGGCGAGCAGTCCGCTCAAGCAGATTAGGTAATCCCAAAGTCAGTCAAGTTATCTTTTCCAGATTGGATTCCTTAGGGATTTAAGTACGGGTGCTTACATAATCAAACCGTGACTAGGACATCGTACAGCTTCTTGGATCTCGGAGTTTTTCTTCTGGTGCGCCTTGTGATATTTCTGAATGAAAGCTCTTATTGTTGGTCAACAACAAAAAGGTTGCAGAATGCACTGAAGAAACTTTTTTTTTTCTTTCTACCCCATGACATAACAGAACATGTCAGAATCTCAGAACAACACAAAGTAGTTTTCAACATTGCACAGTCCTGAATGCAAAGAAGTACTGAGGTAGTTGAATCAGGCATCAGGCATGGTGTGCATTAGTTAGGCCGGTAAGGAGCATGAGAGTAGGATAATGTGTTAGTCACTGAGTAAGGCTTTGCAAAAGGATAAAAATAGATAGTAGGTCATTATCTCTATCACTATTAAGAAACAGGAAAGTTACAGTACAGTTCAGCTACTGTACCTCTCTGTGCCTGTGTGTGTGTGTAGTTATGTGTCTTTCTCTCTGTGCATGTATGTGTGTAGTTATGTCATTCATGTGTACATGCTGCCACGCTGCAGCTACTGTGCGTGCACAAGCGTGTGTGTGTGTATGTACATCTATGTGTGGCAGTGTGCATCTCTGATGTATACGTGCAGCTCCACAGGAGCACCACTCATCATGTGCCACTCCCCCCACCCCCCACCTGCTCAGCTGACCTGATCTCCTGCACGCAGCACATCCAGCTACCTGAGAGGTGGGGGAGACAGAGAGAGAGGGATAGAGAGAGGGATATAGAGAGAGAGAGAATGAGATAGATGGGATTGATCCCTTCCTCTGGTGCTCAGCCTCTTGTGCCCCCTTACCACTTTTGGCCTAATGACCCAAACATGGCACCTACCCTTAGAGTTGGGATGAGAGCCATGCAGAGGAGCAGAATGTGTGTGTGTGTGTGAGTGTGTGTGTGTGTGTGTGTGTGTGTGTGTGTGTGTGTGTGTGTGTGTGTGTGTGTGTGTGTGCAAAGTGTGCAGAGATGTCTTGCTTGTAGGGACCAGTAGCTAGGCTAGATTGTCCCTATACTAGGACAGCAGGGATTAGAGTGAGTACATGTTTCCCTCCCTCCTCCTGAGCTAGGCAGGCAGGACGCGTGGAGCTCGTGAGGAACATGTCGCGCAGCTGGCCCAGTTTAAACGCCTCACTTTAATCCCACCTCAGCTTTCCTTTGGCCAACATGCTCCTGACCCTGCTGAGGAAGCACTGCTGAGGAGACTGGGATAGGGCAGGGCAGGGCAGGTCAGGACAGGGCAGGACAGGACAGGACATTCCTGGGAATGGGGTGGCTAAAAATGAGGAATTTTGAAAATTCCACACATTACAAACATTTTTATACATGAATGTATTGCATGTGAAGACATGCAATGTGTTTTAAAAGTTTAAGCATGTGAAATGTATTAACTCTGAAATGAATTAAATAAACAGGTAAAAACGGCTATTCACGTTTTTGAGGTACTCCAGAAAGTGCAGTTTTGTGGTGATAACAACTGTAAAGTCTGGAGGCTACTGTGAATTACAATAGAGTGAATGGGGCAATGGCTAAATTTAGGGTTAGTGGATCAATATGCCCTACATAGGCCCAGAGAGCCGTTACACATGACAAAGTCTAATTAGTGTAACAGAATTGAAAGTGCATTTAGATAATCTATGATCTAGATCTATGCCAGTTGCTTTTTACAGACTTGGTGGGCGGGACTCGTAATGGTAAAGTTTATTACATACTGGGTCAGTTTCCTGTGTATCGATTAAACTTATTCGTAGACTAAAAGCTTTTTGGAGATTGTTATTAAAGATTTTAAAAAAGTCCAAGACTAGGCTTAATCCATGCATGGTAAAACTATCACATGATATAATATTATTAAAACAAAAACAGACAAAATGTCACCCAATGAAGTTAAAATGATGGTTTTAATGAAGCTATCAAACTTTTTACGAGGACAAAGTAGGACATTGTGTTCAGGCTGACCTTGGAACTAAAGGTTTAGCCCTGAGTGTGCTGGGAGGCTGGAGGAGTGTGCAACATCCTGGTAAGTGTGTGTCAGCCTGCAGCCTGCATCATGGGGGCCCAGAGGCCTGTTGCCTTTGGAGGTTTCTGGGGGATTGCATCAGGGGCACACGCAGGGCTCTGATGAATAGTGTATAACATTCCATTCCGGCCAACTCCCCCCCCCCCCCTCTGCCCTGGCCCCAAACACGGCATTCCTTCAGCGCACTCGTGCAAACCTCCACTCACTCTTTCTCTTGCTCTCTCTCTCTTTCTCTCTCATTCTATCACACACACACACACAGACACACACACACACGCTCCCTCTCTACCCCTCCAAACACACACACACACCACACACATCTTCATACACACACAGAGAGACATTGACACACTCACATGCACACCACACGTCTCCCCACCTCAAAATCATCTGAGTCAAACACCTGATCACACAAAGGCAGCATTTATGCATGGTGAGGACGGCAGGAGAGGGGCACGATGTGTAGTGAAAGACACCTCTGTGACGGCCCAGGAGAGGTAATTATATTTTCGGACTCAGCTGCGTGTACCTTTTACATGCTCAGCCTATAGCCAGAACAGTAGCCCTTGGCAGACATCCTGAAGGCCATTTCATGGTCCATATACCCAGCAGAAAAAAAAAGTTAACCAGCTCAAACATTAACAATTTTATCACTGTGTTAGGTGACCTCCCCAACTGCACACAGTTCGCCAGACAAAACTGTTTTCATTTGTTTGTACAAGACAATGCCACAGTTAATCCAAATATCATTCAGAGCTCTAAACACAGGCAGCATTCCAGAGATAAGTGCACATATTCACACTTGGTTGACTCCCTCAGTTATCGCTGTCCGAATTATAACTTTTGTCACAGGCAGCAAACAGTAACTTCATACAGGGGTTAGCGTACAGTAAGTTTTAGCATGATGAAAGACAAAATGGACTTGTCATATACACAGTATGTCTTATTCCCTGAAAATAATCTGTGGTAACTCTAACACATGAGCAACATTTTAAAAAAAGGCCAAATTAGCCTGGAGTATTAATTTAGCAAAATATTGTCCACAATGTAAATCACAGGTGTAGTCTAAAAACAGACTGATTTTCATTGAAAATTGTTCGCTGAATTTCCCCCAAATTACTGTACTTAAGCCTCCAGTGGCCTGTATATAACCCGTTTTCATCTGCAGTCATGTCAGAAGAAGTCAGAATCATCCGGAAGTTTTTTTTTTCCCATTATGTCTCGGCACTGGTACTCTTGGCCACGGCCGTGATAAGTGCGGCCCCTTTCCCGCTGCCATCCTCCGACAGGACGAACTCCACGTCACACTTAGGAGCCAGCTCCTTCACTGTGTCCTTGAGAATCCGAGAAAAGCTACAAGACAGAACGGCAACATGTTAACTGCAGAATCTGGACAGTGATTAGAGACAAAAAAAGTCACCAAATCAAAGTCACATCAGGATGGCTATCCCAACTCCTGCTGCTATAGCCCTGAGCTACAGGGTGTGATGACCACAACAGTACAGTGCTGCAACATTGAAGGTGCCACATGTAGGACTGAGGCCAAAACTGGTACTGCTATCAAATCAAAATACGGCAAAGTCTTGCCCCCCCTCTAGAGGCAAGAGGCAAAACACAAAATTGATACATAAACAGAATTTGCAGGCTGTAAATTACATTTTTCAAAATGCAAATATTCTGGCTGTACTATTGTTGTCAGTGAAATCAGTATTCCTTATTCTTTATTCTCTTGTGACATATCAGGACCATTTTATACTAATTTGCTATAAATGTCTCACACAAAGCATCTTTAAGAAAATGCCCACATCAAAGAATACGTATAAAAGCAATACAATTTCACTACCTGCTTACAAGTACAATTAATATCCCTATATGCAAAATGTATAAGGCTGACCACCCATCACTCACTGTGGATGGAGCTTGTAGAGAGTCCCATCTACTCCTACGGTCACTTCCAGATGGTCCAGTCCTCGGTTCTCCCGGATCTTGTCGACCACGGCGGCCATTCCGGCTCCGCAGAGCTGGGCAGCCCGGCGGGATACAGCTCCACACACTTCCTTCACAATGATACTGTCATCACAGGTGCTGTCCAGACCCAGCTGCTGAAGGATGCACCTCACTTGCAGAAGGGCCAGGCGGTCACTGAATAGGTGCGAAAATAATGTGTGTTTAGAGTGTTTTAGTATTATCACAAAATAAAACATATATAAGACAGCACTCATATTGTGTGAATGTTCTGTTGAAGGCTGTTTTGGCAACATTCTGTTCAAGGCCAAATGGTTATCCACAGGGAATCCACAGGGAACTGAAAATAACATTTTAAAGAGGGAGCTTGCGGAAAGTTACTGAACTTTCTCTGAAACTGTGTTTTCTTTGTGTACAATAGAAGGGCTGTGTCTGAGTTGTTAGATCAGAGATGGCAAACTGAGGAGACAACTGTTTGTCTCGGTGAGCACTCTCCTCTGGCGCTGGAGCAGTTTTAAAACTGAACACTTGTCTCATGTCTGTTTGTTGATAGGAATTGATTGAGAGTCAGGAAATCAAGTCATTTTCTTGACAATAGGTATGTTGAAGATGTATGCTGATCACAACAGCTTGGCATACAATAATTTTGTGTGGCAAATAATATATGCCCAACAACACAAATACAGTATAAACATTTAATATGATTATAATACCAAATCTTCTACATAGTATCATTCTTTCATATACCTTCATGTTGTTACATAATTTGGTTAATATTATCCAAACAGGAGTGGAGTGTAGTGTAGAGGAATCTACCAAAATAAACTTTACCTCTCAATCTGTGAGAGGAACTTGGTCTCGAAGATGCCCCTGGTCTTTAGGGGCTCTGTGATACGGCCTCGGAACAGCAGTCCACGATTGGTCAGGTCAGTCAGGATTTGTCGCACAATCTCCCCCAAGTACATGCCACTTGTCATCTTCTCAAACCTGAGGCCAGCAGAACAACAGCTATATAAGAACTGCACACCATAAGCATGCACAATTTCCTCCCTTTGTCCCATGCTTCCTGTCATATTAAATGTCGGACTTTACTTTCTAATGGTATCATAATGCCCTCTAGTGGCCATACTGCCCAACTCCACTCAACTCAACTTGATACCAATGACAATATGAGCACATCAATGCAACAGTTACTTGTATCACTCATGACAATGTATCATTTTACATTATCCACCAATCAAATGTCAATCAGTCAATCAATCAATCAATCAATCAATCAATCAATCAATCAATCAATCAATCAATCAATCAAATTAATTAAAATGTGCTAAAATAAAGAGACACTCCAGAAACTAGCTACAGCTTTAAGATACCTGTACATTCCATGTTATCAAACTTAACAGTTTTCGAGCTTAGCTACATACTCATGTGGAGGAAAGGCTGCACCGAGGTACGTACCTCTGCTTTCCGTTGTTCAGGGAGCCCTCGTCTACCTCCCTGTCATATTTGGTCCTGATGTCCTCCATGCAGCCATTTTCCCCGAAGCCCCCCCACTCCGTGTTCACACACATCTGGCCCTCGTCGCCCTCCACCGTCTCAATGTTCTTCATCTCCTCCATGTAGCACACATTGCTGCCCGTGCCTGAGATGGTGCAGAAGAGAAGAGAAGATTGACAAGGCTTTATCTCAAGGGAGAAGTCATAATTGATTTTCTTTTCAAGTGTGAATTAAATACTTGGTAATAATTACAGTATACTTAAATGGTACAGTGGAATCATTGGAAAGTATTTGAAGAATCACATACAAGATGTTTTGTAGCAGCTGTACCTGTCTAAAGTATATATATTTTTGTCATTATCTAAGTAAACTGTAAGTAATGTGAACTATACATACACACCTGGACACCTCAGGTAAAGTGTTTAGGGCTAAATATTATACCAAAACATGACGTTTTCACGGTTGGTTGACCTACCAGCAATAAGCCCAATCTCACATCTGGGATCCTCATAGGCACATGTCATCATTGTGCCGACTGTGTCATTCACAACAGCAACTATATCAAGATCAAACTCCTAGAATTGAGCAGACATTATGGTAATGGAATGGAATAGATGCTAGGAAGGAACATGGTGAAAATCAGCATTTTATTCATTAGAGTAATCCAATTTGTCTGCAAGTCAATTCTCATCTCTCACTAAGCCAACACAGAAGTTGTCTACAAGACAAAAGATGTTTTTCTATTAATACCATATCTGAAGTAAGGGACTCACATTTCGTCTCTTGATAGCTTCCCTCAGCATATCAACGACATCATTTCCTTCACAGTCTGTGGCTTTGAAGCCTTTGGTCCAGCTCACCAGGGTCCCCTGGGAACATTAGTACAATAACAAGAAGTGGAGACACTCCTCTATTACAATTCTTTTGAAATTCCTTAGAGCTGACAAAATGCCTGCAAAATCATTTAGAAAATAGAGGTCTGTTGTTGAAGGTCCAAGCTAAAACAAGACTTTTAAAGCACACAAACAGATCTACAATATAATTCCAATAGAAAGGCCTGCTGAATTATTTTTTTAAAAGTACATTGCCTGACATAGCCTTACCTTGTCAATGCCAGTTTGCCGGCATGGGAAAGAGAATGTGAAGCCCAGGGGCAGACGAGAGTTCTTCATGCCCATGTAGTCGAGGAAGTCAGAGATGCACTGAACTATGTGGTCAAACAGCTGAAGGAGGGAAACCAAAAGAAGCATAATCCACTAAGAGCTTAAAAGTGACTTGAATCTTTCACAGTCTTCATATTATTTACAGTGCTTACATCCTAAAGACAAATGATGTACATATGCCGGTAGATACTCAGAAGTGATACTTCTGCTGATAATGACTTTGTAAATAGTCAATGAAAAGCCGTGGAGTATCCAAAGTGCTTTTCATAGAATGCCATGCAGGCACCAACCATCAGGAGCAGTATGGGGTTAGGTGTCTTGTTTAAGGACACTGTGACCTAGTCAGGAGGCATTGGAATCAAACCAACAACCAGCAAATCTCTGACTGCTGGGAGACACCTCTACCTCCTAAGCCACTGTTGCTTTTACTCCATGTCAATCCTCCACAAATTGAGCAGCAATATACATAGATACGCAAGATTTTTTTCTTTTATTGCATCTGACAATAAAAGTGCTGTCTATCTATTCATCCCTCACCTCCTCTCCAGTGCCCTGCATGATCTCCTGAGGGATGGCGTAGATCTTGTTGTACATGCGCACAGACTTGCTCATGCCAGTCCTGATCTTCACCACCAGCACACGGAAGTTGGTTCCACCCAGGTCCAAGGCCAGGTATTTCCCCGTCTCTGCAACACAGTGGGGAATCTTGAGCTACAGAGTTCCTGATGGGGACTATCTGTGTGTGAGTTATGTCAACTCTGATTTCATTCCAAAGACACTGCTTCCGACACTCCTCTTCCTTTTTCAAGTTACATTTTGCTCTAATTTGCTGTGCAGGAACAGAATAACTTTACACATCTCCCTAGAAAACAACAGGGGTGTAAGTGCTATTTAAAATTTTTGGTCAAAGTGTCATGCCCAAATTGTTCTGTATAAGGACTAAAGAATTTCTGTAATGTAGTAATAATGTTGTAATGTCATAGTGAAGTATTTTTCACTCTGCCTTTCGAACAGTGAATCGTTTGAGGCTACAGCATCGAATGTAGACAAATTACATTAAAATGGTGTTTATTAAAAGCATCTCAACCTAATGGCCAATTAAAACTCCCAATAAAAGTCCTTCCCCCTTAAGTGATGTCCAGCAAACTGATATCCAGCATCCCTCACCTGACCCATCGGGCGTACGATAGACAAAAGAGGGCAGCATTTTAACGGAGGCCGTGTTGTGCGAGTCTTTCCTCAGCCCCCTCTCCAGCTCCACCCGCATGCGGTCCCGAACCTGCTGAAGCTGCTCCGTCTCCAGCCTGAAGAGGGCCAGCGTGTCGTCGATCTCCTGCCGCTGCGACATCAGACGCTGAGCCACAGCCGTTACCATGGCGGCACCCTTGCTGCTGCCGCTCTCCGACAGCATGAAGCGCACGTGGCAGTCGGGAACCAGCCGACGGACCACCTTGTGGAGCCGTTTGGGATACCTGAGGTGATCAGAGAGGTTACGTTACATAAGGTCGTGTAAGATAACTTTAATTTCCCAGCTTGGGCTCACTAAAGTCTGTCTGTCTGTCTGTCATACTGAAATATGGAAATATGGGCAGCTCCCCCTAATGGTTATAGAGTTTGTCTTGCTCTCCCTGTCCCTGTTCTTAGTTGAACATGCGTCGTTCTGGACAAGAGTACAAATTAAATTACATGTACAGTATTTTATTTAAGGTAGTTGTGACTTCATTTAAACAACACATAAACTAAGCCCTTTGCAACAGAATAAAATTCATGTTCTGAGAATCAGTGAATCAAAATAGCATAGTAATTTAAAATTCACGTTTTTATATTTTATCACATAGCCTCTTCCATTTCACCTGAAGGACAAAACATCAATTTCCCAAAACATCACTTCCACTGTGTGTGTGTGTGAGGCCTACATACTGTGGATGTGTTCTGTAGACGGTCCCATCCACTCCCACCGTGGTCCTCAGGCTCTTCAGCTTGCGGTTTTCCCTGATGCGGGTGAGGATGGCAGCTAGTGCCGCCGCACACAGGTTGGCTGACCTGAACGAGACGATGGTGCACACCTGCTGGACAGCGATGCAGTCATCGGTAGAGGGCTGCAGGCCAAGGTCTGTCAGAATGTCCTTGGTGTTTTTCAGGCCATCTTTGTACCTGTGATATCCCATCAGATCACATTAACAGCACATATATTTGCATACTACACACAGGAGTCTATCATATTACTAATACACACAATACAGTAAAGCTTAGAGTTTTGATAAGCCTCTTACGGCAAGGTCATTTGTTAATGGGCTATGTAAATACATACAACTTAACTTTACTTGAGCATTCATTCAGTGAAAATATTTTAATTATGAGGGGCAACCCCACTTGGAGACATAACAAAATGGTCCTCTTACTGCTCAATCTCGCAGATGTATTTCGTCTGGAATTTGCCTTTGGTGCGAAGGGCATCTGACACGACTCCCCCAAACAGCAGGCCCCTCTTGGCCATCTTCAGCAGGATCAGCCTCACCAGCTCTCCCATGTACATGCCGCTCACCATCTTCTCAAAGCTGGAAAGGTACAGTACGCTAAGGTAAGAGAAGGCCTGCACACCTTGGAGGCAATTCACTGTACTCCTATGAAGGTCTGACTGACCGCAACGTCAGCTATTCTGTCAACCTTTTATTAAAGTGATCAGTCTGTCAAACAAGCAGTGTTGCGCTTTTTCATTTGGTTTATCAGCATACAGTACATCAACATACCCATACACTATTGCGTTCTAGAGCAATACAAGAAAGTACTACAAGAAAGACTTTAACACCTTTCATTATGACGACAACATATTTCCGATGCTTTAGAGATGATGTTGGGAGGCAACAGTTAAGTAGTGAGTAAGCAGTCCTGTGTCAACTGACAAAGGACACAGTAGATGTATATTTACACTTTGGGATATGATCTGATTGTAGGAGTTGCGAACAAGATTATGCAAACAGTAGACATGCATGCATTTTATCCACATAAGTATACAGATATAGGATTCTTTTTGTCTTTAAAAAGGGTAGAAAATGTTAACCTGTTAGAGAACATATAGGTTTGTGGTCCGTAAAGGTATTCATACAGGCACAATATTCAGTTAACAGCACACTTACAGCTGTTTTCCAGCATTTGAAGATGCTGCGTCAATCTCGCGGTCAAAGTCGGTGATGTAGTCGTCCAGTGCCCCGTCGTCCCCGAAGGCGCCCCACTCTGTGTTGATGCACATCCTGCCCTCGTCCCCCTCCACCAGGTCGATGTGTCGCATCTCCTCCATGTAGCACGCATTGGTCCCAGTACCTGAGGGAGGCAAGGATAGTATGTATAGGATACAACAAATTTAAACCTGGACAGATAAGCAGTGATGTCTACAGTTTTACAAAGGAAATATTACATGATATTATTTTTTTCTACACACAACTGCACATTTCCTGAATTTTGTTAAAATTGTAAACAGGCAATGTCCAGCAGCAATTAACCAGGCAAGTCCCTGTTGAATCGGTATATCTCAGAAACCAAAGGTCCTAGAGACTAGGAGTGGGTGGTGCGTGACCTAATTCGGGGGCGCTGAACACACCTGTTCGAGAGATATAGCCAAAACGAAACTTCAAACGTTTTCGAAAACTTACCAACTATGACCCCAACTTCACAGCGCTGGTCATCATAGCCACAAGTCATCATGGTGCCCACTGTGTCATTGACCAGGGCCAACACATCCACATCAATATCCTGCACATGTCAGACAAGGTTCATGTGAACTGGGGTACTGAAACAACATAGTCATGCAAGTCTAACTTTACATTACATAAGTCTTAGTCATGTTTGACTAAGAAATAAAGCTAAAATAGTTATTCAAGTATTTTTTTTAAAGTATAGTTTTCTTGCTGTGCTCTGTCTACAATGCATTTATTTTTCTAGCAGTCAGATTGACCATATGGATAGCTGACCTAGTACATAGTGCAATAACATAGTGCAGTAGAATAAATAACCCAGTTAAGTTAAAGACCAAACGCCATCTTTACCCTGACTCTGGTGATTGCTTGCCTTAAGGACTGCACCACATTCGTACCCTGCACCCCTCTGGATTTGAAATGCTTTGACCACGACAGCAGGACACCCTGAAAAAACAAAACAGCTAAATCAAGCACTGGCTGCTTTGTCGGCTAAAAGCATCATGTTGCACAGTCTCAGTATCAGTTCATCATGCATGGCAACAAGATAATTGCTATGAGAGACCACTCTAGGAAGACTTGACCAAAAGAGACCCATAGCCTATCTGTGGTAAACAAATGCTTCAGGTCATTTAGGACAGCACTATACCTCGTTCAACTTTGACTGTGCGCATGGAAAAGAGAATGTAAATCCCAGAGGTTTCGTCTTCTGATTGATGCTGTTCTTCTGCATGAAGTCCTTCAGAGACTCAGCCACATGGTCAAACAGCTGAAATATGAAGCGGTCAAGACATACTTATAATCATGTGGAGCCAATTTCTAGACCCAACCCATTTAAGATGTGCTACTGTATATGTAACAAACAGGTCCTGTTACATGTTTAATTGAAAAACGGAGTTTACTACTGCCAACAGTAGTACAACCAAAAAATTCACATTTAAAAACTTAATGTTTTAATGTTCAAGTGAATTCTGTTGATGCTGTGTTTTACTTCTTGCTTCTGGAGAGGTGAGAGGTGGTCTCGCCCAGGGCGTAAAACACTATAGAACCGACCCTGGGTCTGGGTCAGGAGACTTTACCTCTGTGCCCCTGCCACTGAGGACCTCCTCAGGGATAGCGTAGGTCTCGCTCTCCATCTGCACCTTCCTCTTGCCATGCTCAGACACCTTCACCTGAAGAACCTTAAACCTGGAGCCGCCCAGGTCCAGAGCCAGGAACTCACCCTTCTCTGTAGGGAAGACAAAAAAGCAAGCCTCAGGTCACTGTAAATGGAGAAAATGTGATATATGGCACTGGGCCACATCCTTTCGCTCATTACTATGGTGTGTGAAGATCTTGATAATGTCTCACAACAACTAGCTCAATTGAATGTTCCTTTATTTGGATATCCACTTTATTTGAATAGACTGCCCAGATTACACCATTACAGATGGTTTGTTAAACTTTAGCTTCATGTTGTTTATTGTTTATTGACATTGTACTTTAATTAGGCTCAACCCTAACTCTAATCTTCACAAGACAGAGGGTTTTAACAGATGGTTTATTGGTAGTCTCACAATCTGTAGACAGACTATAGAACCTTCTATAGAACCACCCAAATAAAATGTGGCCAAATGTTCGCATGTAAAAACATAGGCTATATAAGACATTTTAAACAGCATTCTACTGTAGTATTTTCGTAAAAACATGATAGGATAGAGTAACCCTAAAAAAGCCATTGAGCTGAAGCTGTTTGAGGATGCGTAACTAATCATCTTCACAAACACCTGGCCCCTCACCTGAGCCGTCTGGCGTGGAGCGCACGTGCGTCGGAAGCATCTTCACGGCGGCTGTGGCGTTGCTCTCCCTGGACAGGCCTTTCTCCATCTCAGCACGGAAGCGTTTAGAGATGTCCTTCAGCTGCTCATCCGACAAGCGCATGGCATACAGGAACCTATCAACCTGCAAGCAAAATTTTAACTATTTCAGCCAAGCTACTACTAGGACAATAAAGAATTTTGGTATAAGCGGATGTTACATTACAATACATTATATTACATTGCATTTGGCAGACGCTTTTATCCAAAGCGACTTACAAAAAGGAGGACATAAGCAGACATGTGAAAATGTGAAAAACTGATGCATCTTTACAGTTGTGGATGTCTACCATGACATACTGCTAGCTGTTACAGTGCCATTTTCCCAGGGCATTTTTTCTCTTGGGATTTGTGTCAGTGGATATGACATTGCTAAGGGGCCTCCCCTGTTAGGGTTTACTGCATGCGGGCCCATGTTAGAGTCAAAATGTAACTTTGGTATTCAAATTTGCAGTCTATGATTGACAAAATCACCCCAAAGGATGTAACAGATGCTAAAAATGCAAAAACCTAATGACAAATCATTTAAAATAGACTTAGAGGATATTGCCTCTAAGGTCTTTGTCTATATCCACACCATTTGCATGAACATACAGAGCAGAAACCATGGTGTTTAGTGCAGTGTCAAAGCGTTTGAAGTTTTACTTCTTTGTGGAGGTGGTTCATCTCTCTTTTAAGAGACTTGCTGCCTTTGGCCTTTGCTCAACTTCCTCAGGCCCAACATCAATAGAGAGAGGAAGAGTGAGAGAGAGTTTTGTGGTTTGTAAGTATAAGAGGCTGTATAGGCGAAAAATATCAGCATCATTGATAGTGTGTGTGAGAGAGAGTCTGGTAGTGTGTGTAAAAGAGTAGCTGATATTTTTGGCCTAAACGGCCTCTTACAAATAAAGTCTGGTTTACATTGAACGTAATAAAATAATAATCAAAGTGTACTATAAGCAAAATATAGACAACTAAAGATATCTCTGATAATGAATTAAAAAAACCTGAATATTATAAAACCATTACTACACTAACAAGGTCGGTATGTATTCAATATTGTATCTCATCCAATTTCTCTCTGTCACATCACACCCAAACGGGTGTGGGCCCAGAGGGCAAGGTCCTCTCTCTCAGTGGCATGCCCACTATCATCCCACATGGCATGGTGAGGCAGAGTAGTTAATGATTCCTTAGTCAACAGTGTGAAATGGATCACCATTCATCAGTGCTGGGTGAGGTGCTCGTCCTTACTCACAGACACGTCAGTGGGGTTTTACAAACACAGACTGACAACGCAAGAATGTTTTTGTTCAAGTTGGGGGCAAAATAGAGGTTAATGGAGAAGACCAAAAGGATATTTTTTGGTAGATACACTCAATGGTTTGAGAAACGCTGAGCAAATCTGCTGAGCCATGCTCTCAAGCATAAATGTCACCCGTTTTGATGAATATGTTGGTCCAAACCAGTAAAGGTCATCTAATGTGTTTTTTACAGCAACTAATGCAAGCCATTTTAGTGCACAGGTATCAAGTAATATGTAACCTCATTTATGACTTCTTGTTAAGATCATGATTCACACAGATGTGCACAGATGTGTATAAAACAGGTTGAATCAAGTTGTACACTTAAAAATTGTACACTACTCATATCCATAGAAATAACAACTTTCAGACAAACAACTGTGGGTATCAGTCACACTTTACCTTTTTGATTTGGTCCTCCTGCAGCTTAGAAAAGTAAAACGAGAGCAAGTGTACAGCAAACATCCTCTCTCCTTAAGCTACCGCTGTTCCAAAAAAAAAAAAATACTTTAAAAAAATTAAAAAAAACTCTTGCGTTCGTACTTTTCTATAATGTCCCTCCTTGTGCTCCAGAAAGCTGTTGCTCTGAGGTCCTGAGTGTTTGAGTTAAGCTGCTGTGAGCTCTGAGGGAGAGTGTTTCCCTCTCTGGGCTGTTTTGCTCAATGCTGCTGGAAGTTAAGCCTCTGGCCACCCCCCCTTTTTGCGCTCCTTTGGCTCAATAATTAAATAGCCCAGTCTTTAGCACCCCCCATCCCCTCCTCCACACGCGTACGCGTGCACACACACACAAAAAAACACCCTCTAATGGACCTCTCCTAGCATGGATCCATTGGCTCTAGCCCAGTCTGAGGTCTTTCCTTGGAAAATGAACAATCAGGGCAGCGGTAAAACAGCACTTTGAGGGGAACAATGGACCAAAAATAAACTAAGATGAAAGTTTCATAAACACGGATGTTGTCTATTGTGTATTATGCAACCCAGAAACTTTTCAATGATTGTTCAAAGTTTGCTTCTGTGTTCTTACAGAAAGCGTATGCATCTGAATAAACTAAATTGGTTTGAGATATACCAAGTCAAGTTTTAAACATGTCTACAGCAATTAATTCCATTCTGGCCCTCCAATGGTATGTAAAAATCATGTGATGAACCTCATATAGCCCAGCAGCCCATGATCTACCCATGACGAGCTCGCACAGATTAACAGCTCTGGTCTCAGCAGGCCCTAAAATTATGGTATCCATGGTAACTAGTGTTGATTTTACAGAACGGGGCAGTTTAAGGAAGAGAAAAAAAAAAACCACTTAAAAATGCCATCAAAATGCCACAATTTAGCTATAGTGAGAGCAAACACACTGCCGGGCAGTGATCACATTCCTCCTACACAATAAACATAGATTAAAGGTGCACTCTGTACTGGGTTCATAGAAATGCAATAAAACCATAAGTGATGTCAAAAAATAGCTTAATTTTATTACAGAGCACAGATGCATAATTCATTCATTATCCCAGTTTACAAAAGAATCATCTTCAGGCTTATAAAACGATGACTGTTGTATGAGTGTATGAGTGTGTGTGTGTGTGTGTGTGTGTGTGTGTGTGTGTGTCAGTACTGCTGCCAGCTATGTAGGTCTGTAGAACTATAGGTCTACTTTTTTTTGAGCAAAGTTCCTAACTCTTGTCGGTGTGAGCCCTTTAGGCCTGCTTCACAGTGGATTTGGGGTTGGTTAAGTGCTTTACGACATTGTAGTGAAAACAGCTAAAGAGAAAACACTACCTCCTTTTGGGGCGCTGATGTTAAAACATGTATGCCTAAGCTGGGGAGTTATCCTGTTAAATTAACATTACACCCTGGGCACCCCTACTCTTTTTCACAGGATTATGTGTGGTCGTTTCAGTTGTGTGTTGAGTTTAAACCATAGCCTCTAACCACTGCCTCTAACCAAAATGTGAGAGGCATTCCCTATATGAGGATCTATGTAAGACATACATAGATTCACAAACATAATTAGAGCACCATACAGCATACACACATTCAACACACATACAAAACAAAGTGTTCAACGGAAGCAGTCAGTCTGACAGTAGTCACTTTTTCTTCTTCTTCACATTTGCTTTGTTTTGAATTTTGCCTCCCATAGAAGTCTTTCCAGGGGCTGCATCTTTGCTCAGTTTCATAGCCCACTCTCTCTGCAGCTGCTCCAGGAGCTGTGGCGTGAGTAGTCCATCCTGAACCAGCTTGGAGCCCAGGGAGCTGTCTGCGCCCCCAAAACCAGGCAGGCTTCCCTGGCCCAGGGCCTTGGCTCCTCGGGCTCTGGAGTTCTGTGAAGTCCGGTTCTGGGTGTTGGGGGAGCCAGGGAGGGCAGCAGCCCCTATGGCGTGGGGCTCGGAGGCTCGGATGAGGCGGGTGATGCTGCGTACACCCTCCTGAATGATGGTGTCCAGCTCCTTCTGCACCTCACGCACCAGGTTGGCATCGGGAAACATGTCCATGAAGCGATAGCTGGGGTGTGAAATACACACACACAAAAACAGCTGTTACAAATGGGGTTTCAAACACATTCTTTGTTAAAATGGCTGCTTCTGGAATACAACACAGGAACAGCTCTTACAAATGGGGTCAGGACTCAGGTCAGGGCTTCATTGTTGTCATTTACATGATTAATAGTCATAACATAGTCGTTACTACATTTTCCCCGACACTGACAGCCCTGAAAAAATACATGCCTCTATCTCTACACCGCTTTCCCACACACACATACACACACGCACACGCACACGCACACACGCACACACACACACACACACACACACACACACACACACACACACACAGAAACACACCTGAGCCACAGGTAGAGATCTAGGACGTCATGCACCGCCTCCAGGTGCACCAGGTCCTTGATGTTTTTGGGCATGGCCAGGGGCCAGCTGACGTGCCGGCACACCCAGTCAAAGGTGAGCGGCTCGTCCCGGCTGAACTGCCTGGCGAACTGAAGGAGAGACAGTGAGAGACCCAGTGCATAGTAAGTCCTCAGTGAACCCAGACAGCCATAAACCCATATCTCTAATGGACTGGTGAACAGGAAATGAGAAAGCTCAAGGTGATAAGTGTGGGAGAGGAAATGGGGTATAAAACACATACAGTCATCACTTCAAATGAACTGGATGACATGCATGACACATGTACACCCAGACACTGTTAAGTCACAATATTAAATCACAAGACACTATAGTACACTTTACTTTGGCTGATGTTGCCTGGCTTCCTCTCCTTCTTTTAAGATCATCCAGCACAACACAAAAATGAAAGTGGTAGATACATTAACATTTCCCAGCAAATTTGAAAGAAAAATGAAAGTGATCAATACATAAATATGTCCCTGTAAAACAGAGCCTAAACTTAGAGAGCAAACACCACATGACCCCAGACCCCTTTCATGATGGGAAAGAGGCACTATAGGGGGCCAGAGCAGTGGTCAACAAATGTCAAGGCCTGCCTAACTGCACACTATCAGCATGACTTTCTGCAAAAACAACTCATTGGGCCAAAACGTGAACTTTGAATCTCCTCAGGTGCTGGTGATGGCCACTGACTAAAAAAGCAGTTTAAAAATATGCATATTTCAAAAGCAGTTTAAAGATATGTCATCAACTTAACAGGGTTCTCATCCCAATTTGGTTAACATTTAAAAAACATGTATATTCTTGAATTCCTTATCAAGAATCCTTTGAAATGAAACATTAATGACCTTCCACAACTTACAAATACAGAAATTGCATGCTTCATTCCCAAATTCCACAAAAACGATTTTTCCAAACCATTCCATGTTTTTCATGTCTTTCCCAAATTAATTCACTAGATGTTACACTTTTTTTAAGACCAGAAAATGGAATTCTAAAATTCTATTTCTTCTCGCACTTTTCCACAACAATGGAAACTTTGACTTAGACAAAGACATGCATGTCAACGAATGTTTATATACATTATCAGAGTGAAACCAGACCTCTGTGTTATCAGTGGGCCAGTGCTGTCCGTACCTTCAGAAAGGATGTGCAGAGGAAAGGCTGCTTCTTGTTGATGGGGGCCGTGCAGAAGACGTAGCGAGCGCGCAGGTTTAGCGGAATGTGCTGGATCATGTCAGCCAGGAACTTGAAGTCGTCGATGTTGCAGACGAAATACATTCCGTCCACTTGTGAAAAGCTGACAAATATATCCTAGGAAATACAATGGAGAAATTGCATCATATACTGTAATGTAATGTAATGTAATCATTTCAGGTACTTACATGAAGTACAATGTCATGCAGAGGTGTGAATACCAGGTTCAGAAAGTAAAAACCCTGCCATGTTTTCCTTCTAACACAGGTGACTTCACTGAGTAGCTGATCTACCTGTCTTGAGTGCTATCAGCTGGTTCTGAGCTGGTTGGATTGAATCTGGCAGGATTTTTACTTTCTAAACCTGGGATTGACACCTCTGATGTCATGTAATCATTACAAGCACAAAGGATAGGGAGTCATGAATCGAGTTGACAATGACATTAGTCATCTTTGACAGTAGCAAGCATAAATAACAGAAAGAATTGCTTCACAACTAAGAGTAATGTTTCAAATCATTTTTGTGGCTTACAATGAGGTTGGAGAGCGAGGCATCGGGGAGGTGATATGCAAACATCTCGATCTGCTCCGCCGTTGGATGCAGGCCTGCTGTCTACACATTCACATGAAAGGTGGAGCAACAATGTTAGAATCTTTCATAATAACACAATTTTGACAGAACTCCTTGCAGGTGTGAGACACAATCCTGACCCCTGATGCTCTACAATGCATATGCATATAGACTAACCAAAAAACATCAGTGTACACACTGCATAAAATAAAAATTGCAAGCAAGTGCCAAAATGCACAAGCATGCATGCAGGCACACACACACGCACACGCACGCACACGCACACGCACACGCACACGCACACACACACACACACACACGCACACGCGCAAACAAACACACACATACACACATACACACACCTGCAGGACCCATTGTTCAACTCATTCAGATGAATACAATCACACACACACACCTCTATGGGATCGACGGTTCGACTCAGTATCTCTTTGAGGATGGGCAGGTCGTCTCGGTGCATGGTGGTGACCTCGCCCTCCTTGAAGACGGAGCTGAAGCGGCCAGCACGGCCGGCTATCTGCAGGGCCTGGGAGGTCGAGATGGTGGCCATCTCCTTCTCGCCCTTCTCATTCACAACGGGTTTCACCAGAGAGTTGAAGATGATTCGCTTGATGCTCCTGAGAAAGACAAGCAGGTAGAAAGTGAATATCAACACAAGTGAACACTCATAAAACCAAGACATGGTCAATGGCTATCTTAAGTCTTTCAGGACATCTTCTGACTTACAAGAATGCACATGAAATGAGACACTATACACAAATAAAATGCTATTCAGCAGGAGGTGGTGGATGTGATCTCAGAGACATACTTACAGATTTAATCCCATGCCTATGGCATCTGTAGCAACCAGGATTTTGCAGGGGTCATCTGGGTCATTGAACTTCTTGGCTTGAGCTAACTTTGTGCCTGTTGAACGATAAAATAATCACAGACAAAGAACAGCTGAGCTACTCACATGAAGGAGTTTATACTTAGCACCAAAAAAAGAGCTGAAAAAATGTATGTGAGCCCTAAATGAAAAGTTGGGTTTCAATGTAAATGTGATAATATTCCTTTATCTGTTATTTGTTATTTCATAGAACTGTAAACAGGGGCCTCTGTGACCACTATAACCCTTTTTGTGCCATTTTGCACTTTGGCACTGTCCACCTGCATGCATGTTAGCGTGTCTGTGTAACTCAGTGGTGGGTGTGCTGATGAGGCATTCGGCGACTGACCAGGTGGTAGGCTGCCATAGATGACGGCGCACTCCTGGCCCTTCAGCTCAATCTGCCTGCTGATGGAGTAAATGTCATTTTTGCTAAAGCACACGATGCAGTCTCCAGGCTTCAGGTTGTCCAGGGACTCCACAGCATGGTTCAGGATGGAAAATGGTGTCAGTCTTTCATAGTTATGAACCTGGACCACGGACAAAAAAAGAGAGGCAGCCAGTTTAGGCTTTGGGGTCCATAAAGCACACTAAAACGATGTCAGTTAACAACCATAAATAAGTAAATATATATTCAATTTAATTAAACTAAGACTTCACTTATTCATAGAAAATAATTGCCAACTTTATCTTTTTTTTTTCTTCCTTTAGAATATCACTACATTACATGTACTGCTCTTTTTGTGAGTCCCTTTGGATAAAATCGTCTGATAAGTGTAATGTAATGTACTGTCTTTAAGCATAATAAGATCATTGAGCCTTACCTCCACCTCTTCTCCTGTAGTGTACATGACCTCTTTGATGAAGTTGATAGCTGCAGGCTCTCCACAAACATGGATCTCATCGGCACACAACCCTGAGCAGGTCAACAATAAAAACTTCTTTAAAATTACTTACCTACATAGAACTGATCTTCACATAAAATGATTCAATTGTAACCAAAGTACACTAAAGATATGGTGCTGATTTGTCATACATGAATTAAGCCTTGGTCTGAACTGAAAAGAATTAAATGAAAATCTTCACTGACAAAGCTTTTAGTCTAGGTTTAGGTTTGATCTATATTTGGGACACCAGCCTGTAGCATTCATTTTGAGGCCTTGTGGACTAAACTCAGTGACTACAGTAATTGTACTATTTTGGGTTAGAGGTCCAAATTCACAGTTTTTCTATTCCTGACATTTTTTGTGGAAAAGACCCCCCAAAAAACCTACAGACTGACCCAAGAGAGCTCTGGTCCAGGCCCATCCTCTGGATGGATCTCTGATCATCTGAATCTCATCAATCACAGCCACCTCATCTATAAAAAGCACACATGAGCACAAAGTATTAATGTACATGAAAGACAAAATGATAATTCAACTGTACATCACCTGATCATGAAGGTCATAATGTACCAGTAAATGTACTGGTAGCATTATGTACAGATGGGCTATAGGCACTGAACGGTGTCAGTACTTACAGGGAGTAGTGACACTGCACATTTCAATGGTGCAGGCCACATGGCCCGACTGTCTGCCCTCAGGGTCCACAAAGGTCCGCTCCTCCCCTGTCACCAGGTCGCAAGGCACACCCTGTAGGGGAGCACACTATTGGCTTACTTTGATCACAGTATGATGAAAAAAAAATGTTTACATTACATAACATTACACTTAGCAGACGCTTTTATCAAAAGCGACTTACAAAAAGGAGGACATAAGCTAACAGAGGTGTAGAGGAACACAGAGTAAGCAGACTACCTTCATACATACAAGGAGATGCATGTGCCTAGGTAAGTTTCTCAGAGCAGGGACACTATATGTACTGTATCTTGTGACTGGTCCTCTGTGTGTACTATTCTACCATCACTGGAATCATTACACTTTGAACAGGGTCATCAGTGACATCAGCACTGCCCTCAAAACACATACAGACACCTTGTGTTAAGAGACAAGGCAAGACATTTAATGTCTTATGGCAGACGAAGAAGAAAACAGGATACAATTCCGTGGTTAAAACATACCGCATCATTGCTCTTTTCAAATATCTCATGAGCAAGTAATTTTAAAGGTCCACAGTAGACACCAGACTTGGCTGCTAGGTATCTCTGGATGGCATGATAGGTCTTCCCACTGTTTGTTGGTCCGGCATGAAAGACCAACTTTCTTTGGATAGCTCTCGCCTCAGGGTACCTGTAGAGAAGCACATAAAAATAAAGGGAAACATTGCTTACCAACACTATATTATCAAAAGAAAGACTAGTATACTCTTATACGGAAAAAGGTTGGCCTGTCCATAATAGTTGTAAAGGTGTAAAAGCTTAACACAAAACAACTAGCAAATCACGCATTAGTGTCTTCATGTATAGACCTGATACCGGAAAAAAAGGTATCATAAACACATACCAGTTGGCTGGAACACGCAGGTCACTGATCTTGCGCAAATCGTCCATGCAGTCCAACATAGGAAATATCTGTTTAGCGTGTCTCATGAAGTATGGATAAATATCATCCACATGTCCTAAATAAAAAAAATCAGTAATGAAGTTTACCATGCTATGATCATTACACAAACTGGTCCAACAAAAATGGTTTCAAGTTTGGCACAAAGAAACAGGCAAATTCCATACAACACAGCATATAAAAATTGAGAGAACTGTATGTAGAAAAAATTAGTCAGGAAGGCTTTATTGTAGTCCAATACCAAAAGTATAGCCTTGGCCCTTTGCACAACAGTGAAACTGTAAAGATGCTTTTGCTCTGAACATCAGGGTCATTGGCACGGCATCAATGCACTGATCCTGGCAAAGTAACACAATTTCTTAATTTCAGCAAGCATGCAATGTTTGGGTTCACTGGATACTACAAAGTACCTTATGCCTAAAACACCTGACGAAGGAAGAACATTGCTGCACTGACCTGCCCCACAGCAGATGTCGTGGAGAACAATGTGCAGATCTGCACTCAGAGCATTCATTTCCAGTACGTGCTTTCTGAAACTGATGAAAGCCTGGTGAAAGAGCCTGGCTGCAGAAAGACAGATAATCAGTTAAGGAAAACGCCACCGGAAATAACCACAGGGAAAGAGAATCACAACACAAGAAACGAAACTGAAACTGTACCACTGTGGCACTCCAACTCACCATCCAAACCCTGGTCAGCTGCAAGTTTCTGCATTTCTTTCCTTTTATAGAATTTATTTAGAACCTTTAAAAGTTCACCTGTCGATAAAATCCAACAACGAAGTGAAAATGCTACCTATTTCTCCACAAATAAAACACAAGCATCGTCCGACATTTCAAATGTTGAATGGTATGGTATTTGGAAACAAATTGCAAATCTATTTACCATAACCAAGTCTTGTCATATTTGTTAAATATTTAAGGAGGCAGGGTTACCTTTATCAAGTGGCTGTGACAGCTCAAGCCCTACTGACCCATCTTCGGCCATTTCAGTTCTAAGATTGACTGGCACAAATAAAGAGGTATCTGGGGGACGGGATGAACTGCCCGATGAAATACTTCGTCTCTGGAATACTCCATACAATCCATTTTCTTGTGGTCCTATAGTCCATTTATGAACACATGTAGTTGCGGGGACTGTACGTAACGTGAGTCTGTGCTGAACAGGCAGGCGAGACAGAGCTAGCATACACCGATTAAGAGACATTCTAAATGAACTTAATTTAAAGCAGTGATCTGCTACTACAATGACAATTTACGTAGTTTGGAAAGTCATCTTGATTGTGTAGAACATAAGCTACATATGATGTCTATGTAGAGGACGGTCAACATTACAGCAGTAAACTCCCTCCTGTAACAACGTGCCGAAGGACCTCTACACACTCGGGTGTTGGCATCGGTGCCTGATGGTTTTGTGACGCTTTTGTTGTAATTATTTAAAAAGTTCGCCACATGAACTCGATAAACTTACATTTGATAGTCAGAAAATATTGTCTCATTACTAATTTGAGACAGATCATTTTTTTATGCGCATCAAAGCTACAACTTCAATTTACGGCATATATTTCAATGCTAACTGTAGGACGTGTTTGGGTTGCAAAGGACCTTTCTCTGTTAGCCAAAACGGCTAGTGGAAATGATTCAACTTTTGGGCAATTTTTCCTAAATGTGGTAAAATGCTTACAATTCCACAGCACCATAGTTTAATCACTTTAGAACAAAGGAGTCGCAATCTTCAATTAGTTTGTTGAAATAAAGTCAAGGTTTCGTTTGCACTTGACTTCTATTTTAGCAAAGCGTGCTCAACACAAACTAGTGGGAAGAGATTTGGCGCCATCAGGCGGATGATAAAGGAATGAATCAATGACTATATATTCCATAGACTGCAGTCTCTGGAATGGATAGAGGAACATCCTGTATCCTTGCTGTCGTGAAGAGGAGCCTTCCTTTGAGATAGATGATAGGACCAAAGCAGTTGATTTATCCGTTTCAGGAATGATATTAGAAGAATCAGGCCTGATGTTTTGATACTCCCAATGTAAAAACCCAATGTATACTGTGTGAAAGACTACATACAATATTGTTTGTTTTTCAACCAGGGCAACACAAATTGATATATTAAAAACATTAACATGTAAAGCTTTCAGTACATTGTAGGATACTTCTTGGCAAATGTGAATCAGATATGACATAACATTTTAAATTTAAATTAATGTGTTTACAAGAAAATACCTACAGATGGCTTTGCCTAAAAATCATCTCTTAAATTGAGTGATTGACACCTCGTTTCACCACAAACATCCTAAAATGTGTACTTGCACATGCTGACAATAACACAAACAAATGCAAACTTGGACACGGCCTACAAGAACATGTATACACATTCAACTTGGGCATCATATAACCACCACACACCATGTATGAGTATAAATCTGTAATTTTATTCTGACAGATGGATAAATAGCTCAAAGCTACATATTTACAATTTTAGGGTCCACAAACTCAGGAAATCAGACACAGTACACAGAGTAAAAAGAGGGCTGACATGCAAGGGGGTGAAGCCATATTTGGCATAAGAATTTCATCATTACCATACAGGCACTTACATACAGTGTGACTAAAACTAGATTATCCGTGTACGCCTGCCTATGGTGTTCAGAAATGAACAGGGAGCCACCAGGTTGAGACAGGACAACTAGTGTAGCCTCGGTGAAAGTAAACGCTTCTCAGTGGAATATCTTCTTTTCTTTGCTTGAATTTCTCCCTCATAATGATTGCAAGTTTGACAGAGTAATCGCAGTACCTGCAAAAGCACAAGCTGAGCAAAACTAAAATGGAGCTCAACCGTTCACACAGAACCGACTTGTCACAAATAGAGGGATATGACAAACACGTTGGAGCTACATTGCTTTTAAATCTGTATTTTCTCTTGCAAAAGCATACAGTATCCTCAAATGTATATATATAATCTTTGTAGATCAAAGTTTCCACACAATCTGTAACAGGTTTTTTTGTGAGAGGGAGTAAAAAACAAACAAAATGGCATACAAATCAGACACTAGATATAATTTACGAGATATAAATCTTGTACATACAGCTTGCAGGAAATTCCAAGTATGGCACCTCTTAAAACAAAGTATGCCTGTTTTGCCTTGAAACCTTGAAAAAGTGTTCAAGTGTGATGAACCGTTCAACCTAACTGGATTCAACCAATCACATGCATTGTTTTGGCTCTCTGCAATAAATGTAGCTGCTGTAATTTCATATCCCATCTTCTGGGTAAATCCTTTCAATTAGAATATACGTTACTTTTGAATCTTACATAAGGAACACAGTGTACTTCCAAAAGAAAAGAAAGAAGATGCAATGAATTTTTGCGATGAATGGTAGTTTTCGTTGGATCCAGTGTTTTAAGAGTATTGGTAAGGTGTGTGTCTGTGTGTGCACGTCAAGAAAGAAGACAGGTCCTTAATGCTATGAACGACTGCTTACAGTGGACGGCAAGGTGAACGCAGCCTGGTCAAGCAAAAAGGGAGCACATCCATCACCACACATGAGGGTGGAGTATGTGGTGGAGCCTGGTAAGGAGTCATGGGTCACAGCCTCTCGTCTGACGACCCGCTGGGATGATAGTGTGCCCCTACCCACAGATTCGGTACTTCTCCCCCTCCCCATTCCCATTCCCGTTCCCGTCCCACCCCCACCCTCACATTTCAGGCTGCTCCGCAGGAACCGTCGTCCGTGGTTCGGGAGACTCGTAGCGCTGGTGGAAGTTGCGTTTCCGCAGTTTCTCCGGGGCCTTCCTCCATAAGACAATTTCCTGTTCACAAGAATGGGGAAATGGTAGCCACACCAAGAGGGCATTACTGCAGAAGGTGAAATGAAAGCGATCTTGGATATGCACCACCCTCTCTAATGTGTTTCTCTCTGAACAAAATGTTTGCTTACTTCTGTGGCACCTTATCTATTTAGTTTACATGAAGTAAAATGACTTGAGTGTGAGTGTTAACCTGCTGTTTGAAGTATCGCCGGTCCTCTTCGTCCACCAGCACCAGGTTGAGGAAGTAGCGCACTGAGAACTTCTTGTTGACGTCTCTCATGGTGGCAGTGAGGTCGTAACCAGCCAGAAATAGGCGGATGGGAATGGACTCTCCTGCAGGTTAAAGGCATCAAAGCAGAAGGTTTAAGGGAAGCTCCCAACAGAGCCCTGAGAAATGAACACATAATGAGTTGCAGCAGGCCTTCCCTATGCCTATGGTCAGGGTTACCTTTCACGGGTGCCCCATCCATAATCTCGTACTTGGCCACGGTCTCCGTCTCTGTGGTTGTACTGGGGCCTGGGATTGAAAAGATCAGTGAACAATAACTCATGTCAAGTTTGTAATGTGTCAGGGGGGTTATACTACAAAGCTGGGCAAGTGGCAACCCTGGCTTATTTAACCCAGGGGTAGTCATCAACCTGACAGAACAAGAGTCAATTGGCGTTTGTTTAGATAAGACAATGAAGCCCCGGGCTTTACAAGCGTTGTGTGTACACACAAAAAAAGGTGCACGCTAATTTTTAATTTTGACTTTGGGATTTATAAAAAGGAAACTACACAGGAAAGTGTGCACACCTCCATGCAAGCTCTGACCATTGCATATGCACAAAGAAGGTGGAAAGTAAAAGCAGTGCAACCTCAAAAGTAAACGCAGAGAAGTTGATTCAGAGATGGAAAGTGACAAAAAAAAACCCTCCACAACATCCCATATCACTTGTGGCAACGTTGTTTGCCTGTAATTCATACAGGCATTCTTCATAGTAAAGTAAAACTTGATTTCTAGTAAAACGTGGTTTGTTGTTGGTTATTCTCAGACACACACTCGACAAAAAGTCATAGGTTTAAGGTAATAAAGGGAAATGGACAATCTAGATATGATTTATCAACATAACCAAAACAGCCCGCACATTGCTTTTGATTAATGCCTTAATGCATGTTGTGACATTTATTGTCATTATAAATGGCCTACAAATCATGGTACAAATGCCATACTTCACTCAGACTGATTAGCGTTTTGATATTGGTAGGCTATAGTCTAATAAATGTTTTCTTCAATATATATGTAGGCTACCATGATGTAGAATGCTGTGCTTTAAGAAGGAGCTACACCAATGAAGGCTGTTGTTATAATAATAATAAATATTATTATTTTGACTTCTACACTACTGTCAGTCATTTTTTTACCAGGGTAGGTCTAATCATCTTTTTTGTTAGTTATCCATCAGTTAGTCTATAGCAGTGGTCTTCAACCTTTCTGGGACTGATGGCTACCCTAAGGATGAGAATCTGTACTGAGGGCTAGTCATTCAAAATAATATCCTAAATGAAAGTCTTAACATCCCTTTCAAATAACACTATGTTTGACTGTTTGCTTTTACATGTAGACGTGTTGGCATGGATGTCACGGATGGACGAATTCATATTTCCAGATCTTACCGATGCCGGTCATTTCTTTCTTTATCAACTGCAGTTCCATATGTTGGATCTTAATCCTCACCAGCAGAAAATAGATTTTGCCCACGATGACATCTTTTAAGTGGTACCTGAGCACATTATAACAATGGGTCAGCTTAGTAGATGTTTAGAGGTACTAAGTCTAAAATTAAATAGGTGACCCACCCAAAACATGGATGAAAATAAAATAAGTACAACTTGTCTAAGTAATCCATAACAAAACCTAGAGTTGTAAGGAAAAGAAAGCCAGACAACAAAAAAAATAAATTGTTGAAAAGAGTATGAAGGCCTCAAGTTTTGTATGCATGCCTTCCACTCAAATATCTGACTGAATGAAAATGGTCTTTCCATAAATACAGCCATCTTCATAAAACCGTAGACAAAATGGCTTCTCACAGGCCTTATGGTGGAGTATGACTGAACGAATACTACTGCACTTTGTTCAAAAATAGTGAACAATGTGACAATTAAAAAATAAAAAATAGTGCAAGGCTTTAACAAACGCTGGAAATCCCCCACCCACTATGGTATCACACTGGAACACCAAATGCAACTGTGTTTACGAGCTGATCTCACAGCTGATAGCTTACTTGGACTTGTTGTATTCAAACTCTATGTGCAGGCAGTCCTCAATGCCCACTTCCATCTTGATGGAGTTGTTGACGTCAGGATAAGTGGCCAGCTGGTGCACTATAAGGTCATACTCCTTCACCAAGTCTGACAGTCTCCTCACGATGGTAACTTTGAGGAAGTATCTATGGAGAACACATTCAAGTTTCAGGGGAAAATAGTGCTCATGAACGAACATCTAGTGACAAACACTCCCACTGTGTCAGAAAAAAAAGTTGCAGAGGAAGTAAAAACAATTCCATGTAAGTGATGATGCGGGAACAGAGTTACTACATATGAAGCAATCTTGATGAATGATATATAAGTTTGTGCACATACATATACCCAGATAGGTAAAAATGCTCATCAAATTAAATCTTTAGATGACTTTGAAGCCAAAAGTACACAGACTGTACTACCATGATCAAGCAGTTTTTTTTTTTAATCATATAAAGATTTAAGATAATTGGACCATTTTGTCTTTCCATTAAAGTGCATGTAGGCACAAACTGATACATTGGTCTTAGATATTGGTTCAAATAATTGCTGGGTAGCACAACAACAACATACACTGCTAGTGCAACTTCTAGCACTTTCTTTGAGCATCTGTAAATTATCTGACTTTTAATATTTCTGGTGATAAACTAAACACACATATAGAATTGCAGACAACTATATACATATATCCTTTGACAAACCTATGAAAATTATTCGCTAACAACAAAACAACAAAAAAAAGACAAAAACAAAACTCAGACCACACCTCAGTCTCACGTTTGCTCCTACGTAGGACTCGTATGGTTTCTCCACCTGCATAAACTCAAAGTCATAGCTGCGGTTCTGGGTTAGCTCTCCTGGAAGAGCCAGCTCCTTCACAAGGTTCACAAACTCATGCGTGTTGCTTTTATCGCTGAAGAGCTCTGCACACAAGAGGATGTAGACTCAGTTCTCGTCTCTGTCCAACACTCAAAACTGCAGCAAGGTTTCCAAGCAGATTTACACCCATTAAAAACAGATGCAAAACTGCACATCGTTAAGTATTTATCTCACACAGTCTCCTTAATATATGACAAACATTCCCAACTGTTTATTAATAATGAACAACTTGAACTTGAATTAATTTTGACTTCAGTCCAGAGACAATGCACCATTCATTCAGTTCTCATTCAGTTATTTCACACATCCACATCAAAGAGGAGGTCGAAGACAATAGTGATTTATAGCTTTGAACTACTACACTGTTCTGCATTTCTGTACATCCACATGACCACCACATGGTTTGCTAAGCTAAGCTCTCCGAGTCTCCACTGCCACACTAAATTAGAGAAAAGTGCTTGGCAAGGAACTGTTGAAGCATTGCAGATCACCGATAAGGAATAAAACAGAGTTGTTGCACACAGAAAACAGCATGTAGCATACATAAAACTACATCTATTCTTATCAATTAATAGAAATATATATATAGCACTCCTCACCAATCTGTCCCACAAACTCAATCCGGATTCCTTGATGCTCTAGTCTCTTCCCTGTTTGCTTCACATTGAGATTCACCTTGAAATCAAAATGGCAGCAAAATATAATTAAAAACAACATCTACAAACCATAAGGTTGTTGAAGCCTATGTGTGTGTGCATATCTGATCACAACAAAACCAGTAAAGCATTTTGACATAACACGAGAGATTTAACACAGTTAATTGTTTCTACTGTAAAACTATTCCTTTACACCACCACTATCTTATGATTACGCAGTTCATTTGTTTATGGATAGGGCTTCAATGTTGAACAGAACCAATATTAGGCCTACAGGTTGTCCTACCTTCCCTGAAACAGACTCCCCGTCATAAAACAGGTAGTGCTTCTCCACTTTGCCATCTTCAGTCTTGAGCTCCGCTGTCTTCCTCGTCTCGGCATCATTAAGTATGACATCAATTTCACACACTGGACCGAATAGACCTCCCAGGAAACTCTGAGGAACATTTCAAGATACGAATATAAAGATGCATGCAAGGGCACGGCTTTGAAGGCAAGATGTTCATGACATGATCAACAGTCTAATTTATAAACCAGTGTTATTTCAATAGACCCGGATAGCTTACTTAGTTCGATTGCCAATACCAACATTTTATGAGCATATGAGTTTAATATTGCTTTTGTAGGCTTAAATAATGACAACCTGACATAAGCTCGATGATCAAGGAAGTGTCCATTCGCTTAACGGATCGTACTTTGCATGCAAAACAGGGTTTGCTGGGCACCCCTTTTACTGCGAGCCATATCAGCGCCCAAGAATAAACGCGTAACCATTTTTCGGACACCCTGTCTCGTAGGTATTTTTGACATGAATAATGTCTGTCTGCATGTTCCGTCTTCATATTTATTCACCACAAATATGTGATGAGTTAGCAGGCCTCACAATTTCCATACATTTTCGGGCCCCCACATACTCCACCCACCAAAACAAATCACCCTCTGACTTCCATGGTCTTTGCAATCAACGGGTTTTCTGCTATTCGTTTGCTAGTAGGCTACGCTAATCAGCTGAGCAAATGGCGTTGTGTTGCAAGCTAACATCTGCCGAGATTTTTTGTAGCACTGTTCTCTGTCACTGTCAATGGGCGATGCTTCCTCTGCATAAATGGTCGATTGAAATCTTTAGATACATGTTTAAATGCGCAGGACTCACCATTTCAGCCCGTTTAAAAACAGCCCAGGATACCTTTCCTACTCCACAGATGATTGAACAGCAATTCCATTTACTGTGAACTGAGGAAACAGTGGTAACGTTTGCGTCATGAGCCTTTCAAAATAAAAGATGTGTTGAAATAGGCTTTTGTAACGTTTACATACCAGAAAACCATCAAAGACCTTCATTACCTAAATATTCTAGGCATATATGTATGTAGCTCTAGGCCTATTGTAGTTATATCAAGTTGTTTGTTGTCAATTTTGACAAAAAGTAGACTAATCAACGAGTGGTTAAAATTAATTGTAGTGCACTTAAAGCACAGAAAGATGGTTAGATTATAGGGTAGCCTATATTTTAGAGCAAAAAAAAGAGGTGAGTGCAATTACAATAAGCATAGCCTAATCTAAGGAAATTAAGTCATAAATCACTAATCAATCAAAATGAAGGCCATATGATTTTGTCTAACTCATGTGCCACTTAGACCTACATGGAGATGTTTTTATTTTGGCCAGCAAACTTAATCCTAGAAATACACTAGGAAATACCCACGTTTACTTGGATCATTCTCATCTCTGTATATAAACAAAATACATACATACATACATACATACATACATACATACATACATACATACATACATACATAAAAAAAGAACAGAGCCAGTAGTCTCATACACAAATACATAAAGAGGCAGTTATTTACGCTACACTAATGCATACACAGTGAACCAGCTCTGCAAAAGTATGCAGGAACAGAGAGTAAAACATATTCAGTACTTTAGAAGTACACAGAGATTATTCTATTGATAAGCGGTAATGCTCTCTAAATTATTTGAACAGTATTTGTTTTGTACTTGCTTTCTTTCATCAGAAAAAATGCAGAGGCACGTTAGCTTTTATTTTGACAGAATACTCCTTTTTACCCTAGTCGTTGTGGCACGTTTCACGGAAGTCTAAAAGCTCTAGAACTGCAATCATGTGACTGTGAGGAACTGTCATATGATGTACACTTTGTAATCCAAAAAGCACTACAAACAATCAACAGCCCAAACGTCTGATATTTTTCAGTCTAGAGAAGTAGAAAATTGTTGCACATTGTATGGCAGAAGAATGGGGTGACCTGCATGCACAGTTTGAAGGTGTTTCAGCAGTGTGCTGATGGTTCTCAGAACACAATTCTGGAGGCCTGTCTCTGAATGATAGCATAACTGTCTCAAACCGCCCACGCTTCAGGTACAGTGTGTGTCATTTTCTTATGACGTGTAAGTAAAGTTTCAACCTGTAACAAAATACTTTGCAGAGTGGCATGAGTACCACACAACCACAGGCTACACGCCTCAGGTGCACGCACATATACATGCAAATCACTCAAATACATGATCAGAAGCCTGCCTTCCGAGGAAGTCACCTCTTAGGATAACGGTTACAACTCAGAATTCCCCCTCAGGCCAATGCCAGATGAGTGTCTCAGTAGATTTATGATAGTATGGGTCAAAACATGTGCTTAGTCACTGTGGACCACTATGGAATGTAGGACCTGACCTGACTGGAACACAAAGCCATCCCTATGACATGAACTCAAGTTCAAGTTCAACGACACATCCTGACTCAAAGAGGCCAAGATGTTAGTTTTCAAATGTTTTGTTTTTTATTTTAACAATTATTTAGCAAGAAATAGCATGTTCTCTGAAGGCAGCAGTTATCATTGTTTTCTGCTCAGTTTTGCCCTGAACGCTTGCTTGCCTTTTTTCCATGACAAACTCATAGTTCAGGAAGCACTGTGGAGATAATATTCAAATGAAGAGAGATAATATTTCAGGCAGGAAGCAGCCATTTTGTAACTTTTTTCAGACCAAAACCAAACATTTTAAAGTGGCCTACACAATACTTCGGACTAAATAGAAAATGTGGAACAGTTTCCACATTATTGCGTTTTTTATGACCTTTTACTTTCTAAAAACTATGTTTTGGTCATAATAGAAATGTAACAGATTAGGGGTGTAAACTTTTGTAACTTGTGACACATTTACAATCTGCTGTCATAAGAAATTAATTGAAGTGGCATGACAAAGCATGATTTATTAGATTTCATGAATCATCAGAGTGGGGAAATAAAATCTCTTGACAGGTAGATCATTTCATTTTTCTCACATTTTCCAGTCCAATCAAACCACACCACAATAAAAAATATGAATCTTTAAAGTGCTCTCTTAGTTTCACACAGTTACTTTTACTGCATAGGTTTCTTTTTCCAAATCAGTTCAACAAGGATAACCTGTGACACTTCAAAATGTACAATATTCAACATATACTGCTCTAACTCTGAAACCAAGATATCTCAACTCATTCATGTTACTAACAACACAGCAGTAAGTAACAGCTCTTAAGTGTAAATATGAAATACTCAATTATGATTTAGTTTATAAGGAACTTAAAACAAAATAAAACAACAACAAATAAAAATACAGATATAAAAACTGCAAGCAAAAGATGTACACCCAGTTTAAGGCATACAGTTGTATAATGAACTTATCGATTAAAGATCTCACAATTTTGGTTTGCTGGAAAGTGCATGTTTCATTAAATACAATAACATATTGCCATAATTGTGGGGGGGCAAAGATAAAGCTGAAGTATAAAGGCCCCTCCAAATGCCTCAGCGGGAATCTAAAAATACATACATTTCAAACAGATGTACTGTACACTGGGCATAATATATGCAAACCCACAGTGTGGTATAAAAAGCACACTGGTGATTTACAGGCGTATGGTAACTGGTATCAAAACAACATAAACTGGCTTGAAACAATTTATAATTGACATTTCCTCCTGAGGGATGTTTTTTTCTGAAATTTGAGTGACAAAATAAAAACAACAATAAAGTAAAACAAAAACAAATCTGACTTGCATTTATTTTTTATGTATGTAATTCTCATACTCCTCCCAGTAGGGCACCCTCTCTGGGTAGACGAAGTTGTTATCATAATAGCCACTGCCCCACTCCATTCCTGAGCTCTCCTCTTCTTGTCTCTGCATCGTGTCGGCGTGGACTGGGCTGTCCATGACCATCAGGTCTCCGGAGCCACGGTCAGCGAAGGCAGGAATGTGCTTTCCAGCCTCGGCATTGTCGCCTGACTGCTCGTCTGGTCCCAGGCCAGTCTCTTTTGGCAGTCTGCGAGAAAAACAGAAGCACACAGGGCCATTCGGCGGGGGTGAGTCGACATCCTCTTGGCCCTTCCTGTGATTTTTCACGCAGCCTACAGGGAATGTTCCTTAAGCCCCACTAAGGCTCCCCGCCCTTTTGCAGGCCTGCTGCCTTGCATGACCAAAACTAGACATAGTCTAAACCTTTTCAGGGTGTCTGACAAAAGCAAATGTGTGAATGCGCTGAAAGGGCCTGGGGGGGATCCCACGGCCTTCGGTCCTTGTATGTAAGGCAATGGGGGGAGGCCACACTGGGGGGGCCCCTACATGCATTTGTGAAGCCATTGACAGTGGTGAGTCCTGGGTCACTCACTGTCTGTGGTGCGTGGGCTGTTTTGTAAACTCACTTGGTTGTAAAATTTACTTTACTTTTCAAATGAAAAGGGTCTTTTTTTTGCAGGCCCCAGAAAAGTTGGTATTGCACGTTTTTGCCTGTACCAAATAACAGCCACAGCTGAGCCAAGTGCAGACCATAATTTACACGGAAGTCTGAATCAGTAATTAACTGTCTGTCCCAGGATTGTTTGCTATACCACATAAAATGCCTTGCCGATTGAATCACTTTACCACTAATAACCAACCAACTTTAAACATGGCAAACGGCATCATTGTGCAAAAAAATAAATAAAAAATTTCCGCCATGAACCTGTTTAAACATGAAAGAGGGGGTGTGTGATTGCATGGCACGTTATATGACTCATATTTGGTTATGGAGTTTCATTTTCCTCCCACGGGTAATGTAGGCTACATGCCAACTTATCCTTCAGGTAAACGTCACAAGATATTTCTGATGTAACTTCATTATCATTGTATAACTGTAGACATCGTATCCCATGTATTTTCTCTGTAGTCACAGATATCTTACATATGCTGTACACATATGAAGAGTATTACATTTAAAGACTGTTACAGCAGATAATACCAGCCAATCTCCATAATGGGCTGGATCAACATTATCAGAGCTTGTCTAGTTTTGTTCTACATAAATAGCAGATTACAGATGTCTCACAGCTACACTGCAGGTACTTCAAGTGAACCATATTCCATATTTCAACATTTTCCCACAATACCCTAATTACATGTCAGATGTCACATGTCAACATCTCTCACTAGTTTACATATCAAATGTTGAGTGATGGAGATTTTAATCTGGTGATATAGCTTGTAGATCCTGTACACAACCAAGTTTTAAAATAGTGTCTACAGTGTTTTGAAATCTATTTTTCATTTCACAACCAAGGGTAGTTGAAACACATGAAGCAACCAAGCAGAGCTTAGTCTACTCAGATGCAACTTCCGCCTCCTAAGCCTCACATATCTCTTAACCAGCAGAGGAAGCTGTTTGTTGAGCCATTTTTTGACTTCCTCTGTGTCAAATGTAAGTCTTAATTAACACAGAGCTTTAAGACTGAGTTTGAGAATAAAGACACTCTACTACTACTTACTCTAAACATAAACCTACTCTTACTGTTGTGTACAGAAAAACACTTGGATGGTCAAAGTCCGGGCATTGTTTTAGATAATTCAACAAGATCAGTCGATCTCTGCCTGAGAGTAGTTGAGGAGACACTTCTCCTTTTGATTGTGAAAGTTTCTTCACAAAAAGATGATTCATGTTGTATATGATTTGAGCTTTCCTCAGATTTCAGAATGTTGTAAAACACGATTTGTAAGAAAACAGAGTGGAACAATAATTTGTGTGATTCCTCAAGTAGTCCCAGAATACACACTGTCTGTCACTGGTTAATAAAATTAACAATCAATAAAACAAATTGTTACACAAAATGACCACACAGTCGAAGTGTTTCCGTTTTCTTTCCCTTTTTTCCCCTCTCAAAAAACTTTAAATGTCAAGGTATCTACTTACATTTCTTGAGCCTCACTGGCTGGAAGTCGTTTTGGGGCATCTGGATATTTATCTAGATTAATGATGGGACCCTTCTGTGGCAGGCAATTTGCATTCTTGCCATCTGGGTTACACCTCACCCACATGTACCTGCCTTTAGTAGGGGCTCCTACAATCCGTGGAGAAAAAGTTCATCTTTAACACACAGCCATTGTCTTATCTTTCAGAGTTTCAGATCGCCCTGTAGTATAGCTACTAAAAATTAAAACAATGAGAAACTAATTAACATTAATAATTGACTATCTGAGACAGTAACTCAAGACTTGTTGACAGTTATAATAATTTTGTAGATTAATTTTCCGTATAATAAAATGACTTCAGTAAAGTTAAACCTCGAGGCAAGTACGTTTACCTATCGCGTGGGTTCCTGAACGTAACTCAACATCACCGAGACCTTCGGCACATAACGGTACATGAAGGTATCCGTTTCAAAGTTTTTCAATTAAGGAGTCTTTGCTTTCGATAGGTATACTTGCGATATACTTTTGTAATAGGCCACTATAAATTACACATTATCTCAAATAACACAGACTGTTCTTATTAAACTTTCTGAAGAGGTTCTCAAATTACTTACCAAGTACGGTTTCACCAATTACGCATAAAACAGCCAATATCACCCATTTTCCTAACTGTGCCATCATAAATTCCTCTAATCGCGCACGAACAACAAGCGGACCAGTTAGTACGTTCTAAGCCCAGTCAAATCATTTGCACTGTACAATAATACCCCCGAAGACCCTGCCCATATGCGTCATTGTTTCCTGAAATCAGCCTACGACGTCTTCGTTGGGCAATACATTTTATATCCGCATTGGAAAGTACTTTCTGTCTAAAACTACCGTGACCATACCTATTGGTTAATTGCGTTATGATCTGATGATTAAAATATGTGGGGCTGTAAATTCACATTGATAACATAATAGATGGTGCCCGCTGCCTACAAGACCCCTGTTATCAGTTAAGATGGAATGAACGTGTGAGAGCACAGGGAGTGTAAGCAGACAAGATTGCTTTAGAGTGTCAAATATTGTATTCCACTGAAATGTGGTATTGCGTTGTATTCACTCAGACATACCTGCAGAGTGCCTGGCCATATGATGACATTCCTACACTTTTGAAAGACCGATATTTGAATGTCTGCCAAACCATACAGTCTGACAGGGCGACCACAGACCAGTGTTGTTTATGGTCCTTTGACAAAATGTCTCCAAATATTTGGAGTGGTGGGGGTGTGATTCGGGGTGGGGGAGTATGAGTCGGGGTGGGGGAGGGACCATGTTTGGCCAGGACAACACTGATGTGTGAGGCGAAGATTCAACTGAGACCACATCACAAATTACTGAGGTTACAACTTTATCGGCTTCAGTCTCACTGCCGTGCATTCTCACCGTTTCCGGCTGCTATGGAGACAGACAGACAGACAGACAGACAGACACAGCATCCTAGGTGGTATTCCAAAGGTCAAGTCAAATAAATTAAGTGCTTAGCAGTGTGTACAGTCCTCTGCAGTTAACCAGTGAGGGGGTCCTGGATTGATATTTTGACCTGTCACTCATCCTGAGCCTTCACTGCTTGTGCATACATACCCTGTGCCATTTTAATGTTGTATGGTGTTTGCCACAAAAGTAATTTTATGTTAATTTGATTTGATAACATTTTTTTTCCAAATGACTTCCTTTTGTCATGTTGTTGTTTTTTTGTTTAGTCTCCGTCCTGTACCAGTTTTTTTGTGAAATATTTCCATCACACTTTCCATGACCTCACAACCACACTAAACTGCACGGAGCATTTATCATCACATACATTTTTTGACTTGAATGAGATATCCACAAATGTATACACAACTGTGTGTGTATGTGTGTGTGTGTGTGTGTTTGTGTGTGTGTGTGTTTGGTGTGTGTTATCTGGGGATTTGACTGAAGCTCTGGCTGTAACTTCTTTGATGACTTTAATGTGGACTACAGTTTTACTACTATAGTTGTACTATACCTTTGACTGTTGACTGCTTTGATTTTTGACAACTTCTGTTAAGCCAAGAGCAACTGTCAAATTCAAACAATACCTTCAAAGATATGAGAGGCTGTATAAGCCAAAAATACCAGCTTCTCTCTTACACACTATCAAATTCTCTCTCACACACTATCAGACCTCTCTCACACACTATCAGACCTCTCTCACACACTATCAAACCACTTGCACACACTATCAAACTCTCGCTCACACACTATCAAACTCTCACTTACACACTATCAAACTACTCTCACACACTATCAAACTCTTGTTTACACACTATCAAACTACTCTCACACACTATCAAACTCTTGTTTATACACTATCAAAGGTCTGATCAGTGGCGGTGCATGGCCAATTTCAGAGAGGAGGTCAGGGAGATCGCAAGCTACTCCCTCTTATATATCAATAATGTACATTTAAATAGAAATGACCCTAAATAAATTAGAACAAATGATTGCCACTGCTATTATCAACACCATATTTGTAATAACATCTTAATTATCTTGGACATTAATAACGATGTTAGGCCTACATTAAAACTCATTTCTTTTGCAATGCGCAAACAAGAAATAAAGTAACTCACTATCTGTAGAAAAACTGTTGATTGACCTTGTTGATTTATGTGGAGGCTGGTTAGTTAACTGGTTAGTTAAAGTTTTCAAAATGCAAAAATTAAGAAGTTTAAAAAAGTGTCTGTACAGGTATATTTAAAAACACAACAGGTCCTGTACAGGGCATTGTTTCTATTTTTATTGTACAAACCAATATTTCATACAAACACAAAGCCAAAAAACAAACAAACAAACAAATGCACTGCCATTGTTTTCAGCTGCAACTCAAGTATGCTTTAAATACAATGAGGTCTATCATGATGGCAACGAAGGGGGAAAAAAAGTGTCACAGCTTTGTAGCTTTGTCATTATGTGTGCCTTTAAACACACCAGCCAAATTTTAGAATCAAAATAGAGCCAGATCTTGGTTTGGCTGGTTGTCTGTAGAAGGCGGTCATTTACCAGACTCTACACTTTGTAATGGCACGAGTCTCTTTGTCTTACGTAGGTGGGGAACTTAGAACAGAGCTATCACTCAGTGCCTTGCTAAGGCCTTGGCCTATATGCGTGGCCTAGATGCTGATGACGGGAAAAATCTACATGCTTACATGTTAAAAAAGATGTCCTGCGTGTGTGACATTTGCCAAGGTATTCCACTGGTACACTAAATACTATGAGAGAATGGCATGAAATGTGCTATAGCAGACAACATGTAAAAGTTCTTCTAAATGTTGTGAAGTGCAGCACATATCATATCTCCAGGAGTCAATACTGAGTCTTTGCATAAAGACAACACAACAGATACTCATTATTGTTCTGAAGTTGAATATTTGATGAGAATATGCAAACAGGTGTTTCTTGTATTTTTGCCTGAATCTCAAGGCCATTGTGTGTTCATTTAGCATAAACTGGTGATGGTTGTGATGGTTCTTGTTAAGATGTCAGTTTGACTGCCTCAGACGTGTTTGTTTTCAGCTGATAGAAGCTGTGAATTATAACAGGAAGTGGTTGGAGTGGGTGCACTCATCTTCCCACCGGAAATGACAATGCACCCCTCCCCCCCCAACACCACCACCATACACACACACACACACACACACACACACACAAATGCACCAATTGTGTGTCCCGTCACCTAGGTCATCAGTAAGACAAGTTTTTCTGATAATTTTTCCATAACCGTCATAGGAGCTGCATGCATGCTACTGTTGACGTGTTTCATCATGCCGATGCCAGGGTAGCGGTTTACCTGAATTTTACAGAAGAGGTGGCACCAGTTCGGCACACACCACCAGACTCCTGCTACTGTGTTGCCACACATCTAAAGCCATACACTCTGTATCTGGTGTGTCTGGTAGTGTTTTTTGAATGAGTGCTAACAGGTAAGGAGCCAAAATGGCCAAGATTTAAAGGTGGAAATACCTTACAACATGGAGAATCCGTGCTCTGTTGGTGAAACTGTGTAAGTGTAACTGCAGTGTCTCTTGTGAGCTGAAGTAACGTGAAGTAACCCCTTTCCCCTCTTTAAGCTCTTTCTTGTCATTAAATCAGTCAGTGACAAAGATTCCAAGAATAATGGTGAAAATGTGGAACTATACTCAGGTCATGAGGTCCACCCATTTCAACACTTCAACACTTCACCAATTTGAAACTACATCAACAAGGATTCACTGCTTGTCATCTTAAAAATTATATCGACATAAAAGGCTTGCTGCTCAGAAACACGGTGCCATGTCTCTGGAGGACCTTTCTAGGAGTAGTATCACCATTAGCAGCAGGCACAGCTTTTTACTGCGCGTCTATTTTTTCCCCCTAAATGCTCCCAAACTCTTCCCCCAGTCAGTGCCGTAATGTCCAGACCTCATGGTCAGCTGACACACTGATGGTGACAGCAGCGGCCTTTAACCAAACAAAAGCAGTTGTAAAGTGTGGAGGACTTGTATTCTGCAAACTGCTTGTTTGCCCCGAACTCACACACAGAAGACAATGAACAGTTAGGTGCCTGTCAGCCACAACTATTTTCCCAGCAAGCCATGTTTCCATCCTAGGACTGGCTTGAAACCATACCATCAAACCGAGCGGGAATTCTTTGTGGAGAGTGAAGTTGTTAGATAAATTACGCGTACAGTTTCTCCCACAGTGCCAGGATCTTTAATACTAAATCTACAGCATAATAGTGATTTACTGTAATGCATTCTTAGAACTAAGCTATAACATACTGCTTAATTTACATATAAGGACATAGTAGCAATCACATATACACATACACCACCACCATTACCTGAAAGTTGTAAATAGAGCTTTTATATACAGTATGTAAAACAGATATCAGTGTAACACGTGCTACAGTCTTTTACAGATTGAAAGGTGTACATTATATATACATCATTTAGCTTTTGGCATGTGTAATGTAGTAGCTTGAACTTGCTTGACATAAATACTGACAAGGAGGAGGACAAAGCTGCACAGAGTTCACCAAAGACATTTTAGTCACACCCAAAGGTTTCACCATAAATGTGTGTTGTGAATGTCTCTTGGGCCAGGAAAGCTTTTGTGGCCTTCGCAAGTTCCTGTAAGTGACAGTGACCATTCAGCTGAAGTGCTCGGTAGCCAACACGAGTTCTTGTGTTGTTTTTTCCCTTAACTGTATCTTGTGATTTCCCATCATAGAATGATTTTTAAAAATGAAAAAGCATGGACAGTGTCCATGTGCTCATCAAAGTTTAGACAAAATGGCCTTTGAATGATGAAGAATGACAGAGTTTGACAGCTAGCTACTTTCACATTGACATAATCACATATAAGACAAATAGATGGATCACCCAGTGGATTAATTTTTAAAAGCACTGACATCTGAAACAAGTGCACATGGAGGTGTTGTCTTTTGGATGGAGTTATGGTGACACAGTCTGAAGATGATTTAGATGGACTCCTCCACACAGAGAACACCTCTGCAATTTTAGGGCGATGATGACCTAGCAAGAAACACATCCGTGTAGCCTGTAATTTTGCCTCTGAAAGCTACCATTCACCTTTATCTGATGTGTGTGTGTGCTTAGTCATGAAGTTTTTGGTTGCAGAAGAGAGATAAAACTGTAAGAAGAAGTGCCACGAGCCTGTGTTTTCTCCTTCACCTTGCCTGATACCAATATCAACAGCTAGCAACACACATGCAACACACACAAACGCTGCACTCTGTGCAGCTATCTGCAGGAGAGGAAGTTAGATGAACTTAGATCTGATAATGTGTAATGAGCACTCAATGTTCCACGGGTTATCAGGAAATCCGCCGCTCATTTGCTCGGACAATATTATTTAAGTGGTTAGGACGACATCTACAGCATCCACCAGCCTTCTAGTGGACATGGGGACAATTAAAAGACGTTACTCAATCCTAACTTGATCAATCTAGCTTATTTACATCAGAGCATGCTAGATACATATGGTATGACTGCCTGAGGTTCCTGCATGATCACCAAATTAAAAGACACACTGTATTATTCTTAATAAATGTTACTACCACAATGCATGTAAATGTTGAAGTTAATTTAGACTTATTTGTTTCATGCTGTTTTTAATGCCAGTAGAGGAAATGAAATAGTAACAACTCCTCTTTCTGAAAATCAACCCTGTGAACCCCGTGGCCGTAGCCCAGATGCTTTACCAGTGAAGGACTCAGAGAGGGTTTGTGTTTGTAAATGTTTGTGTTCTCACAAGTTCTGCTTTTGTGAATTAATAACTGGAGGTCACCTGTGTTTTATTCACATGGTAATGTGCTTGGGCAGTATCCAATTTTTCATACCCAATATTTTCCACAATACTCCAGCATGTTGGTATTTAGGACTTTGAAAGATGTAGGCTACGTATGTGTTATATCAGTAGGTATGGTCAATTTTAATTGCCATAAAATAACACAAGTAGCGTCTATAAAGTAGGTCTGAAGGGTTTCATATTATTTCATAGTATTGTACCTTCATTATAACTTGTCATATGCAAGAATGCAAGAAATTGCTTCTTTTTATAAATTACAGCTTTTCTTTCCCATTCTTATGTTAGCAAACTAATTTAGTATGTTTCCTGTGACCTGTGAAAGGTGACAGTATCAAAAATCATATAGCCAGAATTTGAAAATACCCCAGTATACAGAGTTCTCAAAATACCGTGCAAGCCTACGTGGTAATCATACATGTGGATCTCTAGACCCTAGATTTAACAGGTGGGTTTACTTATTTTCACTTCTACAATCTAAATGGAATTTAGAACAAGGAAGTTAGGTACGAGCTTAACTCCCACAGCCAACACCAAATGTTTTGACAGGTTAAGACAGATCAGATATCTAAAAATTGCATCAACATGCTGGTAAGACAGTTTAGCAGAAACTCATGGCCATCTGTAACAAGAGGAACTTGTGGTGATTTCCACAGAAACTAAAGATCACGAGTTCAACAGAAGTCAATTCTGAAAGCAGCATTGCTCCATTAACTGAACACATTTAGAAATCCAGGAGAAAGAGATCAAGCGTGATAACACTGATGGTAACATCAATCAACACCGTGATAACATTAGTCATAAAAAAACATCCTAGCGTAATACATCACTCGTCCATTAAGCATTCCACTCAATTATTCATTCTGGCCATGCATGTCTTTGATTGTGTGCTCACACCCTCTGCTGTCTGTTCATAACATCACAATGCTAGCTTAAGGAAAACCCCATTGGTCATTTAAAAAAGCAAGTCAAAGCTTTTGGAGAAAGTAATGAATCATAAAATGTAATGTACTTTACCCACAAAAGCACATGACTGTGTTGGGCTGTTAGGCCGTTTGTAAACCAATTGAGTAAGATATATTGCTATCCTAATATGGTGAAATCTTGTAACCGTTTTACACAAGCAAATGAACAAGGTTACATTCTAATTATGTCCTGATCTATTTAGTATGTCTTTACATTTAATTTGCATTGGAAATGCAAAGTCCTTCTAAAATCTAGTTTACCTCAGGTTTTAATAAGATAATGCAGTGTGAGTAGTGGTAGAGAATAATTGACAAGGTACAACCAGAGATTAAGTAACATTAATAGCAAAATACTTATTCTCAAAGACTTGAATTATGATATCTCATAAATAGAATTTAAAAAAATTCAAATGAGCCAAGATCACTTCAGAGCATAAGGTTTATTGTAGCACAGGCGTTCCTTTACAACAAACAAACGAAACAGCTTTATGACATTCTGGAATTTACAAAATCTCTGCAATTATACAGTGAATGGCATGTCTATTAGCAGTTCAATGAGGGTTGAACAACAGAGAGGTCATGCATTGGCAAATACTAAGGTATCTGAATCACTACCAGCCTATACTGCTTGGTCCCAAGCTGACAATGGCATTAAGGAGACGGAGAAACTGTGTTAATAATGAGATGAGCAGTTAAAATTACACAGGAGCTTCAGTAAGCAACACTTCATCAGGGACCAAAGGTGAAAAGGCAGAGGGTGGCGACACAGAATCATTAGTGTTAGGATGGATTTGCTGTGTGAACGTGCACACACATCCCACAAAACAAGGAGTTCTTAACAGTGCAAAATAAGTCATCCTGTGTGCAAACACAACAAACAATCGAAGAAACAGTAAAACGTTAGCATTAGCTTCCAGTCATATAAGAGGGGGGATGGTGTGGGCTATGTTAGCTAAGCTAGCTGAGCTTCATTTGACCGCCATCTTGGCCCGGATCCTGTTGATCTTGATGGGCAGCAGGTTGACCATCTCCTCGCTGAGCTCCAGCTCCGTCTCCACGGCTCCCTTGGCCTCTGGGTGGTTCTCGCAGTACCGCACCACGAACTTGTAGGACTCGAGCGAGCTGCTCAGGTTGTCCAGCTGCACCGTGGGGCTGGCCGAGATGAGCTTGGACTGAAGCCGGGCCACGCGGAACTTGGCCACCAGCGCGGGCCTCAGCAGGTCGTCCTCCAGCCTGTCCGGAAACTTGCCTTCGGGCGTGCGCGTGGAGTCCAGGAACATCTCGTAGAACTTCATGGACGAGCCGCACAGGTGGTTGAACTTCTTGGTGGTGTGCGCGTCCAGGTCGTCCTGCCGGTCCGCCAGCGCCAGCTTCAGGTCCATCATCTCGTAGTAGGTCTCGGCCAGCTCGAACTGCAGCTGCCGGCACACCAGCAGGTAATACTGGGCGTTCAGCTCCTTACAGATGGGCTCCAGCATGTCCACGCGGCGCTTGTGCATCTTGCAGCGGCGCTCCAGGTCCTCCTCGAAGAAGGCCAGCACTTTGAAGAGGGCACTGTGGTCCTGCAGGATCTCGATGTGGTCGGTGACGTGGCCATCCATCTCGAAGTACTCCTTGGCCTGGCCCACGTAGGTCTGGCCCACCAGGAAGACTGCACGCGCCTCCTCGAAGTCCAGCGGGAAGCAGCAGCTCACCTTGTCCTCCAGGGCACAGATGGAGTCGAACGTGTCGCTGGAGCTGAACAGCACCGTGCTCTTCCTCTCACGCTCAAGCTCCTCTTCCTCGTTTCGCCGGCCGCGTCTGAGCTCGGTCTGCCGGTCGATGTCCAGCTCGCCAGTGTTGTCCTGCAGCAAAGGAAGGAGTGCAGAGTTGTGAGTAAGGGCCGCACAACTTCAGAAAAACACGTAACTGTGTGTGTGTTTTGAAAAGACACTGTGATTTGATTTGCGTTGAATGTGTTTTTAAAGTCAACCTTCAGTTTAGTATTCCAAGCTTCACATGAGTATGGACCTCTTTTGACTGGGAAGCATGCCTAGTGCCCAAGAACCACAGCTATAGATAAATAGATAAACTTCACACAAGAAAAATGATACAGATATAAAAATAAAAACCGTGACTAAATTAGCCAATGAGACATAGTTGTGAGCTGCACAATTAACTATACCTTTGCGATTAGATACCTACATGAATTTTAAACTGCCAATTTAAAAATAAAAAGCCATCAATTGTGCAGCCCTAGTTGAAAGCCTCTGGCCTGAATCACCCTGCCTGCATATACCACCTTGAGGAGGTGTTATAGTACTGCATGTGCAGTGCGCATTGTGTCGAGCTAGGCATACTTTTTTTTTCAGTTGGGTCGATGGCCACTGGGGTCCCTACTATCTGGAGTGTTGGTAAGAGGCTTGCTGTTCTTGGCTTCTGGAAGCTCCTGACAAAGCATAGCACCATAGCAACAAACTGTGAACGGGCACAGTATACAGGTTGATCCCAAAGGTGTGTCCAGCCTTGAAAAGGCTTCTCAACTTTAGTTGTTCATTGTAGTATCATCCCAAAAACAGGAAAAGAATGTTGCTGACAATTTTGGGCGAATTCGGAAGTTATGGGAAGTTTTGTGCATGCACTGTCCATGCGCACCAACACTACACAGGTGATGAAATTCTCTGTTTTTTTTTTATTGTCATGCACACATGCCACATGCCATGCACTTTGTAAGTGCGTGGAAGCATGCTAGAGACTTTATGCCTGCATTGCCAGCTGATTTTCATTTTGTCACCCACTTTAACAGCTCAGAAAATTTGAGCTACCTCAGTGAGAGGCAGAGGCAGTCTCGATGCAGTCAAAGTTCTCCATGGAAATCATTGAAAATCAAGACATTTCGCAGCAGTCATGCTCACACAACACAGCCGGTGGGACTGAGGCCTTACAACAGTGCAGTGTTATTCTAAACTCTGTGTCGAGGTAGCAGAAACTGTCTGTCTACACTAAACCTCGCAAAAGTTGTGCAGTCAGCAAAGGATCATCTGGGCCCCTTTCATGAGTTCTCATATATCATTAGGAGTTAGGCATTAGAAACTGTACACCAACTCTAAACTGCTTCCACTGCACCTCAGTTATAGATGATTTTTCAAACCATATATTGCCTACACAAGTCATGGTAATATACAGTAAATGATGCATGTACTGTCTCGGCTTCAGTTCCCATATACTAAGCAACTGCATGTGGTTGTGCACTGTACTTGTTTGCAGTTGTGCCAGGTGTATGAGACAGTGTCTGAGAGCTTACCCAAAACACGCCACCGGGTTGTATAGGATACTGTTTATAAACTTGGCATTAACATTAAATAAATTCGACAACTAAAGTTTTTAAATCCGGATGTAACCTCATACAGACCCATTCACCAATGTGTACTGCATACGTTGCATGACATATACTGTTATCTGCGATGATTTATTTAGTTGTGTGGCATTACCTCCAGAAGTTTCTTGGCGTCCTGCAGGAGATTGAGGCAGTATTTAATCCAACACCTGGCTATTTCTGCCCTCTTCTGGCGTAGCTGCTCACGTTTCTCATACTCCACTTCGCCTAAACACAGACCACACAAACCATAAACCCCTCACACAAACATAAACTCCAAGTAAAAATAAATCTGCACCTCTATCTGTATCTCTCTTGCTATCTCACAGACACATTTGCAGAGGTAGTCTATACAACATCAACATACACAGAGAAACGGCTTCAACGTACAGAAACATCTGCAAATTACATTGTTTTAGTGCCAATACAAAAATATTCACTACAGACACTCAAAATAGCTGAACTAAATTAATACTACGGACATCCACTGGTGAGTCCCACCCTATACACACACGTTTGATTTGTGCTGATCCTGAACAAAACTGATAATAGACTAAAGAGCAGTTGTGCATCATCTACAACATTATTTGCATGTTTGGTGAGAACGTACTCTCCTGGGCTGCCGCCTCGGAGGGAACTTCCCCAGCCAATCCTGCGATGACGGTGGCTGCGGCCAGGCAGTGGCGCCCCTCCATGTACCGGGTCTGTGGGACAGGGACATTCCATAGTAGCAGTTAGTTAAAGCAAGCGTGAGAACGTTTAGTGACAAATCTAGAAAACAATTTTAAGGAAATAACCAAAAAAAACCCCCAACAACCAAAAAAAAAACCCAAACAAACAAACAACAAAAACCAAAGCAATAGAAAAACTAATGGGTATTTCTCATGAAGAGAACCCCAACAACAACAAAAAACCCAAACAAACAACAAAAACAAAGCTATAAAAAAACTAATGGGTATTTTTCATAAAGCCACTAACGGCATGTTGTTGGTATATTGTTGGAGTCTTGGTTGTGGTAAAAGAGGCCAGTGGGATTATTTGCTGATTGCAAAATATTTGTTTTTTGAACATTCACATCCATGCAAGGTCCCCACTTCTTTTTGTTCACAAGTTGTTTTCAGGACATTTCAGTACAACTTTTACGTATAAAACTGTATCATTTTCTCCATAGCTTGGGCATAAAAAATAAAAATAAGGAAGGAGCTTTTCTATTTATTTTTCTAAGACCAATTGAGCATGTTCAATTCATGAAGAAAGTCTATGACACTTAAATAATTTGCCTAATGCAATGGCTATGATACCATATTCTAACACAATCACTCATACGTCTAAAACAACCAAATTTCATGACAGCAAACTCTGCCTACAGTGAGTGACAGGTGAATGCGAGCACTGTTTATTGTTAGAGAAAGAACAGGCCCCAGCTATCAATGCCCTTGATACAAGTAGAAACAAATACAGAGAAAAGGCAAACTAAATTGTGAAAGGTCTACTGTATGAGCTAGTTTGCAATGGCCCTGTCTCATGCCTTTCTAATTAGCTTGAAAAAAAGGGGTACACATAAAATGGACTACAGGCATCTCTCCTGGCGAACCGTACCTTTGTGATATAATACTGGGACAGGGTCGCTGCGTTGATGGCCCACTCCAGTGGTACAAACTGGTTGAACTCCAGCTGTCTTTGCAAGGTGCTGTGGCAGTACTTTCCAGCTCGCTCAAACAGCTCCAGGTTTTTATACACCTGAGCCAGGTAGTACATTGTGTGGGTGTACGCCATCTCAAATCTGTGAGGGAGCATATTAGAAAGGTCATATTTCACATTTTTACTATATTCCCTACTTCATCTCAATAAAGGAGCGTAGAACTTAACAGGTGGTCATCTGTTTACAAGAAATTGTTGCTATGACTTGCAGTACAAGGGCCTAAGGCCACTTAAGGGGATGGTTTAGTTTTGGAAATGTTGGGGTTTTGTGGTCAATCACCTTTTTGTCCTCTCTTGTTGAGACAGTTGATCTTCCTCTCCAACAAAGAAGTCTGTTAGATCCATGGGCGGCTGGCCATCCTGTGACAATGACAATGGAGCCATTTTCATGTAAGACAGGCCTACTCGTCAGTAGCAACAAAATGTAAACAACCTCCCATAGAAAAATGGGTTCCATTCCACTTTATGGCAGGCTACTCACCTCTTTCATATATCGCATGTATATATTTTCGGCTACCTCCAAGAATCCTTGCGCTTTTTCGATTTCATCTCTACCCGCCCATAGAATTCCAAGCTGATTCTATCAAAACAAACAAGCATGTGACAACAATATGGAAAACATGATACATTGAATGTCACTACAAAAAAAAAGCTTTGCTTCGTCATGTAACGAAGCAACTAAACATAAATGTTCAATCACGTACCCTAGCCTGGATACATAACGAGACGTTCTCTTGTGTGATTGTGCATTTTTCCAGTAGTTTCATGCAGTTCATTAAGTGTTCTTCCCCTGCAGATAATTCTTCGGTCTCCACATGGTTTACGCCTAGGTAGTATTCAATAACCCCAATTTTAGCAGCTCGTATGCCCGCATTGGAATCGCCGGGGTAGCGCCTACCATTAGCCTCCCCCTTCCCATCGTCAATGGGTTCCTCTGTGTGACCCTCAGCATCGTCGTCATCGTTCTCAGCCTCTCCGATATCAAAGTTCTTTAACACGGTGTGTATTTCCTTCAGTAGGTCCCTGGCCTTGTATTTAGAGCGAAATGGGTCGTTCTCTGGATCCTTCCTTGACTCTACATCAGACAGAGTTTGAGCATTACGAAATTTGTCGCATACAGATCTCCACTCCTGACTGTACGAGGAAGCCATGTTGCTTGTTGTCGGTGCACTTTGACAGTGTTACCACTAGGGGTCAGCAACATGTCAACCTCGTTTCGGAAAGAATACAATAAGGACGAAACAACCATAAATATTGTGAATAACATGTATTTTCTGCGATCATATGGGGCATGAGGTCAAGCTGTAAGAATCATATTTTATTTATTGGCCTACCAACTGTCTACTAACCCAGGAGGGGTAACAAAGCATACTCCAAGTCAGTGGGTGGCGATATGTTCTGGGATGATATACAGCAGGTGCATTTTCAGAAGAAATGAGGCATGTTTATTTAATTATTTAATTAATAATAGGATATGTAAAATCTATTGCTGTAGACTTCCTTTCTCTGGAAAAACTATAAACAGATAGTAATCCCTAAAAAAAGTAGCAGGCGTGACAGCATTCAAGTGAATATTAAAGACATTTCCAGATAACTTTAAGACACGCAATCTCTATAATGATGTCAAATAACGTGATACATTATCTGGTCTCAATGCAAATACAGTTAATATAGGGGCTCTTTCGTGTACAAATGTGCGCGTTAGGGGCAATCACATGAGCTGTTGTCTCACGCACGTTACGCACGTTAAACAACATCCAATTGACAGCGATAGTGCTGCACGAGACTAGTTACGACAGTTGAAATGTGTATAATGTCTTCTTCACAGTATTTCTATGCAAAACCTTGTTTCATGGACATGTAACATCATGTTTGGTAAATGCTTTGTTGTTCAAATAGAGTTACGACGTGTAATGAACAATGGCTCTGAAAGAAGTTGTAGACTCATACACGTTTGCCATGCCAAGTAGCCTACTTCTAGTAATGTGCTATGCTATCTGTTTTAGGAAATCATTATGTTGCCAATAGGTCATAGGCCAGACCAAATTGAGTAACCAAGGCTTTTAGGGTTGCTGCACCAAGCAGAGATAGCCCTTTTTGATTGATTCCTGCAACCTATTATTTCTACCCTGTGTTAATATTCTTTTATTTGATTTCTATCTGTTTGTGTGCCGACCTGATCACTCCTGATTTTCATGAAACGCTGTGGAAACCACATGCCAAGGAACCCAAGTTAGCAAAATGAAAAAAAAAATGGCATTGACAACAGTTGGCTTTGGCAGAAGCGTGCAATGTCAATTTGTTATGGCTTAACATGGTATGCTGTGGCAGATTTGTATATTATTTTTTGTACTGTCCTTGTCCCCTTGCGTCAGTGGAAGTACTACATTGGTAATAACACAAGTGTGAGTACGAGCGTTTTGCAGGACTGCTTTAGAGAGCCATCAGGGACTCACTTTGTAAGGCAATTAGTTTGGTAAATACAACTGTTAATGACCTCAGTTTTCAAACATCATTGACATGTTTTGTTGTTGAATAGACGATTGAGTAAATACATATGTTTTGCATTTTTGTTTTCGTAAAATTTGTAGAGTGTTAACAGCATGCTAATAACAGTTCTTGGCCAGATGTACTGGTTTAATGGAAGCCCAGCCCTTGAAATTCAGACATGTAAATAAACTGAAATACTTGAATACTTGAAATACTGGTCAGCAAAGAAACTTTAAAAGATGGAGACCACAATACAGTACACAATTAGTTTACTGCCAAATAGTTGCAGGTAGAGCACTGAGCATATGTTTTTGTGTTTGATAGTTGGTTCTGCAACATTATGTAAAGGATGTGGAGCTTAAACCTTTCATTAGAAGAACCTATACACACATCCACAGCTCTGGTGTCAGTATGATATTCAAGCACAAAATGAAAACAAAAACACATTCCTAACAAGAACACTCAACTCCACAGCTGTCACTACTTGGGCAACATTATGACCCTGCGAAGATTTTGCAAGCGCAAATTCATGGATGCTGAGCTAAATGTCCTGGCTGAGGAGATGACCAAACAGGAAGATGCCCTCAACAATCTGGATATCGAGGACAGGATAGGATAGGACCTGGTTCGACATCTCTGAACAGATTAGCAAAACCTCAGGGCTACAGCACTCCATCAGTGATGTGAAGCGGTGCTGGCAAGATCTAAGGCGGCAGGTGATGGAAAAAGTCGACATAGTATAACAGAACCTTAACAATGCGAGCAGCCCATCTTTCCCTGCCTCCTTCTCCCCATCTGTAGCCCTGACTGAGGAGAACCATGGAGATGAAGCTGATGCTGATGATACCCACTGTGGTGAAGATGAGAGGAGTGTCGGTCGGTTTGCAATACCAGTGAAGGTAAACTTGCATTATCCTATCAAACAGCTCAGTGGTTGTAGGATCAAATCTGAAAATGTTCACGAATTTATGACAAGTTTTTTTCACCCAAAATATTGAACAGAATTTACAAACAAAAGCACTTCAGCTCAATAGCCTTCTATCTAAACTTGGTCTATTAATTAGATCACTTTATATTTGTGTGGTTGTCGAAGAAAAGAAATGACATGGTGTGCAGTGGTGTAGCCCATATACTTTTGGCCTTTGACTTGCAGTGCATTAATGTGGGGTTGCACGGATAGTCACACACTGTGTCAGTGAATTGTTTTGCCCTTTCAGATGTGTCGCTCTGTGTTCTGGATGTAGCCCACTTTGACTAGACCAACATGTTTGTACTTACATAGCCTACATGTACTAAGGACTATCAACAATACCGATGTGATGCAGTACTCAAGCTCTAGACCATGACAAATTTTGAATGGCAAAATGATTTGATGATGAGAGAGACAGAGGTCATCTGTTAATGTAGCCTATGTCTGCAAAAATATTACACGGGACTAAAGATCACACACATACTTTCTCTCCCTTGCTCCCCCCATATACTGTAATTGCCATGTACATTTAATGCTAAGCCTCACAACAACAGAGCTTCAAAGGTATGTTTACAGGCTCATCAGAGCATTGAAGTGTGCCTATGTATACACAAAAAACGGCAACGACTTCGCGTCATTTAAATACTTTATTAGCAGGTCACCAAGTACAAATATTACCACATTATAGCCTATCATATTATCATAGTATGCTAACGTTAGATTATTTAATGTTACGTGTAAAATAATAAAATAAAAAAGGTAGCCTGTCATATAGGCCTACAACAGCACGTAAGTCAAAGTCGCACCGTTTGATTATAAAGACTTTTAACAACTAAAAATATTCATAGCAAACACTTTGATACTGACCTTAAGTTAATTTCTGCAACATTGTTATCAAACATCATTGAAAAACTACTTCCTCGTTGAGTGGAGTTCATGTGTTTCCGGTGGAGATGACGTTTTTCAGTGGAGCTCCAGCGACAACAACGAAGAAGACATGGCGAAGAGTGGTCGATCTGTGCACTTCTGGAGCGACGAGGAGACGGAGTTCATGCTTATTCAGCTGAAGGAGCTGAACATCCTGAAGTGCATGGATGGGAGGAGAAGCAGGAATGGTTATCTCTTCAGAAAGGTGGAAGACCAGATGGCAAGCGTAGGGTTTAAGAGGACGTCGGAGCAGATCCGTATAAGGTGGAAGAATCTTAAACAAGCCTATTTGAAAGCCAGGAGAAATAATCAGACAACTGCCCATGCGCTTACTACTTGTCCTTTTTCGGGCATTCTGAAGGAACTCTTGGGACGTCGGCCTTTGCCCCAAGCTATAAACGGCGTGGACATTGGGTTCCCACCTGTAGTATCAGGTGAGTTGCTAACTTCAGATCATTTCTGCTACTTGGGCTAACCTGCAAGTCGTGTTTGTAGGTGAACATGCTTCGTCAGTAATTAAGCAAATTGAACACAAACCACAGTAAAGTGTGGCTAAAGTAAGCGTACATATATTCATAGTTCGAATTACAGGAGGTACTGGGGGGTACGGTACCCCCTGATCAAGACCAAGTACCCCCCAAATAGACAACAACAGCAGGGTTGGGAGGTACCAACATGTTCATGTAACTAATGTAAAATGCAAAAACTAGTACCCACCTAATTATGGAGGGGTAATTCACACTGCATATATTGTACTTTTTGTAGAGAGTATATGGGGTTGGAGGGGGCGTCTGGAGACAATGGAGCATGCTATGTCAGTCACTGCCTGCACATGGACGAGCTTAATCCCTTTATAAACAGAACCGTATCGAATTCATGTGCACAGGCTAAAGATCGTATAGGGACCCCAGGCTTAAGCCGATGTTAATCCGCTTGGTGCCGCCTTGTGCACGGTGTCGTGTCATATTCGCCTACTGCCCATGTATCAACGAAACCAAAAACGTTGTAGGCCTTGTCTAAATGTACTGAGCTGCATTGTTGTCGTCCATATCCTCAGTGTTGCTCTTTTTCCATTTACTCTTCCCGGTGTTGTCCTCCTCTTACTGCTTCCTTTTGCCGCATTTGTTTACTGTTCTGGATCCATGGTGTCAGGAATGCCAACCCGAAAGGTGTTGTAGCGCCACCTCGTGTCGTGGAGTTGAACGTACCTCATTCCAATACTTCGATTTTCTACCGTGCATGCACTGTATGCTCATTTCGATTATTGCCAATAGCTCGACTAAGCTGTGCATGTAACCGTAGCAAATGAACACTAGGTGGTACAGTTTCCTTAGCAATTCGGATGTGTACAGCACGAAACAAATTTGTTCAACTTTAAGGTAATTATTCTTAATCTGTTGTTACTGGTTCATTCTATTCAGTGACTAGTTATGTGATGTCACTGTTAAAAACACTTTGTTAATAAACAGCCACACGTGGATCGGCATCTGTGTGATTTGTTTTTGTAATATAAGGCTGATGTGTTTGGCAGGAATTTGGGGCTTTATTTTGGCACTATGCTTGGTAAGCCCTATTTGGTGCTCTCCAACTTGTATTCCTTTTCATAAAGAAACATGAACTAAGTAGTCAATTGGATTGTACTTCTTAACTCATTGACATATTCGAGAACATTTGTGAACATTTACTTTCTTGTATGGTTTTCCACAGATGCAGTCAGTAATGAAAACACTGCCGCTGGCAACATGGACCTGCAGTTTGCTGATGACCATCTCTTTCTCTCGCCGGACCGACTCCCTCTGGAGTCCCCTGAGTCACACACTGCCACTTCACCAGGGCCACCCTGCTCTACATCTCCGTCACACCTGGAGCCCGAGGTCATTGTGAAAGCAGAGCCTTCTGAACACGTTAAACTGGGTAGTGCCAGTGGTGCATGCCCTAGACCTTCCCCAAAACCTAGCTTCCAACCAGAGAACGGTTTGTCGTCCAGCCCACATCGGGAGTACAGCACGCCCACACGGTTTCACTCGCTGAGCCCCTTCGAGGAGCAGCTCCTGGCAGTGCACCGGGAGCAGGCCGCAGCGCTCCGCGAAGGCTTCCGTGCACTGACCCAACAGAACCGGCTCCTCTACCTGGAGGTCTGCGAGACCAACCGGAACGTGGCCCGGATCGCGTCGGCCATGGCGGAGAAGACCGCGAACTCCTGTGGCGTGGCTGAGGAACTGATCCGAGTGCAGCAGAGAATAGGCGAGAGCATCAGCTCCACTAACCACCTCCACTCACGGGTCATCGACCTCCTGTGCTCACAACAACAACAACAACAGCAGCAGCAACAGCGTCCCGTCGCTGAGCCAAGCTGATTTATAACAACACAATGTCGATGGCCACTATCGTGACATTTTCCCCCGCCATTTAGGCCTTGGTATTGCTCTCCGTCCTGGTATACATATATATAGTTTATATGCATACTCAGTACATCATATCTTAAAAGAATTATGATGGCACTGCCAGAAATACCTGATTAAATGAAAGGATGGGATGGGATGGATGGATGAGAGGATGGATGGATGGATGAATGAATGAACATGCATTCCCTCATTCACTACATTTTTTTTATTTGTTGAGGGTAAGGTATTCACCAATGAATGCCCTTGTGGAGCTGCCTTCACCACCCCATTTCATTCGTTGTTAAAGATTCCATCAAACAAACACGGACTGCTTGTTCTGATGATGCTTTTTTAACGTCATGCCCTGTTCTGAATAAACATGTATGTTAATTACCATCTAAAGTCTCAAGTAACCCGAGGTTGCACTCCCAGTGTGTCCGAAGGTAACCTCTTGAGATGACCATGACTTGAGGGGCTTTTGTGTCTGTGGCCTACTTTGTCGTGCTACCTGTGTGCACACTTGCTGGGGCTAATAATAGCCAGTTTCACTTCCATACAGATGTGTGTGAACTTCTCCCACACTACAGACAAGTGTTTCAGTCCAAGAAGTGTAGTGAAACTGTGGTCTTTGTAACTAATAGAAGAAACTCAGTAACCCCATCTATCTGGGGACGGATGCAGTTTTTTCCTTTGTCAAATGACTCTTTTTTTTAAGTTAACTGCAAGTGTTTCTCAACCCTCACAAACCCGTGGAACCACAGTGACCTGGCTAGTGGTGACAGGAATTATTTTTGGTTTTTCTCCTCTCTTAATAAACTGCCATTTTATGACTTCAAGGCTTATTTCATTGGGTATTTGCCATTTGTTGGAGCAGCAAGCAGGGAATGTTACAATGAAGATGGCATTCCTTATCAGTCATAGCTGACCTAACCAGATGGAGATGCCATTTTTTCAACCGGAACCTTTACAGTTGATGCCATATGTGTTGACTTGGCAATTAATTTCAACTCTCAAATCCTTCTAGTTGTCATGACTAGTTTCTGGTCAGAAGGGGTTGTGTCCTCTTAAGGTAAAATTCGGTATTGCATGCATGATGCATACAAGTCACTCAGGTGAAATGAACTTGAATCACCAGTAAAATGTGGTGTGGTAGATTAGTTAAGGACACACAGGATGAAAGAATTACACATGGAAACGATGATCAACAGAGTAACTCAGGTTTATTGAACTTTTGATGACCAATAAAGTGTGGTATAATAAGTGTTAGTGAACTCTCAAAAGGAAACGTGATGAAAGACTTACACATACAAGTCAGAGGATCAAGAAGGTGTTTAGCCTCGTATAATAGTACAAAACATACCTGCTACTTAAAATCAATGTGCAATGGATTTCACATAACAGTACTGGTAGGTGAATGGCAGGAGGAACTTGAATCAGATGTTTAGATGTTGAGTTATGTAGAGTTATCATGTGATACTGATAATTCACGGGATTCAGTACCCGCTAACAAAAAACTATTTCACATAGAAAGTCTTCAATGTTACAGTAAATTGCAACCATGAGTCAGTGTAGTTCAGCTACGTAACCATTTCACCCTTTCTTTACCTGTTGTTTTTTTTTTTGCTTTTACTTCAGAACATAAATATCACCTTTACACAATATCTTTATCATCTTAGCATGAGTTCTCCCAAAGAGAAACTAATGTTTCTGTCACTGTAGATGTAAAATGTATTTCCATAATCCTTTCAGCTGACGACAGACTAATACAGAACTGCACAAGGCCTTAGAGGACAAATTCACGTACACTTAGGGTGGTGCATACACAAACTGCACTGTTAGGATTTGTTGTTCCCTGTACCCTATCTCTCTCTCTCCCACTGAGACCACAACACTGCTGGCAAAACACATACCCTTAAACCTCTACATCAGCATACGTCAGCCTCAGTCAGGCTCCAGCCAAGACAGCCATTAGGCACCAAAGGGGGTCGGTCTGAGTGGCACAGGTTTACTAAGTTTGTTTGAGCTCCGTGACGCGACGCACGGAGCCCACACTGGCGGTCACGCTGCCCCAGTCGCCGTGGTGACTGTAGGAGCCGGGCCGCAGGATGTACTGTCGGCCTCGGTAGTGAGGGTGCTCGTGCAGGATCCAGTAGCCCTCCACTACACTGCAGGAGGCGATGTTGCGCATCTGGAAGCTGTCGTTCAGGTTGGGGCAGTCATCCCTAAGGTCCATCATCTTGCCGGCGAAGTCGGACCGTTCGAAGATCTTCAGCCGGTACGCTCCACTGTACTGTTGAGTGATGCAGAGCATCAGGGAGTTACATCACCCTTGCAATGACAAGGTTATGACACAATACTGTTGTGTGTTATCAGATGGTACTTTCTCATCAAGTTCTTCATTTACAAGAACTGTCGCTCTCTCAAATTGTCACACTTAACATGTCATTTACCCATTATGTTATTACATATACATGTTATGACATGTTACGACTATCCAATTACATCTGGCAGTGGCATATTGTTACCAACTACTTAGTAATAACTGAAGTGTAACTTATAAGGTAATTATAAGGTATCTAAAACACTTAATACAAAACACAACACAACAGTTACATAAGGTTAATTTTTTTCAGTAACATTCATCTCTTTTTCAATGTTTATGTTTTGATGTGTGATGTGGTTCTTACAGAGGGGATGATGCGACAGGATCGGATGCAGTTGTTGAAGCCGGCCCAGCGGTGGTGGTTGGGGTACTTGCCCTGGGTCAGCATGTACTGGTAGCCGGCGTAGTTGGGCTTCTCGTAAGCCACCCAGCAGCCGCTGTCCACACGGATGGAGTTGCAGCGCGAGAAGTGGGTGTGCGTGTCGGAGCAGTCGCTGTTGCACTCATAGTGGCGCCCCTCGAAGTTCCTGCCCTCGTAGAAGATTATCTGAACCAGAGGCAACGGGGCTTACTGGAGGACAAGTGCAGCAGTTCTCATGGCACTCAACAGAGTCTGAGTCTGACCAGGGTTTGTGTTTGTGGGTACAATAACCCCTCAAACTCACTTTCTCTCAAAAGTAGCTGGTAAAGAAAGGAGTGTAGGCCAGTGAGATAACAACAAGGTGCTCACTCTGTCATTAAGCACTACAGACTAACTGTATCTTATGTCTGTAGGGAGTATCAGAGGTTTCTCTTCCCTACACAGTGAACAGGATACTATCTTTACAGTTCTTTTTTAAGGAAGTAGTTCTATACGGCTTTGTCACTCATCACTGGGGTGTACTTAGAGACGAACAAACTGGCTTGAAAAAGTAAAAGTCCTGCCATGTTCTCCCTATCTGCCTGTACTGTTACCATGTAGGCCTAAGTTCAATAATTAGCTCATCTTCCTGGCTGAAGAGTTGAATCTGATTAGCTGGTTCACTGAATTGGCTGGAGAAAATATGTGGCAGGACTTTCTAAACCCAGGATATCTGCCTCTGGGTATACTACAAAGTTAAGTGGTAAACCTGGTTTAGTTAACCCACAGATGGTTGTAAAGTTGTTAGTGGAAGGACCCAGGGCTTCCTTCTCTTAACAAAACAAATGACAATAGGCTCTTCTTTTATCAGGATCACAACTACCTTAAATCAGGTAAAAAAAACAGGTTTGTCACTTGTAGTATACACCTTTGTAGTATAGCCCCCCACCCCCCAAACAAAAACAAAAACAACAATAACAAAACTGGCTGTGTATGTTCCACACATTAGGCACAGGTGGGTTTACATCAATTAAGCTACTGCTTGCAATAAGCACAAGGCAAGGAAGTGAAGTGAACAAGGCAAGGAGGTCCTATGATAATGGAGTGACAAAGTCCTCTTACCTTGCCCATGGTGATAGCGCAGACAGGCCAGGTCCATCCCTTCCTTCCCTTTTACGTGGCGAGCGGGCGGGCGAGAGCATTGTCATTAAAATGGAAAAGGTGCTGGCGTCAGCACGAACGACATGTCGGGGTGCGCCACTCGCCGGCATGCCTACCCTACCCTCTGCCCCCTGTACGTCTAAGGGCATTGTTATTCAAATGGGGCCCTGCTCACCGCTGCCCAGCAGGCACAATGCAGTTGCTAACGCGGTAGTTGTCACGGGGGTTGGCAGGTAAAATATAAACAACTGGTGACTGGGTTGGAAAAACAGTGGTGTGTCTTTGGACAGGCCAAAACAAATGTAGTTTGCAGCAGAATACACAAAGTAGATACATACATACATACGTTGCTGTGTAGTAATTGTTTGTAGTATGTTATGGTTTTCGGGTGGTTTGATAATCATTATAGATGATTGTAAAAGAAATTAATGGCTGTAAAGAAATCAGAAAACCTTATATCTAAATATGAAATACTCCTCTCCACTGTCAAACATCTTATAGACATTTTTTCACCTTTGAGGACTGCTTTAAAGATTACTAAACTTTTGTCTCCTCACAGGGGGTATATATTTATTTAATAACCAATGTTCCAGCAAATAGACCTTATTAGGCTTTAACAACTTAAAGGCACACACCTGGTAACCAGCATGATCTTTTGTAACACTTTGTTTACTTGTTGATGTGGGATTAAGATTAAATGACAAGAAAAAAAGGAATGCATGGCTTTTGTTTGTTATTAAATGTTATGTTACTCTAGCCAGCAAATGTGTGTGTGTGCAATTTCTCAGCATCCTTTTTCATTACATGGCTACAGCCTTGGTATGAAACCAGTTAAGTAGGTCACCTTGGTGTGTTTGTGTGTGTCTTTGTGTGTGTTTTTGTGTGTGCGTGTGCATATACGTGTTTGTGTGTGTGTGCGTGTGTGTGTGTGTGTGCGTGCGTGTGTGTGTGAGAGAGAGAGAGGGAGAGTGTGTACATGTGTGAGTGTGGATATGCCTGTGTCCTTTGTGTGTCTGTGTGTGTGTGTGTGTCTGTGTGTGTGTCTTAGTGTGTACCATTCTTGTTCTTTGACATTACCGTGTTAATCACAGGTCCCGGGTCTCAGTTACATCTCTCTCAGGGGCTCATTTTTTTTTACCTTAATGGAATGATTGAAAATGTTTTAATGCTTTTGTAAACAGTGCTCTACGTACTAAAAAACACAATTGATGTTGTACAAGGATTTTTAACAGTGCCATCTGCACATACACACATTTAAAAGTGTATAAAACTCTCACCTAAAAAAACTCAATAATTACATTTTTAATTCCCACCATGACTTGAAACCCGCCATCTTTTTTTCTTCATCTTCTCTTGTATCTGCAGTCTCACGTTTAAGCAATCAATGTACATTGGTGAAGTTCTTGACAAAGATTTAGATTTCTGCAGAGCATGTATGCCACCGTCTCATTTAAGGAAGTGACGCTCGGCTCGACACCGAGAATATGAGGAAATGAACGGCCCAGTTTCACACACTTGAGCTTTAGACTAGAGCGGGGAGCAGCACTCAGACAAAGTAGAAGATGTGCACTGCAACAAGTGCTGTGAAGCGCTGCTCTGTCTCGGCATGAGCTTTGTTTTCAATGACTAACAGGTGTAACAGTGTTTACCCTCTGATGCCAGACCCTTTAAACTGAGTGAGTATTTATTCATGTATTAATGTACTCAGGCTTATTTGCAAGTGCGTTTTACTATGTATCTTTATGTATCAATTATGGATTTAAATTAATTATATTTTTTTAAGGCATGTTTAAAATGAAAGAATGTGAAGGAAGATGCTGAAGGTTTTGTGAGCATTTTGATTGCTTTCTTTTCCAGTATGGAAATAATAATTAACCTAGTTATCACACAGTGTTGAGGGCAGCCTTCTGCACTAAAATTACATGAATTTTCTTGTCAAGTGTTAAAGGCTGCATTCTCAAAGAGGAAGTTGGCTACCACAATCTTTCTTCCTGTTCCTCCCCTTATTCTACTACTTACTGTAATTACATATAAATGTATTTGTTCTCATGAAACTATACTAGTGTAAAGTTGCTGTGCCCGCTCTATGAACTTGAACTGATTAAGGCCAAAGGTTGTCATATTACAGCCCTACTCTCTTTTAACTTGTTGCACTAAAGTCCACTGAAACTACTTGACAGTGATAAACCCTTTGATGCAGAGGGGCTAACAACACTATTGTATGTGCAGTGACCTTGTGTGCTGTTGACTGAAACCAAAGCCATTCAGTTAATCTGTAAATGTGTGTTTGCTGTTGAACACCATATCAGTCCCAACAACTATCCTATTCATTTACAACTGACCTATTTATCATGCAGTCATCAGCCATGGTTGTTTTGAGGACTTGTTTCACTGTGGAACTACTCAACGGGTCCTTGTCTCAGCCTCTGGATTTTCTAGAATTAATTAGAACAAGTTAATTCTTGATTTTTACTGTAATAGTTAGGGAAATGTGTTTTATTAATTAAGTTATTTTACTAAAGCTATATTGTGGGTATTTATTGTACTTTAATGAATCGTAATAAAAAAATCCAAGGGTTGTTATTGTCATGAGATGGTATTTCCACATGTATTTACTGCAGTTATTTTAATTTACTCAGGCAAATGAAATCATTCGTCAACCTGTATTTTACTTCTGTACAAAAAAAAACACAAGTGACTATTGTGTGTGTCTATTGTGCTTATTTATTTGTTTGTTTGTTAATTTGCTCGTAGCATTATTCGCAGCCTGCAAAATGGCCGAGGTGACTATCCTACACACCAGTGAAGCTGCAGAATGGGCTAGTTATCTTCAAGTCATTCTTCACTCATCATGGAACTTTCCCAAGAACTCCGTAACCTTGCACCTAGTGGACAGCGAGGCCACGGCAGAGGGCCTTGACCTGTCACCCGTCTCGGATGCCAAGTGCATTTTACTTTTGCTATCCACTGTCCTCCTGGAACTCCAGAGTGAACCAGGGATTCATGAAAAGTTCCACAAGCTTCTGTGCCCTCCACAAACTGTAGTGGTGTTCCTGTGTGGTGTCTCTGATGACGACGTCAGCTCCGACTACTTTGAGCACTGGGACAGTTGGAAGAAGCTCCATGTTGAGGATGAGCCTGGCTTTTACGTGTCTACGGTGCTGGAGGCTATTGGTAAGTTTGTGGCCCTAAAGTCGTCTTCGGGAGCTGTTTGAGTTCAAAATAGTGTACTGCAAAACACAGTAGTGTGTCACATGGAAAATTGATAGGTAGTACCTGATAGTGACAGATTTTATACCATTTTAAAAAATTTTACAGCTTAAAAAAGCATGAAATACCCAGATTGTGTGTGTGTGTGTGTGTGTGTGTGTGTGTGTGTGTGTGTGTGTGTGTTAAAAGATGCAAACATGTACTCAGTTGTCATTCTTGAACTTGTGAATATTTTTTATTATCTATTTCTTTAGTTCTTGGGTATGACCGAATGATATATTAAAAAGAAGTTATTTATTCCTCATGCATTTTGAATGTGTCTGTTGGCTCAACATTTATGGTTCATTGGCCACAGAAACAAATGAGGTGCATCTGAGAACACAGTCTTTGCCACAGTATTTCCTCTTACTAATTTTGCAATAGTAAACTTATATGCCTTGTTAACAGGTTCTACAGGTTAATGCCATATTCTCCTTAATGGAATAATTGAAAATGTTTTAATGCTTTTGTAAACAGTGCTCTACGTACTAGTTAAAAAACACAGTTGGTGTTGTACATTTTAAAGGATTTTTAAACAGTGCCATTTGCACATACACACATTTAAAAAATGTATGAAACTCTCACCTAAAAAAACCCAATAATTACATTTTTAATTCCCACCATGACTGGAAACCCGCCATCTTTTTTTCTTCATCTTCTCTTGTATCTGCAGTCTCACGTTTAAGCAATCAGTGTACATTGGTGAAGTTCTTGACAAAGATTTAGATTTCTGCAGAGCATGTATGCCACTGCTTCTCATGGACCAGTGGTAGAAGTATGCACAGAATCCTATTGTCACATGTGCATGGGCCCCCTGTGTTGAATTCTTTACCTGAAACAGAAAACAAAAATGGAAGCAGCTTTTGTGCAGAGTAGCAGTTCATGGGTGCGTGAAGCATGTTCCTTTTTTTTTTGCTGTTCGCCAAAAATGATAATCCACAGAGGCAGTGCTTACAGAGGCAAACCGCAAACTGCCCCGCACTTAGACCCCTAAATGGTGCCCTAGAGCAAAATTATGAAATATATAAGTAATATAATATTAGTATCATATGAATCATAAATCTGCACACTTCAGTCTGTGCAAGAGTTCTAAACCAATCTGCAATCCTTTCGCCTAAGACCTTCTAAGGACAGAATTAAAAAAATATATATATATATAAAATACATATAAATATAAAAGATAAAATTTAGAGCTATGCTTGGATAAAAGGATGATAAGGATATAAGTCTTTCTCCCCTTTGAGTGCTATATGCTTTATGCTTTATGCGTTTCTTGAGGACAGTCAGAAAGAGGAAGCTGATCCATTCAAGCTTGTCTGCCTGTTTTTCTGTCGGTAAATGTTGTTTTCATATTAACAGCTGATGTTTTAAAATGTTCTCTTTCAGCCTCTAATGTCATCCAACAAGCCCAGGAGGAGTGCTGGCCCCCTCTGCCCGACGAGGAGATCCCTCCGCCAGACAGCCCCACACACTCTGCCCCCTCCTCAGCCCCATTGCCTGAGGTGACTACTGATGGTCACAGAGGAGAGGAGGAAGATATCGACCTGTCTCCGTTGGACAGGATCCCAGATACCAGCGCCCCTGCCCCTGCCCCTGCCACCCCTCAGGCCTCTGTGATCGTGCAGCCAGAAAGGATTCAGTGTGGGGTATGAGCTTGGACCATGGAAAAATGCACAGTTTAATTTTGTAACATTAAAGTCACATTATGAAGGTTTTTAAGGGCATGATTTTGAAGGTATACAGTTTTTATTACGTCCACCAATTCATTTAGATGGATGTGATGTTATTCGGGCCAGAAACCCGAGTAGGCTGGATTGCCTGCTGTTGCAAAATGTATGCCCAAAATACGTCGTTTAGAGAAGCTGGCTAACTATTATTAGCATGAGTTGTGCTGTTGCGCGTGCTTGCAAGTCAGTCTCCAAGTTGAGCTTTGAGAGTTCAGCTTCCTTTCCACAAAAAATCTTTAACGCAAGTGAAGATGACTATAATCACGGGGTGGGTGTTGGCATGGGTGTTAGTGTGGGTGTTGTTGCAACTGGTCAGACAATGAATGTAACACGCACTCATTTGAAAATAGCTTTTATTACGGTAAAGCTCAAACCCAGATGAGGTGTTTTTTTCAGACAAGCACCTGCAGATACACCACAAAGAGCTTTGGGTCTCATGCTGTATGCAGTAATGAGGCCAGGTAGCCACAAATAAACCTCCACACACTAGGCTGCATTTAGACATAGTGACCCATACATTTTGTGCACAGAAGCACTACAGCTGGTCTATTACAATGATTTTTTTTCTGTGTTTCTTCTGAAATAGTGTTGATTTATCAGCAAGAGACAGGACGGTTTGTTGTAGATTTGAATCTTAGGGCTCAGATGCAAAAAAAAGAGATAAGTTATGCGGGAGCACTTTTTTTGTTATTCACAAACTTCTGTTTTGTTTTTATTTCGCCAGGAAAGTGTAACGGTTTACATCATTCTTCTGAACAAGTTGGACCATGAGGAAAATGTTGAGATGGAATTTCTGTCTGAAAACATTACCAAGCGTGTTCCAGGAAAATGCGTAAATGAATACACAATAAGTTGTGTGTCACCTGGTAAGAGCAATGACAGAACCCTTACTCATACCAAAAAAGAGGAAATTTGCTATAACATCCACTTTCTGTGACGCCCTTGTAGATTTTTCAAAGAGATTTAGCATAGTGTTGGCCTCTCCTTTAAAGATACAGAGCCTCTAATGCTGATAACTTGTTTATTATTATGTAAGATTTTTAGCCAACCAGATCACAGCCAAAGGTCAAAGGCAGAGATCAACCTTATTGTCACCTTTATGGTGCAACCATACACGAAAAGCTGCATGTGAAATACCAGTAAAACATGACTAAAATATAAATTCAAGCATATATCGCATATTAATTGGCAAACATAGTGAATGGCTTGGTTAAAGGCACTCTGTTTGATCTCAATTTCGACTGAGTATGAATACCAGAGCTTTTCTGAGCACAGACGCAAAACCGACTGTGAGAAACACTTTATGTAATGACTCAAAAATTGTTTTGGACTTAAATACAAACTGTACAGACTGTACCTTCATAACTCATCCTTGCCATGACATTCTGTCTTGAGTGTTCAGTGTCACCCTTTTTTTTTCGGTTTGCAGATATGCCAGCAGGAGAGGTTACTCTCACCCTATACATCAGCAACTCTGCAGTATGCTCGAAGTGCCTGATATATTACACACCGATGAACGAAATAAGCAAACAGCTTGAAAAAGCAGCAGCTCCTTTACAGTTCCTCTGTCAGGTATTATTATACCCATTACAGTTGTTGTTCCTCTGTGTCCATTTTGTACATGGCTTCAGTGCAATAGTCTGTATTACTTGCAGGCTTAAGATGGAATTATCACTCTCATGGCTGTAATGGGGGTGTTTCTGTTGTTGTAGCCCAACACCTTTAATGAAAAGAAGTCACTCAAACTTAGCTACAGACGAGAGCAAGGCCATGTTTTAAAAGCAATCCAGTAATATGTTTTATTGTGTTTATTCCTAGGCATTTAATATCACATGCAATGCCACAGAAGCACTGGATAGTTTGCTAACTGAGTCGCTCAAGTCCAAAATGCCAGCAAATGGGCTGGAGGTCTTTGGAATAGACCAACTTGAACAAGAAAATGTATCAGTTAGTAAGTGGCCTTTGTTGTAATTTCCCTCCTGAAGAAATGTGTGTGTGTGTGTGTATGTGTGTCTGGGTGTGTGTCTGTCTGTGTGTGTCTGTCTGTGTGTGTGTGTGTGTCTGTCTGTGTGTTTGTACATGATTTAAATTCAGATTTCAACATTGATTGTTTAATCCAAAAACCTTCCTGTGGTTTCACAGATCAAAGAGATGAAGAACTCCCAACCTTGCTTCATTTTGCTGCAAAATACGGCCTCAAGAAATTGACAATAGTCCTCCTGCAGTGCCCAGGTGCTTTGCAGGCATACAGTGTAGCGAACAAACACGGGGACTACCCCAATACACTGGCCGAACGCAGCGGTTTCTCTGCCCTAAGACAGTTTATGGACGGTTATGTTGTGAGTATTTATTTATATACTTATGTTTTTACATTTATAATAAAAAAATACCCTTTCTTTCAAGTGTACCATATCAAAATATATACTTTGTGACTTCTAAAAATATGTATATTTAATTTTATTAATGCATATATTTAACTTTTGTTTTAAAAGACATAATGCATGTTTAGTAGTAACTGTAATGTGACTTGGGGGTACTACAGGGGTGGAAATTGACTTAACAAAATGTGAACCCTCACCAGCCTCTGACAAACAAATGGTAAAGATCACTAGTCACTCAGTAGAAAATTGTTAGTTTGTGTCTGAAGTCTACCGGCCACTTCCATATTTCACCAGTATGTGGCTGGTGACTGGTGCCAATTTCCATCCCTGGTGTACTACCACCATAATCATGTACACATGTGTAAGTAAGCAATGACCATGCGTCTGGCTAAATTCCTTGCAAAGGGACATATCCACTAAAGGTCCTTTTAGACTTTTTGCACATTTTTCCCACACAGGAGAACGCAGACATGGCAGACATGGCAGACATGATCAAGAGTGACATGCAGGATTCCTTTCCACAGCTCGAGCGCGAGGATGTGTATGAGCACATGTTTCAGTGTAATCAGGAGACACAGGACACCGTCGCTAAGTATTCACTCAAGGAGGACATCTATGAGTCCATGAGAGAGCTGGTTCCTGAATGCGCTGAGGACTTATGTAAGTCCCATAGTCATAGACATGAGACTAAGACAAGTTGTGAGACAAGTTGTGAGATACATGAATTAAGACCTCTAGTTGCTAAATAGCAATATATATAGATGCTATATGCACAGTCAAGCCGATTGTATATTATTTCACAGAGGTGTAATATATTCATCCCATGTTGGCACGTTTGCTTGTTCTCGCTAGTTAGCTAGAATTTGGCACATGTATTTTTGCTCTTATAATGCTTTAATCCAAAGTAATAATCAAAATAAATCTTGTACATATTTGAAGATGTAAAACATTTTAGGCAATAGTATAAGGTGTAACAGTGTTTGCAGGACAATACTTAATTTACTAGTACTAATCAGGTCAGGTAACTACATGGTACACATGTAGTTGTAACTACATGGTACATCAGAAGACCTGATATTGTGTGGGGCCCAAATATTTGTTCTTTTTAAACAAGTCTATTGCAGTCTGATATCATTGTGTTTCTTCCTTGATGATTTCTTTCTTGAAGATGAAGATATGGAGAGTGCTTTGAAAGAATCACTTAACCAAGAAGATACTTTGCTCAGAAAGTTTTTTCAAGGTAAATCATACTTGCCAAACAAATAAAAGATGTCTTGTTAAAACATATATTGTTATGGTAGAGCATATGACTGTCAGTTGTTTTTCTACATCTCAGTGGTATTATGGTGTAATATAATGTAATATATACATAACTCTAGTGCAGCAATGTGTCTCCACATCAAAAACAATGAATTTGCTCAAAGCACAACTTGAAGGCAGAGTCCATGGCTCCTAAGTGAATCAGTCAGCAAAGGATATCATAATATTTAAAACTTTACAAACCCACAAAACACCTGACATGAAATCAGTTTCTTTTATTTATTTTTAATAAAGTGCGAACTGAGAAGCCACTGGGCCCCGAGATGAACTACCTGGCTGACGAGCAACAGTGGCAAGAAGAGGAAGAGAAAGAGGACCCGTACGAAGCGGAAGAGGACCCTTACAACATGTGCGAGATGGACCAGATCTACGACACGGTGGAGGAGCAGTCAGTCATCCCTCCAGAGATCCTAAACCGGCCCCCTGCCCCCATCCCCAGGCCCTCGAACACACTCGAGATGAACCAGAACGCCACGTACATCTCGCGGGGTAAGCGCCAGTCGCTGAAACTCATAGGAAGGCACTTCAAGGAGAACAGGTCTCTCACTGACTGGTTATTTGAATTAGTAACAGAAAAATATGAAGGCAGAGAAGAAAGCAACAACGTATGATGATAATAAGTGTTAAATGCCTGATTTCTGATAAATTACTTATTTTCTTCTCCCATAAAATGTGATTTATAAAGCTGCTGTTTATTTATTTATTTATTTTTATTTATTTATTTCGGTTACTTAACAGTTATGTGTAAGTTCTCTTCGTGATTTGTCAAGGTTTGTTTTTGAACAGTGTAATCATGAAATGTTTCTATTAACATGCAAGTCACGAAGTGTCTCTTTACACAAAAAATATTAGTGCTCAAAAGAAACCGGCATATTTGTGAAATATTTCAGAGGGTGTTCGTAATTTCACTTTGCAATTTGCTGTTAAAAAAAAAAACAACCAGCTAAACCACACAGCTGTGACTGATATGCCTTTGGTATCTCTCTCTTCGCAGTGTTTTCTGACAAAGAGACAACCTACGCCCAATGCAATCGCACAGACAGCTTCGACTCCCAAGGTGTGCTATTTTACTATCTTGTATTGTTGCTATACTGTACCAAGCATATATTCAGTAAGACAACGTTTGGAGGGCTTTTTGTAGGTGAAAAACAAACAGGATACAAATTTCACACATAATTGTGCACACGGCTTGGTTTTTATCACAGCTCTATTTCACATGCTGACCAAAATATACACTACCCACCACTAGCTAAGTCTCAGTGCAGAAATGTATTTTATATTTTATATTCTATTGTTCACCCCCTTTAAAAAGGGAAGGTCTAGAGTCTTTAATGAAATCATATGACTTTATTTGAGCATGCCATGTAATATTATTTCAACATACCAAAAAAATGTGGAACACACACACAGACACACACACACACACAGACACACACAGACACACACACACACACACGCTCCTATGTCACTGGATGTGTCTGCCGACACTCAACCAACCTGGTTATCAGTTTTATCTTTGTGTGTAAGTGTTATCATTCAAAGTTATCACAAACATTATGAAATCCATGACTTTTGTACACTGTCAAATGCTTTTGAAGGTAGATGCTGGAAGAACTTCAGAAATTGATTTTTTCATTATTACAGCTCATTTTTTTAATTAAGAAGACATGCATTTATACAAAACTGAAAAAAAAAACCACTGGAGATTTATGCGTCCACCCACTAATTGACATTTGTGGGGTCGTTTCTTGCATACACACTTGCTAGCAAAATGTCTGGTGTTTTGGCTTGGGCTCTGATTCAGGCTCTGAAAACAAAATTGGGCATAACTGTTCTGGAGGGTTCCTTTTACATTGCAACACTTCTGGCTAAATTATGTTAGAGTTTAGGTTAAATCTGCAAACAGTGTGAGAGGCATGGATGGCACAATGGCTGTATATACAGTCACTGGGATGGTGGGATTGCTGGGGTAAGCAGTGGCAGCATTCGTACTAGGCTTAGTGCTCACTAAGGACTTAGGTTTGATTCCGGCCTGTGCTCACTAAGGACTTAGGTTTGAGTCCGGCCTGTGGTCATTTCCCAGTGCTGCTGACAGTTTTTGTCCGATTCGCCACCTGTCATCTCTCTCCTGTTCTATCTGAACATGGCTTTGTGAAACCACCACCTGTCAAAAAGAGTGGTGCAACAGGTTGACATTAAACTGACCCATATTGAATCTCTGCCGTTCTTTTATCTTTAAAATATTTCCAGTCTTTAGTTCCTTCCACTTTACTTCCCCTTTGAAAAGGGGTTAGGTCTTCTGTGCTTTTTAAAAGCCACTGATACAGTCATCTGCGCTGTAAAAAAAGAAAAGCCATTAGGACCTACATACTTGAAGCAACTTAAAAAAGGTTAAGGCAACATGCTGCAGAGATCTCCTCTACGTCGGTTAAACTTAAAAACGGCAGGTATGTTACCAAGGTACTTGCCGGTTAAGTAAAACCAACTTTAAAAGATCCATACAGCATGTTTGCTTAATACTTTTAAAGGGTCACTTGGAAGTTGTTTTTATGATGAAATTTACATTAGAATTGGTTATAAATACATTTTAAAAGGTCTGTGAAAAAATGGCCACGATCCACCATCCCCATGGTCTTCTGCTTCACTTATAACAACAGTGCCCATGTCTCCCATCTTTAGCGGTGAAGCCAGTCAGGGACAGGCTCCTCAGCTGTGCCCATGACCCCTATGCTGGGATGAAGACCCCAGGCCAGAGACAGCTCATTGCCCTGCAGGAGAGGGTGAAGGTGGGCCTACTGACTGTGGAGGAGGCTGTGCAAGAGTTCAAGGCCTGGAAGTTCGATGAGGACAAGCGGACAAACTCCTTCCGCTTCCAGCAGGTGATTTTCAGTGGATACAGTGGATGTGTTGCTAAGTGGATGTGTTGTATTGCAAAGTAAAATGGCATTGTGGCATCAATGTGTTTATTATTTGTAGTTGCTTCACGGGGATGCCCAAGACCTTGATATTGGCGTATTACTTAAAAAAATACTGTACATTTTTGATATTAGCTTTGCTATAAAGTAGAATAGTAATCTGTTAACCTGTCCACAAACTTGATTCTAGTCTTATTTTTCATCTGCCACTGGAGGCTGCTTAATGATGGAATAATGTTTTATATATATAATTATAATAATAATAATAATATAATAAATATAAATTGTGTCTTTGTTCCTGTGGCGTAGGACAATATTCAGCGTTTGCGTGACAGCATAACTCGCCGGCGAAAAGAGAAAGGGACGTCTCCAATGGAAGGTGTTTAAAAGCTTTTTTTGTAAAAGTCTTTATGTCCATTACCACATGCAAAAGAGGCTTAAAACATGGTAAATACATTTTATTTCTAGACTTGAAATGTAGGTTAATGTAGGTTGCTGTCTTGTGTTTTCTTGCCAAATTGCTGAAGCACTTTAAGCTACATCCTTTGTATTAAATGTGCTATACAAATAATAATAATAAAAACAATAATAATAATAACAATAATCTATTTTCTGGGCACTGCCTTGAAATTGATTGCCTTGAAGAATCACAATGCAAAGACTGGTGCCATGTCCTGAGTGATGGGTGATGTACCTCATGTCAACTATCCTTTGTTTTGGTGGCCTCAGATCTGGATATCACCTCGCCGCTGCAGAGGAACCTTCAGTGGAGTCGTGGCATGAGCATCGAGTGCTCCGTCTACGAGCCTGGTCCCCGTACCAGCGCCCCCCCGCCACCCCCCGTCACCCGAGCGCTGCAGAGAGGCACCTGGCAGACTGGGAGTACTTCCAGCAACTCCAGTGAGTTTTTTACCATGTGGTGGTCATATGTCAAATATTTTTGCAAAGGAAAAATAGCACTGTGGACCAAACGGCATAATTTTGAGTAAACTGACTATTTGTAATAAAGTATACCTTGTTTAGGGGACATGTGCAGGGTAACAAAATGTCACCCGGACAATAACTGAGTTGTGGATGGCAGCACTGTCAAGGCTAGATCTATGCCTGCCACTTTATTTATATAGTGCTAGACTGAGCTGATTGATTTCCTCAAGTTGAAGTAAATTGTCAATAAACATATGCATAAGTACAGGACTAAGAGTTATAAATAAAAAAATAAAAAAAATGTGGCAATGTAATATTGATAGCCTGACATGATCGGTGAATAAAAACTCGAGGTAAGTAAAATCATTAAGATTTGTACTTACCTTTCCTAAAGAGCAGGAGAAAATGCTTTAACTAATGGTAAATGATGCAGAATGATCTTGTGGACGTGTTAACTACACAAACACCTACGTTCTCCCACATGTACAATATGCCTTGATTTGTGTTTCCATACACCCACAGGCAGTGAAAGCAACAGGCTGAGCACTGTGAGCAACATCAGTTACAGCAGCGGAGCAGAAGGGGAATTTGAGGTGAAACACGAACGTTCCTCTTTCAGATCTCACACATTCGTCTAGTTCTGCTTCTGGCTCGCAACTCCACATGCAAAGTTAGACTATTGACCCCAAGGCCTTTTTTGGCTTAGTAATAATAATAATAATAATAATAATAATAATAATGATAATAATGATAATAATGATAATAATAACATAATTTATAATGCCCTTTTTAGGTACTCAAAGAGACTTTACAAACTTAAAATCAGGAAACAGCATATTAGAACAGCACAGAAGCATTATAAAAACATTGTTAAACAAAGCAGGAAGCAGCATATATGGACAACTGATTCTTCTATATATCTATCTTGTAGGACGCTCCAGATCTTGGCCCCCTCCCGCCACGACCGGTACGATACACTGACGACCCCCCCGTGCTTCCACCTCCCAGAGTCCCCCCTCGCCTCCCAGAAAGGTGAGCACTTTGTATGCACACAAACTTGACAAACCCCACTTCCAGAGTGAGGACTTGAATGTGAGACTAGACTAGAGAAAGGATGGCAGCAGTAGGAACTGTATGAACAGCTCACATCCCACAAGAATTGATATTTGAAGCACCTGGAGACAAGTGTGTAGACATAGAAATGAAATGCAGGAGTATGCACAGCACAACACAACATGACACGACACGACACAACCATCAACACAACACAACACAACACAAGACAACCATCAACGCAATACAACCATCAACGCAACACAACATGACACAACCATTAACACAACACAACACAACACAACCATCAACACAACACAACCATCAACACAACCATTAACACAACACAAGCACAACCTAGTTCAAAAAGTCTACATGAAGTTGTTATTTGCAAGAAAACTGCAACAACAAAACTGAGTGCTAAAAATAAAGCATCCCTTAAATATGTGAAACTTCATGGTTAGGTTCAGGTGTCTGATTGAGATCTAATAACACACCTGACATCCTGTGGTCTGACTCAGATGATGAAAAAAACAAACAGTCAGTAAACCCTGAACCAAAAACATGTCTCAAACTCAAAAGCTGCCTGCTTGTGAAACATCTCTGTTTTGTAAAACCTGAAACAGTTGAAAAAAAACTGAAGAAAATAATCTCACATCTTACCAAAGTAAAGACATCTCTTTCGTGAAAATAGGAAGACTTGTTGTCCTGTATCTAAACCATCTTCATGTTGCGCACAGCGATACAAGAGTAAACTTCTATCATGTTGTGACACAGGAAAGGGGCGCCACACTTGAGACTTTCATGTCAAAGCATCTATACCACCACATACTCTGCTGTAGGAAACCAATAAGAAAAAACGCTGAGCTGAGTGAAGCATAAGACACGATCGAAAAACCAAACAGAGGAGTTGAGAGAAAAATATCTTTAGGCAGGTGACATTTTAAGGAAAAGCACCAAAGCACCATCGGAGCAGACACAGGGCTGTAGAGGGACTTTGTTTCTAGTGGCTCTTTGGCCATGTGGTCATAGGTTCTAGTCCTGTGCCGTCTAACCTGCACATTTGTTTGCTCTTATTCTAATGGTTCATACAGTATGCATAGATATATATGCATACTATATGTGAAGAGTCTTTGTCTTTGTTTACCTGTGTTATCTGTGCCTTGAACGGCAAGTCTACTATCTCTAAAGGTTTTATTTATTGTTTTTTAAACTACTGTCTCAATGTGACTACCTTAGTTAAACAAAGGATAAATAAAAAAAAAACAAGTGTAAACCCGTATGCACATATTTAGGGCCCGAACACCAGAGGTCTGAAGCCCTTTTGCTTTTCAGAAGATTGTTCTTTATTTTTCGCCTTTTTTGAGGCACTTCCCATGCAGGAAAACTCATCAGTACTAGTTTGAGTTTGAGATCCTACTACACCACGAGTTGGCGAGATTTCGATCTTTCTTACTAGTACATATTGTATTGTATTAACCCTGATCTCATTTGACACAAGTTAACCTAGGTGAAAACATGAAATGTCCATGTTAACTGGTGCTATCACAAGTTAACATAAACAAACCCTGTGCATTCAAGCCTGTATTTCTGTTCATGCATCTCCCTGTATGCATAAAGGTAGTCTGCTTACTCTGTGTTCCTCTACACCTCTGTCAGCTTATGTGCTGCTTTTTGTAAGTTGCTTTGGATAAAAGTGTCTGCTAAATGTGATGTAATATTAGGGAGTTGGTCTTTGGATTGGAGGGTTGCAGGTTCAAATCCCACCCTACCCATGGTTGAAATGCCCTTGAGCAAGGCATCTAACCCCACACTGCTCCAGGGACTGTAACTGAAACCCTGTAAATACCTGTAAGTCGCTCTGGATAAGAGCGTCAGCTAAGTGTAATGTAATGTAATGTAATGTAATGTAAAGTAATGTGTGTATGTTACAGGATCCCAGACAGTATGCTGAATGAGCGCTACATCCAGTCCCCCAGTCGCATCCACCCTCCGCTTCCCCCTCAGAGACCCATCCCACCCCCACCCATACCGCGGAGGATGCGGTGATGAGCGCCCACCACATTTCCACCTGCCACGCTGACCCATTTTGTCGTCTGATGGAGAGAGCGGTTGCCACATTTCGGGGGAGTGAGTGACAGCGCTCTCACCCAGAGAACTGTGAACTGAAGTGTTTGCTTGCTGACGAGCGGAGGAAGTTTTTTTTTTACGACACTGCTAGAGTACGGCATGCCATTTCCTCCCAATAAAATCACATGGTTTTGAATAAGGCTGACTGAATAACTGGAGGTCTGCCTTGAACCATGTCGTCTTGAGATGTAGTTGGTCACTGAAAAAATATTTTTATTTTGTCAGCAATTTGGTTTGTGTGTGTGTCTGTCTGTCTGGGTGTCTGTCTCGGTGTGTTTGTGTTTCAGGGGGAAAACAGTTGGTTTAAGTTTAGTCATTTTGTAAATGAAAATGTCTCTAGCCTCATCCTAAAGAACATGACATGGGCAATTCCCTAATTAAGGTTCATCATACTTGTACTATCAATTAGGCTGAAAGAAGAAAAAACACCAAAGTCAGTCAAGCCTGCCATTTTTTAACAATGGTTTTATTTATTGTTCTGTCCTTTGCATAACTGACTGTAAGCCATGTGTATGTGTGTCAAATTAGGTGTGTACATTCCAGAGACATTTACACTGATGTTGTATTTTAACAGTTTGTTTGTACTGTTTTATGTGTGCAACCAAATAGTGTGAATGTAGGCTATGAGAACACCCTCTGAATGATAAGGTAAAAATGAAGTAAAGGTAAAAATATAGCACAGCATAAAGAAACTGTAAATGTTTAGATCATGTATGCTGACAAAGGTTTTATTTATTGCTTTGATTGTCCTTGATTGATGGCATAATTGTGACTGTAAGCTGTGTGTTATGTTAACAACAGTATGCCTATTCTAAAGACATTTAGGCCTACAGTTATTTTGTATTTTATACATTCATTCTGTTTAATATGTGTGCAATAGAGTAAAGTGATCTAATGTAAAGGCTTTAAAAATATTTTTCTTAGGATAAATTACAGCGAATTGTTGATGTAAATAATGTTTTAATCATATAGCCTGTGATAGGTAACACCATGCCCCGTTAGCTTTCACAGGTTTATAATGGTGTTTCACCACTTACGTTATCAACAGCGCCATCTTTCGTCGCTAAAGAAACTATGTGAACTTTGTATGTACACGACAACTCAAATGAAGTGAATGGTTCAAGGCTATATTACTTTACGAATGTAACCCAGTGGACAGACCAATTTAAATGACCCCGAAGGCATTTATCGTCTTTTGATGAAAGAGTTCATTTGGTCCAGCTCTAATATATTAATTAGCTGACAATAATTTTGGTATAAGCTTAATAGTGACATTCATTAGACATGGTATCAAGGAAAAAAAACGTTTATTCTTGTCGGAGCTTACAGGATTTAACGGCTTTTTAAAACGTATGAATGACTGGTTACAGTTATGGGCACTTCTGCTTGTAGTCTGTAGCTTTTGCCCCACCACCAATAGAGTGTGGCAAGTTACGGTTATACACATCAGGTGTGTTGGTTTTCTTTTGCTGAAAACAGTGCACAGTAACTGTAACCGATCTTAAAGTTTTTTCTAACATATAAACATCTGAATAGGCATTTGCTTCTAAATACTGAGTTATTTTTTTCTCAGGCCTATAGTTACTTTGTATGCCTACCTGACGTAACCAATATAGCGCAATGCCACCAAGCAGAGACTATCTCGTACCCACTTCAGACACTCTATTTGGGGACGATGCTAGTGTCGTAGGACATGCACCACGCCTCGATCGTCCGCCCCATGCCTGCTCAGTAGTGAGTGCTGTGTTTTAAGCAGAGCACAGTCGGGAGCGATTGGTGACAGGCAGGAGGCTGTACTGCATGGTCACTGTAACGCTGAGGTAGGTTGTCTGAAGTAGCTGGCAGCGTGTGGAGAAAGAACAGGGAACCCTGGATTGCTTTCTGGTAAAGGTAAGGACGGGATTGATGTACGTTTCCTACATTGGTGCTCAGTACTCGGTTTGTTATAATTTATTTCATTCGGGACAGAAATTTATTCTGCCATCTTGTAGGCTGTGAAATGTAGCCTTCTTCAATGCAGTGGCCACTGGAGAAGTGACGGACAATCCAGGTGGTGTTTTGCGGTAACAGCATGGATCGACATACCATGCGTTTGGACAGTAATTTTAAGTGGACCCAGCACCTCTCGAACGGTCCCGTGTACTGTTAGCATTGGAGTACATTTTAATAGCTTGGTCTATTGTCATGTTACAAATGTTTGAGAAAAGCGTAATTGTAGCTTATTCCGCAGAGAGGAGCTTTCAAGTCATGTGCCAAACGACCGCTGCACATCCTTGCGCCACTGTAACGTAACATAGCCTAATAAGGTTAACTGTAGCCGAAAGCGACCGGACAATACATGTAAATAAATCTGACATTGAATTTATTTCACGATGATGCTGGTCAATTTTCAACGTGCTAGCGTGTGTAAGCCATGTGGATAGCGGTCTGGTTGTGGTATTTCGTGTTACGGTCATTGATGCCCGTTGCGCGTGGTTCATATGAAAAGTTGCGGTTTTATTTTATGTTTCACACCGGCCAATATCTTATACATATAGTCTGCGCAGCAGACAGCCCTACTGTAAATTTATAAATCATCAAACTGTCGACAAATGACGGGTTCTAAGTCAATCGCCTAGCCAGTGTGAGAATGCGGTTTGGTTTAGACTTAAATATGACTTTTTTTCTCTCGACTCCCCCTAATTAATATTCATGAATATCATGAGTCACTGACATGGAGTTAGAAGGATTTAGAAAGGATTTTTGGGGCCTCCTCCGGCACCAGCAAAAAGGAAAATATACAAACAGCAATAAAGATGCATGTGTTTAGTGTGTTTGTGTATATATACACAGACAAACATATATATGTATATATAAAAATGAACAAATCCACATATAAATACACACGTGCCTTAAACTGGAGCACATGGCCCATGCATCTTTCCTGCCTCCTGGCACAAAAGGTCATCGCAGCACTGTTGACGGTGACTGACCTCTCTGGAAATCTATTCCAGGAGGCCAGGGCAGAATCCCAAGTAACCGAAAGTCACTCCGCATACAGATGACCGAATAATCGCCACTGTTTGTGCCCTTCTGTTTTGAACGCCTACCTGGAACAATGGAAACAACCTGCTCAGTAGAAGATACGCTGTACCTGACACCATTACTTTTGCTGGTATTGTGTTCAGCTTTAGCCTGTTCTGGTTCTTTCATGCTAAGCTGCTCACCTCACGGTTCATAGATAACCCAGTGAAGTTGACCCCTGGTGGAAAGGCTTATCTGTTCAGAGACTGCTGTCATTGCTTAACGTGGGTATATTTTAAGATACATTAGCTTTCTCATGACCTGAGGAAATGAACCCTCAAGGGTTAGCATGTTGTGAAATTCTTGGGAAAAGTTTAACATAAAGTTATGGTATATGATCCCTCACCTGTGATGTAAGTACCCCTGACAACCTTTGAATAGAAAGTGTATCAGAAGAAGAAATGCTGCAAAGAATATCAAGTTGGGCTAAGGTCTGTTTTACAAGACAGTTTCATACAAACAGACATTTGATGGAAATTCAAATGTTTGAGACTTTGGACTGCAGGCTAGTGGATGTGGATGAATAATTTGTGTCAGGTAATTAATATTTTATAAGCTGTGAGTTGGGTCACATTACAGTACCTCTGTCCGGTGCTTTAGGGAAAAGGCTTTGCCAAGCTCACGCCAAAGGAAACAAGATGTGAAACTATGTTTTAAAGATTTGCTTTCAATGATTGATCAGCCTGGATCACGGTTACATAGCTGGTTGTGTGGGTGTTAGGTCTGCAGACTCAAGATTAGCTGCGACCCTACCTGCCACCATTCTCAGGCTTAGTGAGCATTTTCATCTGACTTCAGAAGCAAATTATTTGTGTCAGCTTGTGTGCACAGACAGACCATGGAACTGTCAAATTAGAGAAGGCTTAACCAATCCCAACACGAACCATTGGGGATAGAAGTAGGAGCCTGTGACTGAGTACTTAACTCAACGGGGGAGTCTGTGAAAAGGGCGAGTGAAAGAGCGATTTGGTGTCATTTGGTGTCAATGTGAAGCTGAAAGGAAGTCTGTGGTAGCAGACGGTGGTATAGAATTGTTCTTAGGTGTAATGCGGAGGCTGAACACACTTGTTTGGGCATGCCGGGATCACGATTTCTCCCCTGTGTCAATGTTTGAATTATTTACAGACGTTTCTCCACCTTGACGTTTCCCTCCCATTCATCTCAAGAGTGAAAAATAAAACTTCAACAAATAGTAGAGGAACTTTGAAACCCTTAAGACCAACCCCTGTCAGTTAGCCAGAGTTTATCCTGGATGAAAACTAAACAAACACACAGCACACAAACACACGCAAACACATACACACAAACTGGAATTATGCGATGGTCTTTTGTTTCTTGTCCTTGGCTCAAGCACACATCATTTTCTGACAGTGCAAACAGTGTGACCACTGTGGAAGTTGTGTTTGCATCTTGAAATATTTCTCAGTAAACACACATCACTCTGACTGCCACGATTGAGAGGTTTTTTTCTTTTTCTTTTTTTTTGTAAACGCTGAACTGGACATTTCTCACCCAGACACAAGACCAGTGTTTTCTACATTGTATTGGTGTTACCCCCAAGTTGCTTGGCAACCTCATCTTTCTCCCCCACTTCACTTGCCCACTCCCATTGGCCAGTTTGTCATTTGTGTGTGTGTGTGTGTGTGTGTGTGTGTGTGTGTGTTTGTGTGTACGAGAGAGGCAAAGTGAGTGTGTGTTTGTGCTTGTGCATGTACACATGCGTCTGTGTTTGTGTGCTTGTGTGTTTATGTGTGCGTGTGAGCACGACACTGTGTGTGTCTGTCAACAGAATGCGTTTCAAGGTTCTGTGAGCACACACAGTTCAAACCCGCCTGCTAATGTATGTGAGTAAACAGAAAGGAAAGAGGGAGAGAGAGAGAGAGAGAGAGAGAGAGAGAGAGAGAGAGAGAGAGAGAGAGACAAAGACATAGGAGAGAGAGAGGGAGAGAGAGGGAGAGAGACAAAGACATAGGAGAAAGAGACAGAGGGAGGCATGGAGGGAGGGAGAGTGCGTGGGCAATTTATGGTTCAATTTGTTGACAGTTTTCTCCATTCACCTCGTGCTGGCTGCAGATTGCAGCAGAAGCCAGGTTAGAAAAGGCAGTGCCGCCTCATTGGCTGTGTGCCAGCTCTGTTTTTTTTCCTCCCTGTGCCTCACACGTTAGTTAATGCACAGAGTGAGAGAGCCCAGGAGGATAATAGAGACCATGCAGAGAATCTGAAATCATTCAGGCCTGCGTAATTAGTTTATGGCCTCTCTGTAGGCTCTGCAAAATATCACATGGGGGGGAGCCACAATGAAAGATGGAAGTTTGATTTTGGTTGCTGAGGCAAGTGTGTGTGTGTGTGTGCATCTCTCTCCCTCTCTGTCTCTCTCTCTCACTCTCTCTGTCTCTGTCTCTCTCTTTGTGTGTCTCTCTCTGTGTTTGTCTCTCTCTCTCTCTCTCAATTTCATTTAATACAGCTTTATTGGCAAGAAAAAATGCTCTCCATACTCCCAAAACTTTTCTAAGTGTAATCTCTCTCTCTCTGTCTCTCTCTCTTTCTTTCTGTCTGTCTGTCTGTCTCTCTGTCTGTCTCTTGCTTTCTCTCTCTATGAGTCTGTCTGTGTGTGTGTGTGTCTGTGTTTGTGTGTATGAGGAAATCAATTCTTCAGGGGCACTTCTTTAAAATACAGATCTGTTAAAGTCAAATGTAACTTCTGTCGACATTTGTTGGTGTGTCAGCACGTGTGAGAGCATATGTGTGTGTGTGTGTTTCTGGGAAGATTTGAACAGGGTGGGGGCTAGGCATTCTTTAAATAGGCAGAGTTGGTGACATTGCTCACAGCTGAGATTTGGATTCCACGGTGATACCACCACCAACGCCTCTATTAGGCTGGCACTTGAAATGGCTGGATTATCACATAGCTGTTTTTAGGTGTTGGGTAAGTGTCTGCATCCCATGACAAAACTATCAGGCTCCAGGCACATAACTACAGTGGCTGATCAAAGTTTGGAATGATTATCAAGCATGCCTTTATACTTAGTGTTTTTTTCCCACTGAAAATGGGGAAAATAGTGAAACTAAGGGGTGAATTCCCGTACTCAGTAAATATATATCAAAATAATAATAGCAGTGAGTAAATAAACAGACTGAAAAAGAGGAAACACAGGTAGCGAAAGCAATGGAAGCAAGACAAGGCAGTTTATTTATATAGCACAATTAGTACTCGGGCCAGCTTGATGTGCTTAAACAAATTAGCAACCAGAAGATAAAAAAAGACCAACGAGCAAAATGCAGTAATAAAAAAACTAAGCAGGAGTCTAAAAGAGCCTCAGCTCGTCCTCTCTTAGTCCTCTGGTCCATCTCTCAAGACCTGGACAGGATGAGCAAGGATGAGTCGTACGCCATGAAATAGCCCAGGATGAAGGACTGATGGGCTCCCTAATGTGCCGTTGACAGTGAAGGCACAAAACACAGTACTCCCACACACCACGACTTCTGATTACATGTCCACAGGAACGAAGTGATCCCCCACCCACCACCACCAGCACCACCACCCCCACCCCCCTTTTTCCTTCATGTTTTCCCACTGCTTTTTAAAGGGATTAGAGACGCATATAGTTTGTTATGGTTGCCCCCCCCCATGTCACTATTTGCAAGCGTAACATCTGTCATTTTTATTTGCTGTTCAAAATCCGCCCCCTTCAAACACAAGGGCCTCAGTGGCCATTGAGACGTCTCTTGAGATTAAGAGCCCAAATTCCTCTCCCCCTCATAGGGGAGCCAGCTGAATGTGGCCGCTCTGGGCTTCTCAGTGACCTGTTAGACCACGTACTGTAGCGTTCCTGGGACTGTGGTTGGATAGGGTCAGGGTCAGGGTCAGGTTGGCCAGCTCCAGCCCTGTATACACCTGTAAATGCCTGTGTGTATGTCTGTGTGAAACCTGGTAGAAGAGGGCTCTGGGTGGCAGGGTCGGTTCCCACGTGCCAGAGGTCAGAGGATTGTCACCCTTCTGAAGCTGGCCACCGGCACGTGAAGCTATGTGCGGGGATGTGTAAAATGTCCTACCACTGTGTCCTTTAACTAAGATCACTGGACAGTAACTGGAAAGCAGGAGAGCATGAAAAGATAAGCCCACAGGCCTGCAACAGAAGGCTGCAATAACAATGTAAAAATATAAATAGCATACACCATTTTGTTGTCATTAATAGCTCAAACTGTAAAACTTCAAAAGTGTATGAGAGAGTGGTATTTATTACTAAAAGCATTTCTTCTATTGTAATACCCTGTTTTAGCAACACAAGTGAATGGTGATGCCAAAGAAGCGACTTAGAAGTTTATGCTAATTTGAGAACACTTTAATGTAGTACTGTAACGGGATGTCTGTAGATAGTTCAAGAACTTAGAAAAGTGGAAGAATTTAAATAATCAAAGTTGAAATGGAATTTCTGACAGGCAGCACTACAGAAGACTTAGGCAGGGAAGAATCTCTTTCTCTCTCTCTCTCTCTCTCTCTCTCTCTCTCTCTCTCTCTCTCTCTCTCTCTCTCTCTCTCTCTCACACACACACACACACACACACACACACACACATAGAAACATTCACATCTGAGATGCTTCTACTGCCCTGAAATGTGACCACACCAGTTCGGTGCAGTGCCGGGAAAAAAAAAAAGATGCTTGCATGTCAAATATGGCCGTTCAAAATGGCAAGGTTGCATACATTTCCTTTTATGCGGCGGTTGTTTAAAAATCTCAGAGCTGCTTAGCGTAGAACATCGGCTCATGTCCAGAGCATCTGCCTGGACTGTTTACTCTGAGGAGTGGATGGGGAGGGGGGTCCCTTCAATTAAAAGGGGTGAAAGAGGGAAAGCAGCTCCTGTTCCTGCTCCAAGCCATGTTTGGAGCTGTTTGCCTTCATGCAGCCTGAGTGCTGCCCTCCCTCCCTCCGTCTCTCCCTTTCTCCCTTTCTCTATCTCTCTCTCACTCTCTCTCTCTCTCTCTCTCTCTCTATCTCTCCCCCTCTCTCGCTCTCTTACTCTCTCCCCCTCTCTCCCTCTCTATCTCTCTATATCTCTCTCTCTCTCTTTCTCTTTGCTGTTCTTTCTCTTCGTTTCTTCCCTCCCCTCCCCGTCTGTTGACAAAGCACAAGTCAAAAGGAGTTACGTAACAGCCCCCCCCCATCCGTCGCACTCCTCTACCCCCTGCTGCTGCCGGTGCACAAGGCCTCGTGCCGAGAGAGGTTGTGTGCTCACTCTTTCTGTATATGTGTGTGTGTGTGTGTGTTTAGGCTGTCAAGAAACTTTTTTCCAATAAAAGAAATGTAGCCCAGGTATCCCTGGGGATTATGCCTTCCCCTTGGCCTCCATATTCACCACTGACAGTTATTGCCTCTCTTTCCTGGATGCTTTTTTGTGTACGCAGATTAAAAATGATGTGAAGGGAAGGAAAATGTATACAATTGGAAGGGGGGTGGGTGGGTTGGAAAGTTGATAAAGACGTTGCTGGGGTGTGTTACGAGTTCAGATGTCTGCTCACACCTCGCTGTTAAGATATAGATATGGAATGTGCCTAGCCAAGACTGAAACATTTACATACATGTCCTCTCCCCTGCTACTAACTGTCTAGGGGCGTATTTACATACATGAAGCATTCTGATGACAAGAGAGTGTCGGTGATGGTGTACAGAGGGTGAGTGGATGCCTTGGAATGTGGGTATGTGCAGTCGAGGAGCGATAGTCATGTGGGTATTTGAACTTGAAGTTAAGTGGCATCTTGCTCGTCCCACGCTCCCCACGCTCCCCACACTCCCCACACTTCTTATCCCAGGTGGAGCACTTGACAGGGGCTGCTCCTCGTGCAAGAGCATCCACAGACAGTTGCACACTTACTCACGTGTCTGCCAGGCCCACGCTCACGTTTTTCTCCCATCTGTACGCACGTTCGTTTGCTCGCTCATACACTTGTACACTTGTACACTCTCTTGCTCTCTAAATGGCTGTTACTCTCAGGCCTGTGCTCTGTCTCTGTCAGGCTCAAAAGGAAGAGAGAGAGAGTGAGAGAGAGAGAAGGAGAGAAAGGGAGAAAGAGAGTGAGAGAGAAGCAGACAGAGAGAGGTGGAGAGGGGAAGAGAGAGACAGAGTGAGAGCGATAGAGAGATAGACAAAGACTGAGAGAGGGGATGAGAGAGGCGGCGGGCGACAGAGAGAGAAAAAGAGAGACAGACAGACAGGAGAAAATAGAGAGAGAGGTAAAGACAGAGAGAGAGACTGTGCAGGCACAGATGTTTGGATTCTTCTTGCTGGCACAGACGACCCTCACAGATATTCTGGGGTGGTTATAATCCGAAAGGAGAGCTGCTCACATCACTGTGGACGCAGTGCTGACAAATGTGTCTAGATGCAGGCTCCAGGCTGCGGGTCAAGTCTCACCCCATTTCTCTCCCTCTCTGCGGGGGCTCAGCACGGGAGCCTCATGGATCCCCATTCAGCAAGGTGTTTATCCATGTGCAAAGCAGGACAACTGCAAACACCTGGGCTGGCCTGACAGTGATAAAGAGGGCCCAGGGTTATTATTACATCATTAGGAAAGGGTTGGAAATGTTGCACAGGGGTGCGGGCTCATTCCGTACTCGTGTGAAATGTTCCCCCGACCGTTGTGTGATTGACGTAAACTGCACCTTGTTAAAGTGCTCGCAAACTGCTGTCTCCACAATGTGCCTTCAGACTTTAAATCATATCACCCTTCTTTCTATTTCGTTGCTAGAGGAGTTCACACACATGAAAAATGCCTATGAAACACTTTTTTCATGGCTTGAATAAAGTTCTGTAATAGCTTCATGATGCCGCAGTCCTAAAATCCTGACTTTCATGACTGAATTCCAAACGCTACTGGTACTGTTATGGCCTAGCTTGTGATCATCACTTTAGTATCTCTAGACTGTCTGACTAAGAGGGGCTGAAATGAGGTGGGTAATTGGCGTCCTCAAATAGCCGTCTCTGCGGCAGGCTGCCCGGTCGGTCGGACCAGGCTAGGGCTTGGCGGGGCTGGGATGGCATAATGTGGTCTGGTGGCGGAGAGTGGGTGCCACATTCCCAGGTGGCAGGCGTTGACAGACACGTCCAGGGACGCCTGCTGGTGAAAGCTGCCAGACCGACCAGTGTGGTCTGGTCAAGGTCGCTCCTTTTGGGGGATGGGGAAAGGGGTGGGGGTGGGGGTGGGTGTGTAGCACTGGGAAGGGTGAGGGAGCAAGGTTTGGTAGGAGGTTTGTGTGTGTGTGTGTGTGTTGGGGGGTGGGGGGGGGGGGTTTCTCCTCCCTTTCTGATACGGAGGGAATTTAAAGAGGGTCTGAGGAGGTCTCTCCTAGTTTTTTTGTATGTTTGTTTGCAAGAGGTTCGTGTGTGGAGTGGACGTGCTCGGTTCTAGTTTGGCCAAGGTTAACTGGTAGCAGGTATGTTCCCATGTTTTCTTTCTGTTTGTCAAGATTTGTCAAGTTTACTTTTCAAAGACTCGAAAGCTCTTGAGTGAATGTATTTGATGTCCTTCAGAAATTCGCTTTAGTGTAGTTTGAATGGCACCTTCTATAGAATTCTCAGAAGATTCCTCAGAGCTTCACGACAATGGGCGAGCAATGACTGCAGCTTCTACAGAAGCAGGCAGCCACCACGAAAGCCGTCCTTCTGCGGTCTCTGTTTGTCCTCTGTTAGGTTGGCATCAGCATACACAAGTCGTTACGCAACAGCGCCAGCGTTGTTTGAAGGAGTGTATACCATATTTGCTGTTGCGTAAGTCCCCTGGTGGCTGGAAAGTTTCTATTGATTTTAAAGCTCCACATGGCCTCTTGTGTTTACATTGTGGTGACAAGCAAGCAGCATCAGTTCATCGACTTTGTCACGACGCAACGTCATGAGGCCTCCTCTCCCACAGGAAAATGAAAGAAAGAACCATTCATGTTCTCACCCCCGTTTCAGTGGGAGTCGTCAACTTTTTGATTCCAAGTTTGGCAGCAATGCTGGAAATCTTTCTTCGCATAGTTTCTTTGGCACGATATGACATTTGTTGATCTGTTGTCAGGGCACAGTGTGCCCCCTCATACATGTCTGTGTGTGTGAATATGTGTGTGTTAATGTGTGTGTGTGTGTGTGTGTGTGTGCATGTGTGTGTGTGTGTGTGTGTGTGTGTGTGTGTGTGTGTGTGTGTGTGTGTGTGTGTGTGTAAATGTGTGTGTGTGTGCGTGCGTGTGTGTTTGTGTGTTTTGTGCGCTGAATGGCTCGCGGCCTTGTCAACGGCCGTGACAGGAAGCTTGGTTGCTAGGCAGCTGCCTGGGGGCCTAATGAGCTAATGACCTGAGTGATCCTACTCATCAGGAATCTGAGAGAACGCTCTTGCTTATCTAAACACACTGCCGCGCTAGCTCAACTGACAATGAGGCTGAACTTTGGAAGTGGAAATAGATCCAGGCTGTTTTCCCTTTTAACATTTTCTCACCACATTTCTGCCAGCAGATATGACCATTCTAATCCACCACCACTGAGCAGTATGTCATTTAGTAACTCCTTTACTCTTCTGTATCTGAGAGTTATACATGATTGTATCATGTTAGACATGATTGTAATGGTGATTACAGATGTTCTAATCATGCAAAAAGTTGATGATACAATAAAAGAAGTAATTTTGAAAGGCACTGGAAATTGAAATGTCACATCTTAAGGAGCCACAAGATTGCCTTTGTTGAAATGTACAGTAACTAAACTTGTCATTGTAGGGACTGAGCTTTGGCAGGTTGTCGTGATAAGACTTTGTGTTGGGTTAATGTTTACTTGGAACCTGCTGACCACGTGCAGATTAACACCGAGCCCATTTCTGTCACGCCACATGCGTCCCTCTGGTCTGGAGACCCACCCGACTGCATGTTAAGTGCCTTTGAAAGGCAACTTAGAAGATAATTTATCACCCATAACAAGTATGACCCATCACCTTTCAAACTGCATGATAGGCTGTTCCATCTCCATGGCGCTGTCATCAGTGTTCTTTTCTGGCAGTCAAAGGTCTCCTCTGAAGTGACACTCCACATCCCCTGTCAGTTTATAGAAGGTGCCAGCTAGTCTTAGCTGGCAGCCACCCTATTTAAACATGTCAATCAGGCTTTCACACAAGCATTGTTCCTTACATGTGCCTTGCTTGGGAACTTGGCTTGTTCTGTTAACAACATGTGCTTGGAAACATGGCTTGCCTTTTTTTCTGTTAAGTACACATGACCTCTGGCAGAGCACATGCAAAAAAAAAAAAGAAAAATTGAGTGGGTGACCCGTGGGTTTCTCCTTCCGGGAGAGTGTGTGACCTCCTGCAGGGGGAGGTCAAGAGGAGAATCTGTTTTGTTTGGCGCAGAGGGAGAACCCAGGAAATGCATATTGGGTTACTTCATCCTTTCACTTATAGCAACAGTCGAAGCGTCGGCCCGCTGTGCAATGACATGACTATTTCAGGAATGCGCTCGCATAATCTTAAACTCCTTTCTGGTCCTCAAGAAAGCTTTCATCACGGTAACACATGTCTTGTTCCAGTGTGACAGAGTGTCTCGCAAATGTAGAGATAGTGGG
>CM059286.1:21915590-21928090 GCA_030347295.1 Setipinna tenuifilis | reverse complement strand
CTGGGGCCAGTGGGTGTACAGTATGCATATCAGGTTGTGTACAGTACAGTACATGACGATGGGCTTTGCCTGAGCTTTACTATGTATGTAAATGTTTAAAGCAGGAATGTTTAACGTGCCACTGAGTTAAGAGTGGTAGATGTTTTATGGAACAGTATATTGTGAAGTCGCATGGCGGACTGTCATTTTTGAGCTGTGGTGTGGTGAGGTAGGGAGAGGGTGCACTAGCTGGATGGACGTTAGCATCCGACTCCACTGGCTCAGGTTTGCTCCTGCTCGGCACGTTCGTTCGCTCGCTCACGAGTCTCCTCTCCGCCACTTTGGATCCAGTTTCAGCGTGAAACAGAAGCAGTGACGTGATACTGTCTTCATTAGTGGGATGCGGAGGTCATCTTCTTTTTTATGTATGACCACATTCACGCGCGGCATGTTAAAATGATTGAATCTGTAACCTTATTCCCATGTGGACTCACTGCACAAAGTTCACTTGCATTTTGGGGTCAGCTTTGGAGATGTGTCAGCCCATTAACCACATTATTTAATGTAATTTCTTATAAATACTTATTTGCCATATTCTGTAGCATGTTACAGGTACCAAAACACATACCAGGTATGTGTTTTCTGAGAACTGTTTTGACTGTACTGCCTGTCTTACTGCAATGACTGGCAGAGGGTGTTTGTGTGTGGACAAGCCTTTTATTTACCACATTCTGCGCCAGGTTATGTGTTTTGCCTAGAAATCATTTGACACTGCTGACTGTCTGACTGCAATGACATTTCCCATAATTTGATATCATTTACTGTAATTCTCTACACCCATCCTAGATTCTGTCTCTCTTCTCCCTCCCCCCTCCCTCCTTTTCTCCCTCCCTCCCTTCCTCACTTCTTTCTTCCTCATCTTCCTTTCTTCTCTACTCTCACTATGAGTGGAGTGTGTGTGTGGACAAGCTCTGCATTTTTAATCACAGTAGTCTGTGGTGGGAGTCTGGCCAAGAGTAACAAAGAGTAGCTGAACGGATGTGAATTAGTCGAGGACCTCCTGTCACTGCTGTCATAACTCCAATCTCATCCCTCTTTGTCCCTCTCTCTCTCTCTCCCTCTCTCTCTATCTCTGTTCCAGGGCTCTCCTGCAGAGGGCGCTAAGAGTTTTGAAGGTGTACACAGTAAGTGTGCCACTTCATATTTATGGATTTTTACTTCTGCCTTTTGTTTATTGCCAATAAATGTCATTATTTGTAGTGCTGATTAATGCAAAGTATGCACACACACGCACACACACACGCGCACACAGACACATACATATGCACACACACACACACACACACACGCACACGCACACACACACACACAAACACACACACACACACACACGCACACGCACACGCACACGCACACACACACAACACACAGAGGTATTGCTTGCTGCTCCTGTACCATTGTCTAGTTTAGTGGTCTGGTCTACTTCAAACTCAGTGCCATTATTCTGAATGTCTCAGTGTCCCATTTATTAGTGTGTGATTTCATCCCCCCCACCCCCCCTTTTCTTACACACACACACACACACACACACACACACACACACACACACACACTCACACACACACACACTCTCTCTCTCACACACACACACACACACACCCCCACACACACACACAGAAGGAGAGAGAGAGAGAGAGAGAGAAAAGCCATTCTGTTGATTCCCAGCAAAAGTGTATATATAAAGTGCCACAATAGTCCCCATTTCTAAAAATGAGGTGCTGATCTGGAGCTAGGCCCAAAGGATGCTACTGTATTGTCTGGCCGTGGTGATGAATATGGTGTCCGAGCAGGAGACACTGACCCCACTGTCCTCTGACTGTTTTGGACTCTTTGTCTTATCGCCACGGCCCTGTCTCTATCTCTCTTTCCCTCCCTCCCCCCTTCCCTCGCCCCCCCCCCCCCTGCGTCACGCGCACACAGATCCTTTCCTGCCTTGTCACCATCTGTCTTCAGCGCCACACATCAGTGTCTTCTCCGTGACACGTGTGTGTCCTTTCGACCCAGCTCTGCGCCTACAGTATGCCGACCAGGCTCTGTCTCTGTCTCTCTGGCTCCGGCCCCGGTATTGTCCCCAAAAAAGGCTTTTGCTCTCTGCCAGCCAGCACCTCGAACAGTCCCAGCAGAACTCGCTGTTCTTTTAATAGTGCAGCAAAATGCATTTGTATGCTGGTGGTAGTGGATGGCTTGCTTTCCACTGCAGTGTCATGAAAGGTGGCCTTGCCTGCTGTTGTACTGACACCCAGCTGCTTTGCTATTGTCTCAGTCACCCCGTAGCCTCAGTAGGAGTCTGGCTGGGGACTTAACTTTGTTTTTTTTTTGCTTTATTTGACTTTTCAGTCTGTGGAAAGGGCAGTAGTAAAAACCATAGTGTCAAAACAGCTTATGTGGACCTGCGCAAGAGTGCGATCTGTCTCTTATAAGGCCTTTGGTTAACATCACAGATATACTGTACTCAACTATGACATAAGTGGTTGAATGCACACATACATACATTCTTACATGCATACACACATAAACACCTACATACATACCTACATACGTACATACATTGTTTTGATTTTGTTGTTGTGCCACTTCACTGAGCTAAGTTTTGAGATAAGCTATACCTTTAATCTTGTCTGGGAGCACTCACCAGTAAGCCCTGTCAGTAATACCTGTCAGTTACTTGGCATGTGTACATGTGCAGTGAAGCCACACAGGCAAGTATAACATGGTTGTGGTGAACCAAAAAAATGGCTACTGCTAAACTCCCCGAACCTGCTCAAGCAGCCTCACCCAAGGTGAGGTGCGTTACACGCCCAGTTGACTTTAACTTTGACTTTGACTTTGACATCCACTGGCCGGCTGTGAGTGGGTAAACATTCGGTGTGGTCTCTCCTCTCCTGCAGCTGGTCCGCTCATCTCCAGGCCACGTGCGGTGTCTGCGGTGAGAGTGACTCCGGTGTCCAGCATGAAGAGTTCGCCAGAGTTAGTGTCGTCAGGTGAGTGAGGTCTGCCGCTCCTCTCTCTCTTTCTCTCCCTGTGTCTTTGCTTCACTCCTCCCCTCGTAGTTCACTGATTTAGCTTCTCCTCCCTGGTACTGAACTAGCCTGAGGTTACACACTGTCTTTTAAGTTTTATATCTGCTCTGTCATCTTTAATTAAGGAGGCTCAATATTATTGCTGCATATCATTCACTGCTCTATACAAGGTGATATAAAGTGTTGTGATTATAAAGCCCCACTCTTATTAAGTAGGCTAGGGCAGATGACTTTATGGAAACATTAATTCTCGGTATTGTTGCCATTGGCAAATGTTCTTGTGAATGAATGATAAGGTCTTCGGAAGGCTTGAAAAGGCTGAATGAACTGGCAATATCGGTCGCTGATGATTGTTGATGGTAGCTAGTAAGGTTAGCACTGTGTTCTTTTCTACTTCTGTTAATTTCATTGATTACCTACTACAGTGTACAAAAGTATGAAAGTTGTGGTTATTACACATGACTGAAGTACACATGAAGCAAACATGACTAAAGTACACACAGTCCATACTGGTGTAACAGGTTTTGTTTTCTTTATTTCAAACGAATTACAGCATTACTCACAATATTTATTAGCCACTCCTCATATCTTGTTAAAGGATAAGGAAATAGGCATTTAAGTAAAGGGGTGCTTACATATAATGATGTGTAGTTACAAAATAATGACATTAGGTATGACCTTAGTCATTAAATTCAATTCCCCATTCCTGCATGAGGTGACCAGAATAATAATGAAATGATCAAGCTGGCAATGCATTTAAGGGGTTTTATCTGCCAAGGAAGAATATCATTAAAACTTAAATACAGAGTCATCATAACAAGACACTAGATGTGATTTTCCTCGTGTATGAATATGTTATTTCAGTTTGCTTTTCAGTTAAATGTGTACATTAATTTGTTCTCTCTTCACTGTTATTTTGCTGAGATTACAAAAAAAGTTCAGACTACCCTCCAGGCATTTGAAATGTTGCACAAAGAAGAAGCCACAGTAATTAACAAGCCCATACATTGAGCTGTTTGTTGACATTCCTCTCTTGTGTGTGTGTGTTTCTGTGTGCATGCTTCTGTATGTGTGTGTGTGTGTGCGTGCGCGCGTGTGGGTGTGTGTTTCTGTGTGTGTGTGTTTCTGTGTGTGTGTGTGTGTGTGTGTGTGTGTGTGTGTGTGTGTGTGCGTGTGTTTGTATGTGTGTGTGTCTCTCTGTCCATCCGTCGGGCTGGCAGAGTTAGACCCCACCCGTGTGTGCAAAGGCAAGGGGGCAGTCACATTGCGCGCCACTCTGGTCCACATCAGTGACGATGACAGCATTAGCCAAGAGTCGCCTGGGGACCCTGCCAAACGTGAGTAGCTGAACTTATTATCTGTGCAAGCCTGTGAGCCATCAATTAGCCCATTTATTACACTAAAAGCCTATTAATGCTAATGCATAATGATAATAGCAGAGATTATAATAATGAGTAAATTGCCAAAGTTGCAAAATTACTACAACATTGTTGGCATTTTAAAAACCCTTTTAAAGTTATTTTAGTCAGTGGGACATTTGATACAGTTTAAAATCGATGTCAGGATATCTACTATATAGATTTTATACAATGCATTAGAGAGAGACTGAGGACATATAAGATGTGTTAAACGTTTGGTATATTTCTGGCAGGCAGCAGCCATAAATCACATGAAGAAGCCATGAAGTCATGGGAGGGTGTTTTGTGGTGAAATGTAGCTGGCCAGAGCCCCCAGAGTGGGTTTTTATCTGCTTTTGAGAAGGAGTTTGCAAGCCCTCAGAGTGCACTATCTCTCTCTCTCTCTCTCTCTCTCTCTCTCTCTCTCTGCCTCTCTCGCTCTCTCTGCCCCTCTCTCTCTCCCTCTCTCTCTCTCTCTCTCTCTCTCTGGTTGTAAATTTGAACTAGGGAAGATGTTTGCAGTAAAACGTCCTTTCCATGTCCTGCGACCAGGAAAGAGAACCACTAAACCCCTAACCCCCATCCTTCAGAAAATACACCAGAGATCAGTGAAGTGCATTTTTGAGTGTGTTTAGCTATTAAACAATGGAAACATAACACAAACTTCTCCACCAGCTTATGTTTTCCAGTGCCTGTTGCGTTGCCTGGCATAACTTCCTGCATAACTCATAGCCGATTGCTCATATTTTTGATTCGCTTGTCAAAGACCCCCCTTGTCCCCCGAACACCCACTCGGGGCGCTGGAACTTTGGGCCCCCAAGAGCTGCGGAGCTGTTTTGTTGCGCCTGGAACTCTAGAGCTGGAGTGGCCCTGGGCCAGGCCCTGTGGGGAGACGCTTCAATTGTTGTTGTGCCCGAGCAAAAAGGCCACTGGAACAAACGCCCCTTACAGTGGCCCTGAATGGCTTCCTTGTTCTGTTACAGAGTTCACAGATTGTGAGAGAATCTTTTTTCCCTTTCTCTCTCTTTCTCTCTCTTTCTCTCTCTCTCCCTCTCTCTCTCTATTTCTGTTTCTCTCTTTCTCTCTCTCCTTCTCTCTCTATTTCTGTTTCTCTCTCTCTCTTTCTCTTTCTCTCTCTCTCTCTCTCTCTTTCTGACCACCCTTCCTCCCTCCACCCATGAGGGGAAAATTAGCATTTGTCTCAGTCTCCGATGTTTTATGGGAAGCATTCAGTTCCTGGTGGTAGTTGGCCGGAGTTGATAGGCGATTCGTTTTAATTGGGAATGAATTGTTTTCCCCCCATCCCTGGCCTCAGTGAAGTTGCCTTTGGCTGTCAAAGCCAGCTCACAGTTTGCCAAGTGAAGGTGCTCTTTTTGTTTGGGTCCTGTTGGGGCCCCTGATTTGTTGTGGGATCCGCTGCGGTTCCGAATGCCCCATTGGACCCTTATGCCATGGTGTTGGATTGCTTACAGGTGGCTGGCTCGGCGAAGTGAACGGCGACGCCTCAGAAACCGGATCGGCAGAGGACGGCATCCACACACTGGTGACCGATTCACCCCAAACGTGCGACATCGTGCCACTCCAGGTATGACACACCTGTCATGTTTTTTTTTTAAGTAGGAATGAACTGAAGTGAATGCCTTCATAGACCACCAATCATCACATGAGTTGCAGCTTATAATGAGTGATGCTTTAAATTCAGAATAACTGCTAACAAACAAGACGGACACAGTCTGCTCTTATAGTTTGATAGTCTAGTTTACAATATAACTGAAGGTAATATAAGCACAAAATGCTGCATGTAGGTAGTAGTTCACCTTATTGTAAACATTGAAACGTGTGTTTTAGTAGCTCTACTTAGACCCTTGGCTCTTCCTGTGACTGTCACAGTATGTTTTTATAGATTTATGGTGTGTATATATAGTTTATAAGTTAACCGAGCATAATATAAGCAAAAATTATTTCGGTAGTATTTCACCTCATCCTTAAACACCAAAACACGTACACGCTAGCAGCTCTGCTTAGACCCTGGACCCGTCCGTCCTCTTTCTATCTCTCAGGCCGAGACACCCTCGAGCGGAGAAGAGGAGCAGCCGTGCGAGCCCACACCAGACTCCCCGACTTCCGTCCCCGCATCGCCGGCAGCCAAGGCCACCCCCACCTACCACCCCTCCAGCTACCCCTCCACCACCGCCGTCAACCCCACCATTGTCCTGCTCCAGCATAACCGAGGTGCGAGACTGCGTGGAGTCGCCCGCTAAATTAGATATTAGTCTCACTGTCCCTGCCAAGTGTCCCGGCTTGGCTAAATTGTGCCCTTGTTTCTCTGTCTCTCTAAGTGTGTAATCACATAATCCAGTTATGTGATGCTGAGACTTGCTCCGATATTCACACTGTGTTGTTGTGTAGTAAGTGCGCTGTTTTTTTATGTCAGTTTGATATCCAAGAAGTTGCTTGGGAAGTGTTTCAGTGGTTTCAATTTGTTGAGTGTTGTTTGTAAGTAGGGGTAATATGTTTAAGGAGATTTCGTAAGTATGCTGATAACAAAATTAAAGATCGCATTAATCATCAAACATGATCAAACCATTTGCGTTGGACTGCAGTAAAGGTAGAACTGATTTTTTACTTTAAAGCATGACATTTTAATCCGACAGTGCTGCAGTACTCTGGTTAAACGTGTGGATATGCATAAACTAAGGGCCTCATTTGGTTTAACTAGCAGACCTTATATGGTTAAACTATTAGACCACCTTTCATGAAATTGATGAATGTCATGTAGTTTAATGGGTGGAGTTCATATGGTGAAGATGAGGAAGCTTGTGGAATTTGGTGCCACTTGTTTTGGGCCTGGCCACATACCTGTGTGCTTAGTCAACTCTGCCTGCTACTGGACCATTTGTTTGCTGAATCATTCCTGTCACCTAGGCCCTCTGATGGTTGCTGTGTGACAACTTAAATGTTAATATTTGACAAAAATAAAACACCATAAATCCCCATATGTTTAAACTTAAATGCTTAAAAACCATTTACTTTTTAAAAGTAATTTTTTGCAATTGACAAGATATGTAGCACTTAAGGATTTTTTTTCACCCTGTAGCCATACACTCCTCAGTGCTCCTCTCAGCTTCAGTGTAATTTCCGATTGCATGGACTGTAATAACACTGCAAACGAGCACACAGTCAAAATTGATTTATAGTCCGGCCTCAAGTGCCTATTTCTGTTGAGGGAAGAGCATTCACTGGGCCTTTCAGGCTTTTCACGGTTTAAATATTTATGCCTACATAGTATTTCCATCACTTAGAATCATCTCCAGGTTCTCTATCCGAGGACATCAAAACTTTTTTCATCTCTTGCTGATGGAAGATGGAACAGACGTTTTTTTCCCCCGCAACAGTGCCTCCTGAGAAGTGTCTTCAAAAGTTTAGTTGGCACTGCAGTCCAACAAAACGATTTCCTGTGCCGCAGACTAGGAAATCATTCTAGGGTTGTGAAAGCTGTGTTGTATATGAAAAAAATCTTGCTGTTTACGTACATGAAAGCAATTACAAGACTTTTAACTGCCAAATATTGCTTTCTTACAGCTTGCTCTTGGCTTGATGCTAAATTTTGCAGTCCCGGATCAATAAATGAATTAATCTTCAGTGCGTTTAATGCACACAGTGGGCACTAAGTGTATCAAATGTGTACCTAACAGAAAGCTTAGTAGTATTTGTGGGTCCGATGATAAAGATTCTGTGCTTTGCAGCTCAAGTCAAGCGATGCTTTGAACTGCATGCCTCATTGCAGAGCAGCCTAACTCATACAGCCAATTAGTTTCCGATACACAGATTGCCCCCAGTCATAGACTAAAGGAGAATTTCAATAGAAGTCTCCCTTTGGTCTAGGACTGGGCTTAATCCATGTATAGGAAACCCGTCCCATACTGATCTCTGAACTGAGAAACACCCTGCTCCCGCACTCTGTGCGGCGGACAGCTTCATCCCAGGCGGTGCCTTATCAGTGCTGACTCATGGGCATGTTATGTAAACCATGCTATTATGAGGCCATGTGCAGTTTATTGCAGCTGTTGGTTCATTACGCTAAAATGTTTCTGGGTGGCTTGTGGCCACTGGCAGACAGACAAAAACAAGACAGACAGACAGACAGACAATGCATTTTGCTGATGTAGTAGGCTTGGCAGTTGTGCTGGTTGGCTTGATTGCATCACTCTATTGCCTCTCTGCTTCTGTCCCCTCTCACCACAGAGCAGCAAAAGCATCAGTATGATGTGGAAGGTATGAAGTCAACGTTTGCCGGGCTAGCATGCCGATCCTTCCTGACCATCCTGACCATCCTCCTCTTCCTTCTCCAAGCCTAACCCTTTTATTTTCTTCTTTCACTCCTCTTCTTCCTCTCGGCCTTCAGCAAACACATAGGGAAACCTTTTGATCAAAACGAGTCCTGCTCGACAGTCTCACAGTCACTTTTATCCACACGTTTGTTTCCCAATTGCTACAGATTGCTTGTTGTTCACCAACAGAACAGAAAAGAAAGGAGAGCACTTGTGTGTTTCAGCTGTGTTGCCTAAAATAGCAAATGCGATGGTCTGCAACTTTACCTCGCCAGAGAATCAGCTGTTTTTTTTTTTACTTTTGCAGTCTGTAGCAACACAAATTTCTCAGGTGTAATCGAGCAAATATTGCCTTACCCTCTAAATTAGGCACTTGTTGTGGGTAAATATACTTTCTAAATTAGGCATTTGTGGGTAACTAGTCTTACCTTCTAAATTAGGCATTTGTGGGTAACTAGTCTTACCTTCTAAATTAGGCACGTGTAAGTAAATAATACAGCTTTATTTACATACTACATGTACAGACAGCTCTTCATGTTTCTTGTTGCTGACCTCAGGAGACATGCTGAGGCAAAGCTATGACTGTTTGCTGCTGGCATGACCCGTACGGGCGAAATTTATGTGGCATGGGTCTGCATGATCTAAGCTACTCATATCGGTGACTGTTTATTTGCCCTGTGTACCTCCCTGTAAAAGAAAGGAATATACTCCAATCAAATAGCATTTATATTGCAAGGGATACTTTAAAATGCAACATTGACATTTACTTTTGATGATTCACATTTAATTTTAACTTTTTCGTTTTGTGAGATACTATGACCGTGATCGTGTTTGGTGGTGGCATTTGTGGTGGGGCTGGGTCAGTGGTGGTCGTGATGTCTTTCCAGGGGTTCGTGTCTCTCAGCATGTTGGTGTTTGTTTGTTCTTTCGTCTGTGTGGTGTCTCTGTGTTGCATTTGTCCACTTGTCCACCATGCCATTCTATGTTGAGATAATACACTAAGACATGTTTTCATCGAAGAAAAGAGATCTCCTCTGACTTTCATAAATCCTTAATTCTGTTTCCTGTTCAATACATTTAAAAAATCCCACAATTCCAGATAGGCAAAGCTTAAGCACATGCCTCACGGGCCTGTCCCATATCCCACATCCTTCTCGATGTCTTGTAACATTTCTATGTGGCTTTGTAGATATTCTTAGGGAACAGGTGCCAAGACCATCTCTCCTATTCGAAAGCACGCAGCCAGCCAAGAGACACAAGCCAAGTCCATTTGTGACCCATTTGTAACTGAGCCATGGAAGTTTAAAGTTTATTGCTGAGCTGGGCACTTTCTCGTTTTTTTCGGGAGATGGTCATCTCACATCCATGATCATAAGAAGAAGGGAAGATGCTGAGTTGGTTAGAGAGAGATGGAACAGGCCCAAGGAACACGTCGCTGTTATTCTCAATGTCAGCCAAAGAGAGTAGCCCTCAGCATTAGTGACCTGAGCAACGGAGGGGCCAACAGAGCAACAGGTCCATCTAGTGATGAGAATCGGTCCACTAGAGGATGGCTCACTGTTGGCAGAGGCTGTCAGTTATTTAAATATAAGCCTTTTAAAACTAACTCACTACATTTGTTAGCATTTCATTCCTCCCAACACATTCCTATACAGTTAGTTAAGAAATAGTCTAATTTCAGGCCTCAGTGGAAAACACTAATTTTTTATTATGGAGGTGGACCTTGGTGGTGGAGGTGTATGTTTTTTTTCCTTTTTAAGCTATATTGAAGTGCCTCTAATTTTGCATATGTCTATGTGTGTGTGTGTGTGTGTGCACATGTGTACGTGCATGCATACGTGTGTGTGTGTGTGTGTGTGTGTGTGTGTGTGTGTGTGTGTGTGTGTGTGTGTGTGTGTTTGTGTGTGTGTGTGTGTGTGTGTGTGTGTTTGTCAGATCCAACGCAGGAGGGAGACACAGCATCAGAGAGCAGAGCGGAGGAAGCGGTGGGAGACACCGTGGAGGCCCCCCACATCTACCCCCTCGACATGGATGAGAGACGGGGTACGGCCAGAACGACTCACCACGTACACCCGCCAGACCAACCCCGACCCCCTATCAGGGTAAGAGCGCAGGTGTTTGCCACTGAGGCTGGTTCAAGTCTTTTGGTTTAACATGTTCATAGAATTGGTTTGATTGATTTTGTCATCATTAACTTCAGCAAAATATTTCCATATTACGCTTTTGTAAAGGCTTGAGTCTAGGAATCCAAGCAGAGATACGCATAAATACCCCATTACTGATAATGAAAACTGAAAGATGCATAAAAAACAAAACTAAAGTCTGAGTGGTTAGACTTGTTTTTGTTTTATGCCATTGTTCCATTATTATTTCATTTTAATTGTATTACACTTCTAGACTTTTACTGGGAGGTATAATAAATCTACCCCATTCATCATGGAAATGTTAGAACCACTTCCAAAACTAATTTGCAATAAGAATTAATGTTTGAGCAATGAAATGCATTCATGATGGGTAAGCCTGTTTAAGACCTTTGTGTAAAAACTTGTAAAAAATAATTAAACACTGTTTCAGAATACAGAGAAATCAAAGGACTGGTACAAGAACATGTTCAAGCAGATCCACCGTCTTCCAGGTAAGACAGACAGACTTACCTCCTTCAGTCCTCTGTCCGTTTGGTCTGTCCTGCACCATCAATCCACTTATGTTATGTGCCAGTGTTTTCTGCACATGTATATAGACCTGTGCCTCCCCATGTCCGACTTGTGTGTGTTTGTGTGTGTGTGTGTGTGTGTGTGTGTGTGTGTGTGTAGGTATGTTCTGTGTGTGTGAATATGTGCGTGTGTGTGTGTGTGTGTGTTTTCATTTCTGTCTGCCTGTACTCTTGTCTCTGGACTTGTTTTACTCAGAGCCTGTCGAGGAGAACCCCTATCGCCCCACATATGTTTTCCCAGAATGCAATGAGAGAGCACTGAGATTCCGAGGTATTGCTAGACGCAGGGCCTGCAGTGGCCCTGCTCCATCTGCTTAGCTTCCGCTAACCCTCTCATCAACAGCGGCTAAGAACGGCCCCGAGCTAGTCAGTTCCCATTATGCAAACCTGCAGCATCGCCATCTACTATAACCTAGTTATAGTTCTTTTGATGCTTTGCTAATTACTAATTTTGATTAAAAAAAATATTCACTTACTAATGTTAGGTGAATACGCTGTCAGATTTTATTTATGACAGTATCACTTGGTCTGCCAAGCCACGGTGAGCTAATGGTAATGAATTTGTGAGGGCATAAGACAGAGCATTGACTGAACACTAGAGGGCATCAAAGGAACATCAAAAGTACATTATGGACCTAGAAACCCAATAATGTCAAACGATGCTGATTTTAGCACTCAGACCTTGTGTAACACTTAATATCCAAACAAAATTATAGGACTGACAAATAATTCTTTAAAGTTCAGTCATAAGAGCAACCTTTTTGACACGGGCTGTGCCAGAGCTTTCTGCCTCGAGGTCAAGTGAGTAAATTCCCACGAATCTATTCTGTCTAATCTCAATCTGCTGTCTGAAGATATGTGGGGAAAGTGGTTACAGACTGCCTTTGATGTCTGTCCATCGCCAAGGACGATCAGGAGAACAAGCGATCAATCAATCCCACACTCCAGTTGTACTTAATGGAGGCACTATTCCCCAATCACCACGGAGACCCATCTCGTA
>CM059286.1:21820590-21910590 GCA_030347295.1 Setipinna tenuifilis | reverse complement strand
AAAAAACTGTTTTACTCAGCATGTGGGTGTTTACAGCCAAGGACGAAGTCAGTGACACTTTCTATTTGCAGTTCAGTTACATCACTTTATAACCCAACATTTTGCCATTTTACTCCCATTTCGTAATGATTAACAAACTAAAGTCCATCGTAGTTGCCAAGTTTCGTGTTAATATACAAATGTTGTGTTCATGCCGTACTCGAGAGAGAAGGAGGGAGAGAAAGAAAGAGAGACAGACAGAGCGGGTACAGAGCCAGAATCTGACACAAGCCAGACACACCCAGCTATGAGGTCACGCTGGAAACAGTACTCCAGTTCTCTGTAGTGTTTCCTCCTTCCAGCCACCACCACTGTGTCCGTGTGCATGTGATGTCTTTTTCTCTCCCCCCGGAGATCGTGATGTGAGAAATATCCCATCCAAATATTTCACCAGGACGTCAAAGCCATGCATCATAGATTCTCATTGTTGTCTGTGTGTTGGTGGATCTCAACCTCTACTCTCTGTTCTGAACCGTCTTCTTTCTCTTTGTCCTCCTCTCCTTGTTGCCATACCCCCTTTTTGTAGCCTCAGGACATAAGCCCGGATGATGTAGATATAGAGAATGAGCCTTGGTATAGATTCTTTTCAGAGATGGAGTTTGGGAAAAAAGTGGTAAGTTGTTGTTCATGTCACCAGTGAAAGTGTCTGTAAAATAAATAATGCATGCCATAACATCCCTGTTTCTGTTGGCTAAACAAATAAAAACACAAACATGTGTTATTATGTTTGTCTCAACGTCATCCCTTCCTCCATGTCAAACATCTCCTTCCATGTTTGCACTCATCCCCCACCTCGAAATCTTGGTCTCTGGTTCAGTCCATTTGTCCTAGTGGTAGTCCTCCACTAAAAGTCATGCAAAAGTCTTTACCAGAAACATAACACTTGATGGATGTTGAACATATTGGCATTTAAGCATGGATTATAGGATTTACGCTGTGTTGGCGTAAGTTTTTGCTTTTGCAGTCTTGTTGCTTTCCTATAGAGATTCGTTATTCTGACAGATTCTGTCTATTTACTGTGTGCGAGTAGAAAATTCACATAGGGACAAGTCCACTGAGACAGTATTGTGGGTCATACACGACTAAAAAAGACACAATATACCAGGACCATAACAGGAAACCACTCATGTCGCTGCACTGTTTTGGATGCACTTTGGTCTGGTGGTTGCTGTCATCTGAGTTGTTATGATTAGTATTTCTCTCTGAGCGGCTCAAAACCAGGTGTTATGACTCGTGTGATGACTGCGCAGACAGATGTAACTCTGAAGTGAATGATTGAAGTGTGACTAGCGAAAGGTGTGCCATCCCAGAAACAGCTGTGTCGGAGCAGACAGATATGATGGCACTTATGGAGATGCAGGTCGAGCTGTTTTATTGCAGTGGGTTCACTTCGACCAGCTGTCAGGAAACAACTGCTTCCTGTGGTTGGGTTGTGATATGACGAGTGGAATACAAATCTGTCTGTCTGACTGACACACACACACGCACACACACACAAACACGCCCGCACACACAGACGCGCGCGCACACACACACACACACACACACACACACACACACACATGCTCACACACACACCAACACACACACACACACACACACACACACACACACACACACACAGGCAGTGGCATATATGTACATATATATATACATATGTACTCTAGGGGAAAGCGGTGGGGATCTAAACAAACTTAATTGAACCCAAATGTAATTGTGGGCAGTGTTTTTCATGGAGCACATGTAGCATCTCCCATGAGTGTCCATTAGTATGAAGGATTGCTACTTTTAAAAGAGAATAACAACAGTGATGAAGTAGCATTCTTGCTGTTGCCATACAGGTTACAGCCTTTAAGCCTATGGTCTGTTTTCCACCCTTTGTCAGAGAGCAAAACAAATGAACCTTTCCACACTTGTGTGTTCAGTTGCACACACATGGGTCAATACATCATGTGCTTGCATGAGAGAGCCCCATTCAAATGTATAGAGAGCTTAGTGATGTTCATGATATATCAAGCATGCCGGTGGCATGAGCTTATATGGGTTTTATCATGGCAAGTTATCTAGCTGGGGTTGCCCTTGACACTGGATTCAGGCCAGGACAGGGTCTCTCTCTCTCTCCCTCCCTCTCTGTCTTTTTCTCTCTATCTCTCTCTTTCTCTCTCTCTCTCTCTCTCTGTCCCGTTCTCTCTCCCATCTTTCCACCCCCTGCTCTCTCTCTCCCTCTCTCTATCTCTCCCCCTCTCTCTCTCCATGTCTAGGGTTCGTCAACTTTGGAAGGATTGTCCAATAGAAACCCTGTTGCTGGCTTGGCAGCAGTGCCTCCGACACTAGAGGAATGGGTCCTTACAAATGTGACTCTGGTGGCATGGTGCCCGTGCTGCGATGTCAGCAGATCAGCACCTTTGAGTAACTGGTGCGTTTGTGCGCTCCTGTGCACCCCTGTCTCACGTTGCACGAAGAGGGGGCATGGATGGGCCGCACGAGTGGGCAACAAGGTTATATGGACACTACTGAGGCAAAGCTGCCTGCCTGCCTGTCTGTCTGTCTGCTTGAATGATTTCATTTTTAAAGTCCTCCATGCCCTGAGGTGGATTCGACTGAGCTGAGACGAGATGACGTTTGACACAAAACATCTGGCACCTGTTACTCCATCTTCTTTAGGGTGTCAGTGCCAAAGGTTGTAAAAAAATTTGTAAGAGGCGAGGCACGCGCATCTACACATGTCTGTCCAGTAGAGCAAACCCACTCACAGCGTCCCGTATCGGCGTTCCTGCCAAGTGACAAGTGACGGTTTGCTATGTAAGCTGCCTGTCACCAGTGACCGGCAGTGATATCGCATAATGACACTCAACAGGCTGACCGTAGCGTGTCACCAATAAATGGCAGTCATACTGCATGGCATGACACCCAACCGACAGGCTAACTCTAGCGTGTTACCAATGACTGTCATCAAGTGATGTTGCATTAGAGCCAGGTAGCATGCTAACTCTAGCTGAGTGTGTCACCAGTGAGTGACCGGCAGTGATACCCCATCCAGAAAGGCGACAGGTTAACTCCAGCATGTCACAAGTGACTGGCAGGGGTTCCGCATCATGCAGGCAGCTGGGAAATGCTAGCATAAGCACGGCTATCCACATGACAAGCTCTCCGCACGGCAGCCGTCTAGCCTTACGTCTCAGGCCTTGGATGTGGCGAGACAGCACAAGCTTCTGCCAGGCGGGCCGCACCCTTGGAGTAGAGCGGCAAACCTCATCCTGAGTGATTCAGCAGTTAGTCACCCTGCTACTTACTGGGGCCCCATGGAGGCACACCACACACTGATGCCTCCTCCTTAGCCTCTTCCTCCTCCTCCTCCTCCTTGTCCTCTCTGCCTTTTATGACCCTTGCAGGCTGCCGTGGATGGATGGTCAGTGTGTAATTAGGCCTGCGGCTCGATGGGCAAAGCGACTTTCCTTTCAAGGAACTTGAGAAAAGCTTTTGCCGAGTTGAGCTGCTTGGCTGACATCACCCAGCTCGCTCACGCTCAGGGTCACTGTCTGTGAGGTCACTAAAAAAGTCCTCGCAGGCAAAGAGTCACACACACACACACACACACACAGAATACCAGAACACCAAATTCCCCAAGCACTTTGTAATAGTTATAGAAAAAAGGAGCTTGCTTAGGATCACACACGAGCTTAAGGGGATCAAGTCGTCCGGTTACACGTCACCCCAAGTTATGTGGAGCAGCCAGTGCGTTAAAACGCGTGGGTCAGTTTTCATATGCCGTGCTTTACGGGCAGCGTGTGTTTTTTCACATTCTTGCCCCCCTGTCCAGCGTGTCACAGAGGCTGTCATCCTCCAGATCCCGTGTCCCCCTGACGGCAGCGCGCTACCTCATATGGTGGCCTTCTGGTGAGGTGAGACAGAGAAATGGCAGCATGGTAGATACCACAGCTATGAGTGACACATTACTCACTGCCCTCCCTACCGACTGATGTCAGAAAAAGGCAGAAGAAGCAGGAGGTTGTAAGAGGTTAGGGGCTTGGGGGTTGGCTTGGATGGGGGAAAGGGGGGTGTGGGAGGAGGGGGGGGGGGTGGTGTTCGCAGAAGGTATGTAACCCAAGTCTGTGAACTGAGTCACACACACTGAGTAAAATTACAGCCCCTTCTCATCCCACGCAACGCCCACCCCTAGTCCGCCCCTCCCCACCCCACCACCCCACCACGCATACGTGTTCTACAGGAAGTTGAGTGTCATGTTTACCATACCATGGTGGATGTACTCCTCTTTCACATTCCTGTTGTTTAAATGCTTTTAACCTTCCCGTCCATCAAAGCCAGCTTATTAAAAAAATGACATGGCATCAGTGCAGCTCAATAGCAAAACAATCAGTATGCTAAGTGTTTCTGTGTCGCTACATAACATAAGCACGCAGTAGTAAATGAGAGACTTGCTTTGTGATGCAAATGCAAAGATCATGGCAGCGAAGCCTATTTTTGCCGCCCCACCTCAGCACCCTGACCTGCATTGTGAGCCTATTTATACCTTTGAAAAGTAGTAAATTTCCTTGAGTCATCTCCAACACCTGTTAGGAAACAGGCGCATGAAAATGGGCAAACATTGTTAACGCACTGTTCCACTAAAGCGCCCCACACCCCGTCCCCCAGTGTCAAGGGAAAGGAATTTGTAGGGATTTGCTCAGACAATGGCAAAGGTAGGGTGGCCATGTAGCATGTGCTGTTTGTGTGTGTGTGTGTGTGTGTGTGTGTGTGTGTGTGTGTGTGTGTGTGCGGTTGTGTAAGTGTGTGTGTGTGTGTGTGAGCGGTCGAAAGCATCTGAGAGCTAAGCAGCTGAGACATGGCTCCATGATGTTAATGTGGAATATCCAGAGGAAGCGACTGACTAATCAGCCAGTGGCTCATCAGCTATAATTGGATAACTGGATAATCACTGGGAGCAAATGGACCAATGGGTGGGCACCACTCCAGCATCAGCCATCGCAGACGGATTTAAAGACCCAACATTTATCATTTATCATTTCTCTTTTGTTTTTACACGCCCCTCATCAAGCTTCAAAACTGAACAAATTTGATACTATTTTGGGACTAGTATGTAATTGCCCCCCCCCCCCCCCCCCCCAACATTCACCATTTTCTTCATCTGTGTCATTGTGTTTGTGTATATACCATGCTGCAAGCTGGTAGTTACCGCTGTTTGCCAGAGCTTTATATGCCTCTGACTGTGCTAGCCGCTGGATCAATCTAGAAGCTGCCCCCCCGCAGCCCCCCCCCCCTCTGCATCGCCACTTTAGATAAGCATAGAGCATGGGCTTCCTGTTTGTACTGTTGTATGAAGTGAGTGCCACGCTCCATTACTCTGCACGTGCTGTAGACTGGCATCGCAGTCATGAAAGTGAGAGGGACCAAGATAAGCCGGAAAAGGACTAAACCGGAATCGGCTTCGGTGGAGACGTTCTGGCTGACTTTTTTGTTGCTGTGTGTGCGTGTGTGTGTGTGTGTGTGTGTGTGTGTGTGTGTGTGTGTGTGTGTGTGTGTGTGTGTGTGTTTGTGTGTGTGTGTGTGTGTGCGCGTGTATTTTCCTGCATGTGTGTTGCTGTTGTTGTCGCTGCAGTTTTGTCAGTGGCCCTTTGTTGCCTTGGGTCGAGGGTTGTTCTAGAAGGGCGCAACAGGCCCCGGGAACACTGGCCGTTTATAAATAGATAAGACTATAGACCTGCCAGGATGACATTCTGCTCACATAAAGATAGGCATTCATCGCCAAAGGTTATTAATGATCCTTCCTTCCCCCCGGCAACCCATCGGAAAGGCATGTGGCCGTCCAGCGATCTGTGTATCTCTGCCCTCAGACAGATGGGGTGGGGTGGTGATGGGGGGTCGTGGGGGGGTCCATGGGGGGGGGGGGGGGGTGATGAGCAGAAGGATGGAAAGTAAGAGCGGTCCAAGTGGATACATGTAGCCCTTTTACCCCAGCGGGACTTGGGTGAGGGGGGGGGGGGGCGAGGGGGGCGGGGCAGTGGGCAGGGGGGTGGGGGGCGGGTTTGGGGCAGCACCGGCCGTCCGGTGCCCGGGATTGTGCAATCGTATTTGCAAACAACACTTGTGTGCCCGTGTCCACGGCCGCCGCTGTCGCTCGCGGGGTGTTATTTTTACCGGCGGTGTGACGTCCGTGTGGCGAAAGGCAACAGAAACAGTGGCCTAAATTTAGCCGCCTCTAAACCATTCAAAAGGCGAGGGGGGGCTGCGCCTGCCCCAGCGAATGGCTCTCCCTGTGTGTGTTTTGGGTTGACTTGAGTTGCTGCCTCGAAATAACCGCCTGCCTGGCCAATGAGACTGCTTCACTCGGACGGCGTGTGTGGCCATGTGAAACTTTCACGCACATTGTAGTGACCCTGTGTGTGTGTGTGTGTGTATGTGTGTGTGTCTCTGTGTGTGTGTGTGTGTGCGTGTGTGTGTGTGAACGTGTGTGAATGTATGTGAAAGTTTAGTCATTTCAGTGCATGTGCTTTTATGTGGGCTAGAAATGGCTTAAGGGTCTGTTTATACATACGGATTTTTATAGCTTGTTTGTATGGTGTGTGCATGTGTATCTGAGTGTGTAGGTGTGTGTGTGTGTGTGTGTGTGTGTGTGTGTCTGTGTGCAGGTAAACATGTGTGTGTGTTTCCATGTGTGTGTGTACGTATGAAGTATGCATGCCTGTCCGTGTAATTTGGCCTGCTTCCCACACCAGCTGCTTAATTGTCCCCTGGTTCGCTCGGCTGGTAATGACTGTGACTCAATAGCAGACAAAAGAGCGAGCCTGAGTGAGCCAGAGACACCAGCTGATTGGTCGAGCCTGCTGACAGCCCCCTCCCCTCCTGTGTCCCCCCCTTACAGACGCACGTCCCCCTTTTCTCCCCTCCTCTCTGTCCCCCTCCTGCTCCCCCTCCTCCCTCTCCTCCCTCTCCTCCCTCCTCTTCTTTCCTCTCCTCCTCCTCCTGTTCTTTCCTCTCCTCCTCCTCTGATTCCTCCCCTCCCTCCTCTCTGCCGCTTGTTTTCTCTAACTTGCATGTGGTGCCAAAACACACGCTCACTCCCTCCGTGTCAACCTTCGTCCGGAGAGGCTAAGAGGCTAGGAGCTACGAGACCCATTGCTCATAGAGGCTCCCACACACTCAACACGCAGACACGCGCGCGCTCACACACACTCACACACACGCGCACACACACACTGATACAAGAGAGAGCGGCGAGAGGAGACGACCAGGAGAAGCAGCAGCCGCCAGCCAGCCCCCGGCCACTTATGTGCCTTGTGCGTTTCTAGCTGGAAGAGACCATCCCCGTCGGATTTTTATCAATGACTTCTTTGTTTGGTCTGTTGCAGAGCGCCCCTACTTTCACCCCCTTGGAGACACCTTCCGATCTACAGCAATAGTAAGTTCACCCCCATTCTTTTCTTCCATTCCCTCCCTTTTTCACTGACCACTTTGTTCCCTCTCTCCCTCTCTCCCTCTCTCCTTCTCTCTGTCTGCCTGTCTCTCTGTGTCGCTCGCTCTCTCTGTCTCCATCTCTCACTGAACTGTGCCCTGCACATGTGATGTCTCTTGCTTTTGTCTTCGTTTTGAAACGTGGTTTTGAGCCTTAGCAAGAGCAGCCTAATATTTTGAAACAGCCCGTTGGGATCTTTCTCCTTCTTTTCAGAGGGAAAAGGGAGGGTGTGTGTTTGTGTGTGTGTGTGTGTGTGTGTGTGTGTTTGTGTGTGTGTTGGTGAGGGGGGGGACCCCAGCTTCCTGAAGGGGCTCCTATGAACGAGCACTAGCAATGGCAAAACAGTCTGCCCTCTGTATGTGTCCACGTGTGTGTGTGTGCATCTATGTGTGTCCATATGCTACGTGTGTGTGGCGAGGGGGACTGCTTTCTGGGACTGTGTTTTCTTGTGTGGTGTGTGCATGGGGGACTGTGTGTGTATGTGTGTGTGTGTGTGTGTGTGTGTATGTGCATGTGTGTGTGAGTGCCTGTGTCTGGGGTATGTGTGGTAGAGTCTTTATGGGTGTATGTTTATGTACGTGTGGGAGTGTGTGTGTGTGTGTGTACTAGTGTCTCCAAGGGCCAGGGAGAGATGCTGATGGAAATGGGTGTGAGGGCAGGGATAGCATGTGCTGACATCTTCCATGCTCGGCCCATGTGAAAATAAAACCTGGATGTCTTTCGCGGAACGACTGACCAGGCCAGCTCTCTGCTAACTTCCCCAACCCCTCTCCTCTCCGCTCCTCTCCCCTTCCCTTCCCTCCCCTCTCCACTTGGGCAGTTCCCACTATCTGAGCCGGCCATCTCCTTTATCTCCTGCATATGCATGGAGGTGTGAAGATCATTCCTTTTACTGCGGAAACATTCCCGTCCCGGCTAAAGGGGTGGGCGGAGGGGGACGGAGGCAGCCAGGGGGCCCTTTTGCTACTCTGCCCTGCCAGACTAAACAGCTTTGGGCCTCTTGTTTACGTCTCTCTTGTCGCACACTCGTTACTTTTAGACTGTGTGTGTGCTTTTATTTATTTATTTCTGCTTCTTGGAGGAGATGCAAAAAAGGACCTCAGATGAGGACCAGGCTCCCTTTTTTTGTTCTTGTGGTCTTTTTCTTGACTTAGAGCCCCCACTTCTCCTCCACCACCAAAAAAGTTACTTCACTTTCATGGTTACTTCAAAAAAAAAAAAGTATGCATGGTTTTTCCCACTAACGTATTTTCCCCACTTTGTGTTTGGCGAGCACTCGTGTTGAGCTGGAGGGGCAGTCAGAATCAGAGTCAGAGATGGAGCTGATATGCAAGTCCCAAGACTGGCTCTCACTGTGAGCACCCCGAGAAGCCTCCTTAGGTCTTTTTGGAGGGAAGAAAGAGAGAGCTGTTTGACATGGCTCTGCTCTTAAGTAAGTCATACGTAAAGGAATCTGGTGAGGAGTTTAAGGGGGCCCTTTGTGTTTGTTGTATGGCACAACCAACCCCCAGGCAGCCAGGCCAGCCCCCACAGCCCCCCCGGCCCCCACCACCACCATCACTCCACCCCCCCGGCACCGAGCTCCAAAATTGGGTGACTGCACATTTGTTAAATGAGCTACCAGGCAGACAGAGAGAATGTCCCTCCCGAAATGCTAATGTCACAAATGCATCAAGTGCCAGCAATACTCAGTCACATTGCTTCGATTAGAAGTTTGGAAACGATGTCAAAAGTTAAGTAATGTGACCTCGAAGAGGCTATGAAAAAAAGGAATGGTGAAGGGTTTTTTCTCCCTTCCCTGAAAGTGGTGAAAATAGGGTTTCTAGAGTGTTCTGAGCACATCTGTTTGAAGAGGGAGGGGGTCTCAGTTTGTTGGAAGGATGTTTGGCTTTCAGGGGAGTTCCATTGTTTTTGCGGGACCATATGATTCGCTTTTCCTGCAACATTCCAACAAGACCCTTGTTGTTTCAAAAAAGACAGGTCTGAAAAATGAGGCAGTGGCTTTCTTTCACTCGTGATCTGGATTTTAAAAACAGCAGAGGACATGCTATGCTGCTGCCAACTGGTTTGATATCTTGATTGGAAAGGCAATACCATGCTGTACCTAAGAAGGGGCAGCAACTGGACAGTTAGGACTACCAAATGCTGCCTCTCTTCCTCTCTCCAACTTGTATTTATCCCATGCTGTTAATGCTAGCTGAAGGCGGTCAGTTAGATAATACTGAGGTATCGTTTCCAGTTGCCAAGCTAGAGGGGGGGTGAGGCTGAATTGGGGAAAGGTGGGTGTGTAGGGGTGTTATGCAACCCATGCAGGACCCCCCCACCCCCTGCGTCCATTCCCAACCCCCTCCCCCTTTTTTCCTGTCTGGCCCACTGGCGTCTATGGTGTGACGTGTTAATATGTCATAAGTGCCTTCTCCAGGGGGATAGTCTGGGATGTTCCAAGGAGTTATGTCACTTATGCCGGACCATATGCAAGTGTTATTGGAATATAACCCCCTCTTCCCCCTGACCAGCACCACCCCACCCCACCCCACCCCTTTGCATCCCCACCCCACCATATCCCCACCCAGTCATCTAATCCCCCACCACCACCCCAACTTACTGTGAAACTGAGTTGGCTACTGGTGGACTGTCTTGCAGGACCGTGTTCTGGAAAGCACAAAGCCACCATTGTGGAAGCACAAGGGGGGAAAAAAGGAATGCGAGTTGCACCGAACATTTGTCTGGAATTGCTTAAGTATGTATCCTGCCATATAAAACAGGCAGAGAACCCTATAAATGCTCTCCAAGCACAGGGCTCTCAATTCGCCTCCGTGGCCAGAGCAGACCTCCAGGAATTTGGGGATTTTTTTTTTTTTTTTTACACTTTGACCAATCGTAAAACCCATGTGCAGAAGCTGGAGGTCAAAGCTGGGCTTCCTGCAAGCACAGCCATCACAAATCTCACCTGCCTTGGACATATGTGCATCCTAAATGCCAACAGAACTGACTTGCTGTTTTTGCTTGAAGAAATGAGCAAAAAAATGAGAAACCGAAGATTGCAAGCCAACAATTGCTCATTTCACACAAACTGCTGCATGGATCACGTGCGAAATGAGTTTGACCATGTGAAAATTAAGATTTAACCGACAAAATGTGACTTTTAATCACACGGGACTTTCCAACAAGCAGCCCCTTGTCTCCAATCTATGTATTTCCATCATGTGCATAGTAATACCTTTCGCATGAAAAGATAAGCGGGAAAAAAATAAACTCGTACACAGACCCAACGGTTGCTCAGGGTTGCAGAGTGGATGTGAATCTGCTCTGTGCAAAAAAATAATACAGGTGGCAAAGAACAGAAGCTGCATATGGGAACACTTAATATTTTTAGACTCGCTCGCTTCCAGCAGGCCCCCTCAGGAATGCACTGATAAGAGTTAGCAACACAGCGCTCTGGCTGTTTACCTCCTGAGCCAGAGCCGAGAAGTCCCCTATCAGCAGGCCCTGAGGCGGGATAAACGAGCTAATTCATCTCCAGCACTGCCTGCCTGAGGACGTCAGCACAGATGAGAACAGATGCCTCACCCCCCCAGGGCTGGAAGGTCAAAGGTCGAGCCCCTGCTCATAGTTAACTCTGGGGGGGGCGGGCGGGGGGGGGATATCACCTCACGGGGCTCATGCCAGTCTCTGGATTCTTTCAAGAGGGCAGCTCTAGGAAATACAAACAACATGTGACACCCCCCACACACCGAGGAACATTAGCAGCGGAGGGAGTTATCCTCTGACAGATTTTTATCCAAAACAGATAAAAGCTCTTGCCGCTAATCATGCTTGTGGTCCAAAAGCAGCTTATACTTAATACAATGACGGCATCTCAATCTCAATCTCTTTTTCTCTCTATCTCCCCCTCTCTACACTACTCCTCTAAACCTGCTTGTGTACACATGCTAATTTTCTCTACATGTTTCTCACCTGCAGATATTCTCTCTCTCTCTCTCTCTCTCTCTCTCTCTCTCTCTCTCTTTCTCTTTGTCTGTCTCTCTCTGTTACACACAAACACACACATACTACACACACACACTCACATTTGCTCTCTCTGTCTCTCTCCCCATGTCAGCTCCTCTTGTAAAAGCGGCCACAGCGGAGAGACTGAGAAGGACGGCGGGTCGAACGACCCAGCCGCTCCGGAATGCGACCGGCACATTTACAAGAGCGTCCTGGAGGGCGGCGACATCCCTCTGCAGGGGCTAAGGGCTCTCAACAAGCGCCACCCCAGCTCTTCCTCCTCTAAAGGTAACACACACACACAAACACACACACAGACTCGCGCGTGTACACACAGACATAAACACACAATCGAAGTTGCTCGTTTTATGTCTGACACATACAGTACAGCGCCAGTGTTCACTGTGCACCGTGGACCTACTCTGAGGCGACCCAGAGCACTGCTTGCTTGATCCAGGGTCTGTCCCTGCCTCATCCAGGCTTTCGCTAATGTGGCCGAGCTAATCGATCAAAGGCATTACAGCTGCCTGATGAGCGCGGGCAGAGATGGGGGCACTTCCTGGTTCCCAGGAGTATTCCCAGCCAATGGGAAAAGGGGAACTTTTCAATTTTGTCCAGCGCTGGGACTAAAAATAAATTGTGTGTGGCCCCCACTATAATGCCAGAGAGATAGACAGAGAGCAACAGAGAGAGAGAGTGAGATAGAGAGAGAGAGTAGGCCTTCATACTTCATCCTTTTGAGTCTCATCCGCACACTTCCTCATTTGCACGCCAGCTTTGTTTTGTTTTTGTATGGCTGTCATGCAGTTGCCCACGCCCCCTCCCTCATCTAATGCCATTTGTTTTTAGCACAGCACATTAGCAAAAGGAAAAAAAAAGGAAACATGCTGATCATCCCAATTTAGCCACCTGCCCTCCATTGCAAAATTAGGTTGCCTTTGGTTTCCCTGGCGGAAGACGGGATTAACTGGAGGTTAGCGGTGGTGTTGTCTGTCTGTCTGTTTGTCTGTCCGCCTGTCTGCAGCCAAAGTAGCACAGGCTTTAGGGGCTTTGAGCCACGGCTCCATGGAGTATTCCAGGGAGCAAGGCTGGAGGGGTGGGCAGCCAGAGAGGCGATCGGACGGGGAGCGCACGGAAAAAGCAAGGGGGAGAGAGAGAAGAGGGAGAACGAGAGAGCGGGCGAGATAGAGAGAGAGAGAGAGGGGAGAGAGACAGACATAGAGAGAGACAGAGAGAAGAGGGAGAAAGAGAGAGAGGGGGTGGGGGAGAGAAACATACAGAGACAGAGGGAAGAGGGAGAAAGAAAGACAGAGAGAGAGAAGAGGCAGAGAAGAGGGAGACTGAGGGAAGAAGGCGAAAGAGCAAGAGAGAGAGAGAGATAGAGAGAGAGAAGAGAGAGAGAGAGAAAGAGCGAGAGAGATAGACATGGTTGAGGAGGAGGTCTAGATTTCAGCTGGGCAAGCTGTGGTGCTGGCAGAGGTGAGATAAACAAGCTCATAAACACACACATGCACACACACACACACACACACACACACACTGACATACACACACACACACACACACACACACACACACTCACACACACACACACACTGATACACACGCACACACACACACACACACACACACACACACTGATACACACGCACACACACACACACACACACACACACACACTGATACACACGCACACACACACACACACACACACACACACACATGCGTGTGGGCAGGCATGAGGAAGTCAGCTGTCAGAGTGAGGTCAGAGGATGGAATGCCGGCACTCATGACCTCTCTGAGGAGAAATGCTGACCTGCCGGGGGAGGGGGTAGGGGGTAGGGGGGAGGGGGTAGGGGTAGGGAGTATGGGGTAGGGGGTGGGAGCTGGAGAACTCTGGAGAGGGGGGGCGGGACTGGGGGAAAAGGAAAGGTATGGGCTCAAGTTGATGAGTTGTTTGTAGGGGGGCAGGGGTGGGTGGGTTGGGGTGGGGTAGGGTAGGGTAGGCTGGGTGGTCGGGGGCTGTAGCTGCTACAGGATGGATGACCCCTGGAGCCAGTAAAAAAAGTGAACATTCAGCTCAACGCCTGACAGTGACAAACACAAGACGGAATGACTCTGGAAGCCAGGCTATGGTCCTCCTGCATGGGCAGTCATTATTCTTTTGGCCCATTAGGAGTGGCTGCTAATTATAGCAGGGGTCTGGTTTGCCCATTAGCGGGATCTGGCCTGCTGTTTACGGCTCCTGCGCTGGTGCTCTGACTCTGACTCAACTATTTCAGTTGTTTTAGACGGGACTCATTCAGATAGATGAACCTGGGCTGGGTAAATACTTAAGGGGTCAGGGAAAAGTCAACAGCTTTGAAATTCCACGTCAGTTTAATGTTACATAGAAGCTGAATTTTTTTAAGGGAGGTTTTTGTAGGATTGTATTACGTGGTGATTTTGAAATGGACTTTATATTCTGAAATGTTTAATTCCACCATGAACAAAGATGTATTTCATTGAGAGTTAGGATAAGAGTTAGGACATACCTAAAACATCATGGCAGTTATGTTTCTCCTACTTTTAAACTAACACTGGAGTGCCAGGGCACTAACTGATGCGGAATGCAGAGCAAATAGTTTCAATCTGTCATCATGAAGTCCGTATCTACTTTACAGACCTGTTAAAAAACACAGGGAGAGAGAAGAAACAGCAAATGCCTAAGCCAGCTGTCTTACATTTCATAGTCTTCTGGACTGTCAAAGGAGAGAGGGAGAGGGAGAGAGAGAGAGAGAGAAAGAGAGTGAGAGGGTGGGGGTGGGGAAGGGAGAAAGAGAGACAAAAGAAAGAAGTACCTTTGTTTTACATTCTGTTACTCCCACAAGTTCTGAGAAAGGCATCGAGTAGTCATGGAAAATAAAGAACAAAGACAAATAAATATAGCCATGATGCATCCCGTACACAAACAGTGAATGGCCCCTTTTATTAGTTTGGATTTGCAAAAGGGATTGTGACTCAACCATTGTTGTTCGACAGTCCCCGTAGGTCTGGAATGATTTTGTCCCGCTAGCTAGACAATGCCCGGCCTTTTCTGTCAATACAGGGATATTGTGGTTTGTTTATAAGCAACTGACAGGCGAGTTGTTTTTCTGCCCACTGAACCTTGCCTGACAGTCCTCTGGTCACTTTCATCCCCCAGACAGGCCAGTCCAGCACTGCGTTTCCGATCCCAGTCTCAGCTTTCACCACCGTAGCCCGAACAGGAAAACGCCAGCCCAAGAAGCTGGCACATGCACTTGTTTAGAGTCAGACGGAAAGCAAAAGTGGGCGTAAGGGGCCAAAACAAATTAGATTAATTGGGCTATTTTTGTTCAGGAAACACTGGCATCAATTTATACATACCACAGCATTTTCTTTTTCATACCCCGTTTATGTTGTTGGTTTTGTTGTGTTTTCCATGGTGCTTTCCATGGGTTCCATGGCTATACTGTAGCTAAAAAGTTAGTTGTGGTCAAAACAATGCAAAATGTTATTAAAATGTAATTAAAAGCATTAGATATAGGATTTAACTTGACTTTTTAAGCTAATCTTTGGAGGTCTGTCAGACCATTCAGTGTTATTATTGAATAACTAAAGCTATTCACCCTTTACCTCCTCCTTCTTGCTGCTTCTGACATGTGTTGACACTTGTTGCAGAGTTGTGCGTGTGACTCGTGATTGACAGAATGACATGAGAATTTGTGTTGCCTTTAATGCCCTGGCATTTTGTTGTTGATATTTAGCAAGTGCCAATGTGTTGCTGCCGCAATCTAATATCCTGTTTATTCTGTTGTCCTGCATGCTTGCCTGGTGGATTATAAAGGTGGGAATGGCTATATAATTTCACCCTGCACCTCTGTAAATAGTCGGTCTGCTCTTGCCAGTTGTGCGCCAGGTCAGCCCTGTAAGGGTAAGAAGCCCTTGTCCGCTGCCAAAGTCTGCATCCCTCAAATACTCCCCTCCAAGTTCAAGCCCAGGCTGGTGCCACCTACTGGTGAGGCCCAGGAGAGGACTGAGGCTCCCAGGCCCCAAAAGACACCCGTGTGTGAGGGCCCGGGGGCGCACAGGCTTGCCAACGGGAGTGTGGAGGCAGAGGAGGAGGAGGCAGAGGCAGAGGAGGAGGCACCCACTGCCAGGGGAAATGGCGGCGTTAGTTATGACGAGGTAAAGGTAAACGGACTGCCAGAGAGCGGAGCGGATCACAGGAACGGTGCCGGCACAGCCACGGCCGCGAACCGCAAGTGCACGATGGAGTTTTCGGCGCTCTACCGGAACATGCACCAGATCCAGCGGCCGAGCTCGTTGGGTTCCAGCCCCCACGGGAGCGTGCGCAGCCTGGCCTCGCTCTTCGAGAAGGTGGGCGAGACTGCCGACGGAGGTCGCTGCGGTGAGGCGGGGGGCTCCATGTCCCGTGACGCCGTGTCCTACCGAGTGACGGAGTTCGAGCAGATCATCCAGCGCTCGGCCCCCACCTCCGTCCCCGTGCGCTCCGCCTCCCTGCCCACGCTACACAGCAGCCAGAGCCCCTCACACACCCCGTCCCCTGCCTGCTACCTCCCCTCCGCACTCTCTGCCGAGTCCCTGGCGGTCTCCTGCGAGCCCCAGCCCTCCTCACACGGCCACCTGGATGAGCCCGAGGTTGATGCCACCGAGGAAGATGACACGTCTTCGCTGTCGGAAACCGAGCGGGTGGAGGGCCTTTCCTGTTTCGAACTCCGCACCACTGCCCTAGACGTGGGTGGAGGGGGACCCGGTGCGCACTCGGATACGGAGGACGATGCTGACACCGCGTCCCTGGAAGAGGTTCCTGATGAGAAAGCGCCCCCGTGCAAACAGGTGGTAGTACCAGACTCGCTCCCCCTCCCCAGCCCACAGCCAAACCACAACCACCAGGACCACCACAAGGACCACCACCACCACCAACACCACCACCACAGTCCCAGCCACCACAACGAGAACCCCCAGCAACTCAGCCTCAGCCCCAGCCTCTCTCCACTGCACCACCTTAAGCCCAGCAAGTGCAAAGGCTCCTGCCCAGCCTCCTACACTCGCTTCACCACCATCCTCCGGCACGAGAGGCAGCAGGCCGGCAGCGCACAGCCCAGCAAGCTGCTCTCCCCCCTGGACAGGAGGCCCCAGCCGTCCGCACTGCCCGCCAACCTCTTCCTCATGGGGCCCGCACCCTTCCGCCTGCGCAGGACTCTGCAGAGCAAGAGGACGGGGGCCCTGTCGGCCACCAAGGCCCCGGAGCCACGGCCCCTGATCCCCCAACGGCTCTCCTCTCTGGAGGTGCTGGACAGGCTGGGCAATGGGGAGGGGTCGCCCACGGAGGGCGCAGAGGGGGCTGACGGTGACCTTGATAACGGGGACAGGTTGGACGGCAACCGAAACCAGTCGGCAGAGACATCTCACCGGCGGCGAGGTGGCTATCTTCAGACGCACTTGGGGCGCACTTGTGTGTGTCCTTCTGCCATACTCTCCTCTCACACCTTCTCTCTCACTCTCCCTCATACACATACAAATACACATATACACATACAGACACATACACACACACATACACACACTCACTCACACACACACACTTGCATACCACCATGTCTGTGGTCGCTCACTTTTTATGTTCCTCCCCTGACCTTCTCCTTTGGCTCCGGTCGCCCCCGGTGACTGAGTGCGCCCCCCCCGTGTGGGGTTGGTTTGGTTGGTGTGGCATGCGACCCTCCCTGTTTGTTGTTTTTTCTGTGTGCTGCTCTGCTCTGCAAACCGAGTGACTTCATGACCTCCATGACCTCATGACCTCCTGCGTCTTCATCTCACTCTCCGCTCTGTGTGGCTTGTCCCAGGTGCCGCCCGGTCGGTCCTGTGCCCCCCTTTTTTATTCCCGTTCTTCATGGTGATTCATTGCCATGGTGTGTGTGATCTTTCAGTTCTTCTGTTTTTTACATTCAGCAACCTCTCTTGCTCATGTCCATCAGGAACGTTCAGTCATTGTGCTTTGAAGTGTTTTTTCCCCTTCTTTTGTTTACTCATCAATACTTCTTAGTAGCTCCAGTGAAAGGAGTTGTTATACCATCTCATAACAACTGGTGTGCATTTCAGTGTGTTAGTGCTAGTGTCAACAATATATTAGGGTTGTGAGTAAATCCAACAAGTCTTCACATCTTGTAGTTCAAATAAAAATGCTAGATGATTCTAGATGAACTATCTCAAGATTTTTTTGATCAATCAAAAGAATTTGTAAAGATGTTCCTCCATTCTAATCTTCTTCTATTCTTTAGTTGAATATGTAGCAATGTGTCCAGCTGCTAAATAACTCATTGCAGCTCATATTGTTGATACTCCATTACGATAAGTGAACAGGCTAGTTGCAGAGTGATTTGAACAAAGCACAAAACATGTTGCCATTAAGACTGGGCATTATGCTCTTTCAGCAGTGATTATGTAAGGGATAATGGCCGCTGAGGTGACCAGCTCCATGGAAATAATGGCGAGGGGGAGGCAACATGAACTCTGCGACATGAAGCAGAGTGGAGTTCCCTCTGCCGAATCATTATTTCCACAGAACCAGTCACGTCAAAGGCTGTTGTCCCGCTTATATCCCGTTGCTATCTAGAAAAAATTATTTAAATCCATGAGTCCCTTTATACTTAAGATCGAATATGCATAAAGTACCAAAATAACTGGTTGATTTGCTACTTTGTAGCATCCGTTAGGAAAAAGTAGAGTGTGGAATAGTCAGTGAATAGTCAGTCGTTCATTAATTTGGCTACTAGAGTTGTTATGGTTACCATTCATAAGCGCATTGATATGGAATGGTGATTCAAAGTTTTGAGCTCTGCTTAAAAGGTAACCAGTTATAGAAAGTTAATGCCTACCTCATCAGCCAATCAGAAAAGAGAATGCCATTGTTAAGGAAGATAAACAAAAATACCTCCAAATGTTGGAGTGGCCCATTCAAAGTCAATGGGAGATTTGTCAGCATACTAAAGAGCCATATAATAATTTGTTAGATACCAAACACCTACTTTATCTAATTGTGATGCTACTCATTAAAACTGCTGCTTTTAAAAAATACATATTACATAGTCCCACCATTGCTATTGTGTGTTCTGTGTTGTGGAAAATATGTCACTCACTGTTGGATTGGGCAGTACAATTTTAGAAAATTCTTCTCATGTCTTTTTGTTGTAAAGGATTGTAATTGCCTGGGTGGTTGGCTCAGTGTATACGGCATATTGTAAAAAAACAATTTGGAATTTAGAAATTGTTGCAACACCCCCTAAGTAATTGACTGGAATTGCACTGTTGTCATATTTCAATTTTGTTTTTGTGTCATTTTCACATACTTGTGTGTATCTTTTCTCTGAAATCATTTAAACACATCATGGCTTTTGGTGGTATATTTGGTGAGTCTAATGACCACTCTATTATGAACTCAATTGGTGGGTTGCGGGTTCCTTTTGTACTGACTCTAAATACTGAAATCCCATATAAGCCATGATATGTTCATGTCTTGTGTTAGTGTGCCTGGTTTACATTTGCCCCATTCCAGCGTGGTGGTTTCATCATTCACTTTCAACAATGGATGTCTTTTGCAATGGAGTACATCTGTTTCTGAAGTCCTCGAATGATGTCCTTGAATGATTCCACATTCTGTGTAGCCGGCTTAGTTGCTTAGCCCGTTTTCTCTCAGGCAAAAGCACTATAAATCATCCTTTTACAAACCTGGAGTCATGACAGGGCAAAGTTCTGACTGTTTCTACAAGTGTGTATGTTTGTGTATGTATGTGTGTGTAAATGAGTAAGTATGTGAGTGTGTGTGTGTGTGTGTGTCTGTAGTGAGTCATGGCGTCTACTGTGTGAATGACTTCACAGTTCGGTAAAGTAGTTTCCAGTGAACTTTGGCAAAGTCTGATGACAGTGATGAAGATCTTTTACTGCTTTTCCCCGGCACAGATTCGGACTTGTCTCACCCCGCGAGTAAGACAGAACTTGGAGACAACCCTGATGAGGTTACACGGCGGAAACATGGAGACAAAGAGGTAAGGCTCTCTCTTTCCCTCTCTCTCTCTTTCTCTCTCTCTTTCTCTCTCTGTCTCTATCTCTCTCTCTCACACACTCATGCATGCAAGAACACACGCACATGCACACACACACACATGCTCACACACACACACACATACACACACACACACACACACACACACACACACACACACACACACACACACACACACACACACACATGCACACATACTGCTGTTGCCTGCTTTCCTAGCTCTTTCGTAAGTCTTATGTAACACATCAGAGGCTCCCCACCCCATTTTGGGGCACACATTGGCCAAGGACTGGCTTGGTTTGTGGACCAACAAATGCTGAGTTCTAACTGAATAGTGAAAAATCCAGACGGCGCGCTCCCTGACTGAGAATTAAGGCTCACAGGTCATCATAAATTCATGAATAGAGTTATAAGATCCAGTTACGATTGAATGCTGATTTTTTTTGAAGGTACAGGATATTGCAATGACACAATATTACATGTTGAATACTTAAATAGCCAATTAAGAGAATGTTTTCTTTCTTTCTTTTTCGTTTCTTTCTTTCTTTCTTTCTTTCTTTCTTTCTTTCTTTCTTTCTTTCTTTCCTCCTTTCCCCTTTGTTTGTCCTTGGTGGGGAGTGCAGAAGATTCTGGAAGAGCAGAGGAGGTTGAGGCGCGAGCAGGAAGAGGCCGATATCGCTTCGCGGCGTCACGCAGGCATTGTGCTGACCAACCACCAGTTTATCACCAACGAGCGATTCGGCGACCTGCTCACCATCAACGACACTGAGAAGAGGAAATCCGGCCCAGAGGTGTGTGTGTGTGTGTGTGTGTGTGTGTGCGTCTGTTTGTTTGTGTGTGTGTGTGCGAGCGAGCACGCGTGCACGTACACGTGTTTGTGTCTGTTTGTTTATGTATATTTTCTTTGTGTCCTTGTGTGGGGGGTCTCTGTGTGTATGTATGAGATAACACCCATAAGACTGTCCATCACCAGTGTCCATATCCACAGAGCAGCCGTGCTGGCTTTCCTTCCACACACACACACACACACACACACACACACACACACACACACAAACACACACACAACGGCATGTGGATGCAAGATTAGTTTGGTGTGAACGTGTAGAGTGGGTTTTGAACCAAGAGTAATCCCTCAGTGTTTGTGGGCTCAGAGTTAACACCACTTGAGATGTTTGCAGCATTCCTTCAGAAAAAAAGTTGGCTATATTTATACGTTAAGTGCCGGCCATTCACACAACAGAATGCTTGGATGCCTTGTTTATGGTTCACAAAGGCCGTTACAATTAATCATGCCTCCTTAAGCTGACTGCAACACAGACCGGTACAGGACGGAAAAACTAAGACGAGTCAAAGAAAAACAGACACAGAGAGAGAGAGAGAGATTGGAAGAGAGACAGAGAGTGAGACATGCACATACAGAGACAAGAGACGGAGAGAGAGAGGAGAGAGAGAGAGAGAGAGAGAGAGAGAGAGTAGGAATGACACCAGGAACATCAGTCATGCGGCTCTCCCTGTCAGTATCAGATTTTTATGTGTGAACCCATACAGTAGCAGCCCCCCTAGTCCTTAGGTGAGTGACAGAAGCACAGAGTCACATGGGCCTCATTCTGCCCATTGCTGGAATATTCTCGGTGAAGACCGAAAGGGCAGCACCGGATACCGCGGTGAGCTCACATGTTAAATGCGGCGCAGAGACACGCGAGTGCGTCGGCTCGGGCGAATGCGGCAGCACCTTGGCGGTGAGAACGCGATAATGAAATAATGCGCACTGCCGTTTGCATTCTTCCGCTGGCCCCCGTGATGTGGGGGTCCAGGGTCAAGCAGTCGGAAAACTGTGTGTCAAAGCCCACCGTGAACGAGAGTATGAAGCTGATTAGGTTGAAAGCAATTGGATGGGACCACCCAGTATGTTCAGAATGGACAGCTTCAAAGGAAGCCCTTTGAAATAGATAGCAGCGTAGGGGTTTAAGAGCAGGTCCATAATCGTTTTTCCTTTTTTAAACCTCTAATGTATTTCAAGTGGTGGTGTATAGGTTGTGGTACAGAGCTGCATAGTACAGAGCTGTGTATCAGTGCTTGTAGTACTGTATAGTATATCATGTGTGAAGATTCAGCTAAGATTCAGTCTGGAATATTTGAAGTGTAGGTGGAATAAACATTGTTATCTCACAGGGAGTAAAGTTTCTGAAAGAAATGTTATAGTTGTCTCCTCTGTTAATATATGTGTTATTCTCTCTAAATTCTCTCTCTCTCTAATTCTTTGAATTAGATGAATTGCTTTTGAACAGATTGACTGCAGTTAGCTTATCTGAGCCCTCGAAAGAAATAATCTTGTAAAAGATTTAAAACTCGGCCTTCACAAATGTTTGTGCTGGTTGACCACAGAACCATGTGCAGATTCTGTGTCTCTTTTGATCCTAACTGTGGTGCCTGTGGTTTTCTGCAGAGAACCCCTGCTTTGGCCAAGTTTGACTTCAAAGCTGAAACACTAAAGTAAGTCCAAGCCTGTTTATGTTGTCTTCACTGCTGTATGATGATTACCAAAACAACATTTAGAGTTAAATGATCTACAATAACAACAATTATAAAGATAATATATTTATTTTTCTTGTATAATAACAATCATTTGTGGTTGTTAAGAGGCCTAATTTATTGTGACTAATGACTTTTTCAGTATTTTTAAAATGTGATGGTGGGCTGTCTATGCGTGCCTGAGAAGTATGATGTATGTTTCTGGTGTTTTTTGTGGCATAAATGAGATGTTATAGCAGAAACCTTCTCTTCTTGCCCGTAGGGAGCTCCCGTTTCAGAAAGGAGACATTGTGTACATCTACCGACAGGTCGATCAGAACTGGTATGAGGGGGAGCACCACGGTCGAGTTGGCATATTCCCCAGGAGCTATGTCGAGGTAAAACAGCCATTCTCTCTATCTCTCTCTCTGCCTCTCTCTTTCTCTCTCTCTCTCTCTATCTCTCTCTCTCTCTCTCTCTCTCTCTCTCTTTCTCTCTCACTCTCTTTTTCGTTCTCTATTTCTCCCTCTCTCCGACTCTCCTTCTCCCTCTGAATCCTTCTCTCTCTCTCTTTCTGCCTCTCTTTCTCTTTCTCTCTCTCTCCCTCTCTCCGACTCTCCTTCTCTCTCTGACTCTTTCTCTCTCTGTCTGTCTCTCTCTCTCTCTTACCTTCACCCTCCTTCCTACATTCAGATAAGAGTAAAGGCTACACTTGGCTGCTCTTAGCTTATCAGAGCATGCAGACAGACACAAAAAGAGGTTGATCCATAGGCTGCAGTTAAGTAACATGATGTGTAAAAACAGTTCATTTCCATGCAGACTTATCAGCAGATGCACATGAGCTCCTCCTCTTCCTGTTCAGAGGGACCATTCCTTCCTGTAGTTATCAGTGATCCATATGCAATAGGAATAGAATGTTGGAACACTGGACGATTCCGTTGCATCCCTTACAAACAGACTGTAGGGAAGAACAGAAGGAGAGTGTAATTTGTCATTGTGTCGTAGTTTGTAGCTCTACAGAAATAATATTATATATATTTGAACATCCGTGTGTTATATTATTAGATACTGTATATTTAGATATTAGATATTACATGTATTTCTCTCTATTAATCCGTCTGCCTTTTTAAAACCTCTGCCTTCTCCTTTCTTCTCCTCAGCTTCTGCCCCCCACAGAAAAAGCTCAGCCAAAGAAGAGTGCTCCTGTACAGGTTCTGGAGTATGGAGAGGCCATGGCCCGCTTCAATTTCAATGGGGACACTCCTGTTGAAATGTCCTTCAGAAAGGCAAGGATGACTGAGTCAACTTTTTTCACAATTAAATCTGACATGATTTTTGAAGGTTTCAATGAGCAGAGCTCTTAACTCTAATCCATATCAACAATATATTGTGTTTTTAACATGCCAATATAAAGTTCTGACAAATATTTTGGGGAAAGATAGATAAAACAGCTCCCACAGCTTGTAGGAGGTACTTCTTTCTCTATAGTTCTACTGTATTGTAGAAATAGTTGATAAACATTCCCCGACTTCTGGCATGCTTTTTAAAACACATGTCTTAATCAAAGCCACAAAAACGGCTCTTGTCATTCATCAAGCTAGAGGTGCTGAGTTAGGGGCTGGTGTGTGAGTTGCTGTTCCTGTGTTGACCTGCAGGGGGAGCGCATCATACTGATCCGTAGGGTGGACGAGAACTGGTACGAGGGCAAAATCGCCGGCACCAACCGCCAGGGCATCTTCCCCGTCACCTACGTGGAGGTGCACAGGAGACCCCGCGTCAAAAATGGAGTCGATTACCCCGACCCGCCCATCAGTTACTCACCACACCGTAGCACCAACGCCTCTCCCCAGGTACACACACACACACACACACACACACACACACACACACACACACACACACACACACAAAGGAGTTACACCACTAAGATTCCTATACAGAAACAGCTCGGAAATCCTTGCGAGATTTAGAATGGAAATAGGTGGATTTGTGTCTAATCATTCCTCTTTCTTTATAAATTCCTTTTCCTGTCTTTGCTGTTTTACTTTGTCTTTAATAGAAGTGTTATGTGTTTATAGATACTTCCTTTTTATCCATTCTTTTGTTGTTTCATTGTCTTATTTTTTTACTTCTTCTCTTCCTCTCCACTTTCCAATCCTCTTTCCAATTCTCTCTCCATCTCTCTCTCCCTCTGTTGATGGTTGGTTCTGGTTGGCTCTCTAGCCGACCCGTAATCGGCTCACCACCGCCCCGCTGCCTCTCCCGCGCTCTCCCGCGCGCTCCATCTCCCCCGAGGTCCAGTCCATCTCCAACGAGTGGATCTCCCTCACCATCGGTGCAGCCAGCCCCCCGACAGCCCCCACCCCTCCCCTGCCCCCACTGCCCTCCACCGCCTACCGCTGGGGCGAGTACCTGCCCCCGCCCCACTCAGGCAGCCCCGTGCCCACCGGGCCCCCCGTGCCCCCCGTGCCCCCCATCACCGGCAGCCCTTACTGCATCTCCCCAATGGCCACCCCGTCCGCCTCCCCGCTGCCCCCTCCCTACCCGCCACGCCCCAGCTCCGCCACCCCCTTCCTCACCTTCACCCCACCGCAGGGGGAGGACTTCCTCCTGTCCCCACCCTCCCCCCGCCTCTCCCGGAGCCTGAGCCCGTGTGGGGGAGCGGGGCTGGAGGGCTGGCTGACCGGGGTGAGCCCTCTGGAGAGGGAGCTCCAGGACAGGGAGGGCGGTCGCTCCGTCCTGGGCGAGGGCAGGGGCAGCTGGGCCAACAGCCCCGCAGAGGTACCTGATGCATGGTGTGTGCAGTGGCTGCATCTCACTGCTCTGAGGTTGGCGTGGTTGCCTGGAGGTCCCGCGTTAAGCTGCGTTAAGGGGCCGCAGAGCTCCGCGTAGCTCCGTGTAGCTCTGCCTCCTCCCACCCCACAGTGGCAGTTTGAAATGGAATGAGACTTTTTTTGTGTGTGAATGATGTGAGCAGATGTGCGTTGTGATTGATGGCCGTGCTTTTCACATGGGATATGGGAGGCATCGGATTCCACAGTGCAAAAGCAAAGGCAATTATCCAAAAGCACTAAAAATGTCACTAAAAAAAGTGGCAATTTATGACTATTGGAGACAACAATTGTGTAACATTTCTTTTTTTGAAGCTGTTATTTCAACCAAATTTGGGTAGTTTATTTATTTTGCCTTTGCTTTTGCAAATGTTTGAGTTTGAGGCGGGGAAAAAGCGCTCACTAATTAGCCGATTTTTTTTTTTTTTTTAGGCTGCCAGCCAATGAATTTTTGCGCACTTATGTGTGCTCACAATTAACTCGCACCATTTTTTTTAAAGTACCCTGAGGTGTCTTATTTGTGAGAAAGGAATGTTTTATTGCATATTGCTAACAAGAGGAGTGAACATGCATGGTGTGCGTAAAGTTTCACCGTCATCCCAAGTGCAGCTGTCCAATTATATAAACCAGAGTCTATTTGGAATGACCTTTGCTCTCCTAACATTTTTATGCCAGGTCGGTTTCCAGTAAAGAGACAAAAGAAGGCTTGTATTTTGCCAATGAAAAGGTCTAGCTCTTACGGATGTTTGGTCCTGTGACTCTGTATTGCAGGTTCAAGATTACGCATTTTATGAAAACCCACTTAAATGGAGTCATTGTTTAATGTATCTGTAATTTTTTTTCCCTGAGATTGAAATAGCAGCACAAGGTCTTAAATGTCACTTATGCTTTTGGAGTTTGTTGTTGGGTCTGTATGATATCTCTATCATGTACTAATAATGTTTTCTATTCACTCTCCCATCACCTTTGTGTTTGATGATGACAGTAACAGAAACAGTTGGATTTGCCACTACTAATATCACACTTACCCAGAGTTTTTTTTGCATCTGGATGGGAATGCTCCTCACGATGAGTGTAACATGTCTGTACATTGTCCATCAGCTTCTGACTCCTTTCTCTGCCTTTATCTCTCTGCCTCTTAGCCTCTGAAACACGAGGGTGATTACCATGGCCGCTCTTCCAGGAGTCCAGTCATGCTGTTTGACATCCAGGACAGCAACATGAACGCTAACTCCTTCACGGTAACATAATCCACCCCAATCTTTTACACAGTTGAAAAGAATTCACAAACAAAGCTTCCTTAATGAAACCTTTGTTCAAAAGGATCTTTCACGGGGGGTTACCAAGTCAGTGTGAAAAAGTACAATGATGTAATTATTAAATATTGTCAAAATGTACACAATGCATTTTAAATTATAAGTACCAAATCTTGTCTGTTCATGATCTCAAGAGCAGACCTCTGTCCCGACTTCTCTCTTTCCCATGTAACTGCCATCCTTTCTGTCCTGTAACCCTGTGAAGTTATAATCCACACTAATCCAAGTTACCACTGTAATTAATACTCACAGTGTAATCTCTGCTGTCTGTGCCCTTTGTCAGTGTGCATGTCTTCCTCCAGTGATGTCTAGACTAACCGTTCTCTCTGTCTGTCCACGCCTTCATTCCGGGGTCTCTGCCTTCATCCTCCAACCTTTCCTGGTTCTCCCTGCCGTTCTTCCTGGTGCTAATGGATTCCCACCTCCCCATCTTTTACTTACACGGATGCTCCTCTTCCTCCTCCTCCTTTTCTTCCTCTACTCCCTAAATACTCTTATCTGCAACTCCAAATACCACTTATCTGCAACTCCATCCTCTGCTAACTTCTGCAACGGTCCCTGCACCACCGCCACCTCCTCCTCCTCCTCCTCCTCCTCCTCCTCCTCTTTCTTCTTCTTCTTCTCCTCCTCCTCTTCAACAAACCTCCAACCTCCCTGCCCCCCTGATTGACTGACTGCTCCCGGGGTTCCTGGCGGGGGATTTTGCTGGTTCACCTCCTGTCCACTAGGAGGCAGTGTGTAATGAGATCATGAATATAGCCGAGACCTCAGTGAGGTACTGCAGCACGCTGTCTCGGCCCCTTGACTCCAGGCACAGGCTGCCACCTCACCCCAGTAAACACTCTCTCATCATTTCCCAGCAACCCCAGTCCCACAGCAGCAGTCCCGAACCTGGACGCCTCAGCTGTGGAATGTGAGTACACACAACCACAGACAGACAGACACACACATCAACACAGACACACACACACACACACACAAACACACACACACACAATATGATGTATGTGAAGAGCAGATGAAATGAGGAAAGCAGAAAAATGAGAAGATTCTCTGTGGTAGTGATACCTTGTCTTTTTTGGGTTTGGTATAAATTCTCTTAGCATGAGGTAGTTCCTTAATTGAAACCAGACTGCACTGTCAATCTGAATCATAAATAGCTAGCTGTTGTAGAAACTGGGTATGTCACACACCCTTTTCTGAGTAAAATTTTTGGCAATGACAAAATTTGTGATATTTTCTGCATTTCTTTAGTAGTTTATGTTTCACATTCTTGCTGCTTGATTCATAACTCAAAACTCAAAACTCTTTATTTACTTTCTTAAAACATCTGAGATCATTTAGAGAAAATTACATATATCGGTCAAAATAGAAACTGACAGTTACTTTTGTTGAAGCTCCTCCAACGTTAACATCAGTTAAAAAAGAAGAGCATCTGTAAAAACAAAACTGGAGTCAGATTTCAAAACTGAATATCATCTCTTTAGTGTATGTTTTTTTTATGGCGCATAAGATACTGAAATGACATCTCCTGAGTGTCCATATGGTAACATACTGATTTTTTTTCCAACTTCGATGAGATCTTGACAGTCTGCTGTTTCTCCTCCCATCCCAGCTACCAGGCCCTATACAGCTATGTGCCACAGAACGACGACGAGCTGGAGCTACAGGAAGGAGACCTTGTCAATGTCATGGAGAAGTGCGATGACGGCTGGTTCGTTGGTACGTGTCACGAATCGCTTGATAGATAGATTTGCCGCAGATTGCCGCATGTAGCACCTGTGTCAGGCCATACGTCCTTACACTGTTACAGCTGAGCTACTGCCCATGTGCCCAGGGGCCTATGTATAAGGGTGTAAGCAGAGACCCATGCATAAACACATCTTAATTTATATGAGGGTATTTTAAAGCTTCAGTTACACCTGCCATCATGCAGAAGCATTAAACCGCTGCCTTGGGATATAAGTCCTGACCTTTTGATTAGTCTGCAGACATGTTTGACTGCTTACGTAATTTTTGTCTGCTTGTGTATATATGGGGCATATGAATCAACCAGGTCCCTTTTTGGTGTCACGGTGATTAAAATGAACAGTTGCACAGGTACAAAACACCTAAAATATCTTTTTCCATTTTCCTGGATACTGCTCAACATAAGTCTTTTGTGTAGCGTGTAGGGATTTCAAAATTCTTCCAAAACACACATTGTATTACACAGTGATGTGTTATTGGAAAACTCGGTTTAGTATTGAAATCTAATGTTTACTTATCAGAGCTGTTTTAAGTGCATACAGCTTTCAAACAAGTTATTGTCATCACTTCCTGATGGACGTGAATCAGATTTCCTGTTTTTACAAAAGACCCTTTTGTGTGTGTGTGTGTGTGTGTGTGTGTGTGTGTGTGTTTGTGTGTTATAGGTACCTCCAAGAGGACAAAACAGTTTGGCACTTTTCCAGGGAATTACGTGAAGGCCGTCAGTTTGTAAAGTGTACAATTGTATAGTCTATCTGAGGTGACTCTAGAAATATACCATGAATGCCTGTTAAGTTTTGGGATGTCATTACCAACATGCTTGAGTTTATGTTTTTTTGTTTCTTTTCTTTTACTTTTGTTTTATTTCTTGAGGATTGTTTACTAGACAGGTGACTATAGGTGTCTGTGTATGTGATCAGTAAGGTTTGAGGCACGTCAGATAAGCTAACTCTGGAGTCTATTGTCACATTCAAATGCATGACCCATATTTGCAAAGCATTTCATCACTTCATAGTGCCCCCCACTTCTTGCTAAATAAAGCTCAGTAAATAGTTTAAGCTTCACAATTAATGAATCTGCTAACACTCACAGGAACAGCAAAATTCTGCATTTTGCTGCTCAGCAAACCAATTATTGCCCATCAGTCATAATGGATACTTATCATGCTAGCGATGTCACTAGTCATTTCAGCCAATTACTTCTGATGTTCTTACCGGTCAACCTCTTCCTGCATTTGCAGTCTGGAAATAGACTCTAAATGAATCAAGTCGAAGGTGTTGAAATGGAACGTTTTGACTTTAACGGCCAGAATGAATTCATGGCGTACTTCAATACCTCTACTGTATTGCATACCTGACTCAATCACATTATATTCTAACTAGCTTCATGGAATAGCTTGGTTTTAGTGATTTCTAAATGCCCTTCACACCTAAACAGTGTATTTTTGTGTACAACAATAGCCTTGCCATATCTTTGGAGATGTTTCAGTAGATATTGAAGTATGTCTGAAGCACAGGAAGGACTGTAGAAGGTCTGTGTAGAGGCAGCATAGAGGAATGCATTGGCTGGAGTGGTCAGTACCACCTCAAGAAAGGATCCATGAAGTCAGCCCAGAGTGTCCCTCGAGAATTCAGCCATTTCTTTTTTTCCATTTGTTTATTTCATTACTTCTTTTTGCAAGATAGCTGCTTTGATTTAGCCAGGTGTCCCAACAACAACAATAGCTAATTATACTCCCACCCAAATCAACAGAATCAACATTAATGTAGTCCACTTGCGTGACCTGGGAGAATTTATAATGTGTTTCCAAAGGAAAAAGCAGTGGCTGTTGGAGAGTGGTCAGGCTCACAGGCAGGCATCACTCCACATGTGATGGCACATACTTGATGCCTCTCCAACAGGCTATATTCCATGGTTTTGAATTTCAAAACTCATTGACCTCAAGTTGAACCATACTGACTTAAATGAACCACACAGGCTCACCAGGGCCAACTAAGTTTTAAATAGTCATGATGGTTTGGTTCCATTGGAGGTGTAAGAAAAGTAGAAAACAAAAATAAAAGTATAAAAAACAGAGAAGTACAGATTTGGTTCCTTTCAGAGCAAAGTGTAAAGATTACACGACATAAATCAAACAAATACCTCAGATAAGACCCCTAAAATTTTCCGATAACTTAATACATGACCTTTGTCAGTATTACAACATAGTCTTGCAGACAAACAGCACTTCGCTAGTTCCACTGTGCCTGAAATGAATGAGAGCATTCATCCTCTATCATAATATCAGCCTACACACAGCTCACACATGTGGTAAACACATACAAGAAGGACACTGCCAGGTTGGCAGCTTACTTCAGGCATTTTATACAAATAGTTTACATAGTGGCATCTGAAATGAATTACCCCACCAAGATGGGAGGCTAGTACACTATTGGCAGACTACTAGTACACTAAATGAAAGTACTCTAGGTAATGTTGCCACTAATGTAAGTGTAGCTGCAGCATTATTATCAGCTCGTAGGTTTGTACAAAATGCCTAAATAGCGTGCCTCAAATCTACAGTACCTTCCTGCTCCAATTGCCATGTCTGGAGGACTCCACATCAGTTTTAGAAATAATTTTCCCACTCATTTGCTGTAGCAGTACACTGTGTTTTGAAATTTCACGGTACTCTGATAGAATTTCTTTAGCATATAATAATATAATAATAATAATAAAAATAATAATGGTGGCGATGATTGTTATTATTATTGTTATTATTATTATTATTATACAATTCATTGCGCTCATTTAGAAATTCGCTGGATCACAGTATGCAGTGACTGAGTTGGTGAGGAACCTAACACTGATCAAAACACTTGTTTGTGCTTTGCTTCTTCAACTGTGCTCTTACTGCCTGGCGATGTTGGTCAGAGTGTCTATTGCAGACACTGACTGATGGTAAAGAAAGAGATGAGGGTTAGTTTGTAGACGCTGACTGGCAAATTAACAAATTCTTCAGTAGAATTCCTTTATGACTTTTTTTTTTGCTTACTCTTATTCGCTATTCAGCAATTCATGCTCTATGATCATGCAGTTGTTGGTTTGTTTGACTTTTTTTTTTTGCCCACAATGCTTACTTGTGCTGCCCACACCAAAGAGCAACAGGCATGTTGAATTATCATTAGGATTCACCGAATTGATTTACATTGTGTAGCTGTGATACAATTAGTCTACCATCAGTTGTTTACATGGTCACACAATATAGCTAACCAGTGTGTGCATTAATAAGAACACACTTACCCTCACGGTCAAAAATTAGTTGCCTAACCAAGACAGTGGGTTGTGGGAAAACCATACAGTCATCAGTTTAACAATATAAGACTTGCAAAAGAGCTAGTGTAGGCCTATCTTTGTAGTTGTCTCTATGTCATTTTCACAACTTGTCAAACAAGTGGACACTTACATTATGATGTTATTTAACCATGAAAATTTTGACAACTGTTTTACACTTTACTACCAGATCAGTGTTGTTTTGCTAACACATTAACATTGATCCACCGCATTAGGCCGTCCAGTGATGTGATCACTGTGAGAATGTTTATATTTTGGTGTTATTGCTCAGTATCCAGTTTTGTGCCTGTACTTGGATCAGTTTGGAGCTGTTTTGTCATTTGTCATCACCATAACCATGCATCACTGGTCTAACATGAATGAATAAGTGATTGTTTAGTCTGATTCATCTCTGTATTTTTCCTCAATAATATCTTTTCATGTTTGTTTCCTACCTGTCCTTTTTATGTCCACCACAACAATCGTTTAAAAAAAAACAGTTTAGTTTACAAATAATTGAGTTTGACTGACTGTATTGGGGCAGTGGTTAAACTGCAGCAGTCTATAACTGCCAAGCTTTAAAAAGCAAAGGATTATGTGATTATGTGTTGAGTGTAATGCTGGGGATGTATGTCTTGAAAAATGTATTACATTCATGAGAAAGTTGCCTAAGCTGTGCACCAGTTAAGTAGGCCCTTCTTGACTATCTGGATACATTGTGTGTGTGCAGTGTGTTGGTTCATAGTCATATCAGGACATGACATAGTGCATGTTCTTGGGCTGCACCAGCTACAATAAAAGTTAAAATGGACATACATCAGTGCATTTGACAACATGGTAAAGGGTGTGGATATCACAATGCCAGTTAGAACACACTTTAGGATGATTTATCACTAGTTTTAAAGATTCTGCACACTGAACTCTGTCAAATATAAATCCAATCATGTCACACCTTTAAGAGAATGTAGCAGAATGGCTAAGTCAGAATGCTAACAAGGAATCACCATAGTCCATCAGTCTTGAAGTCATTTACATTACAGATAACCAGAATAGCATCATATTCCAGGTGGTATTGATATGATTTTCAGAGACAAAAATGACAGTTGACATCTGGCAAATTATTTTACAGCACAGAGATAAAAAAGCATAACATTTATTTCTTTTTTTTGTTGTTTTGGCTCCACAAGACATCAGTTGATGTATGAATGTATTAATGTGGGGTTACAAACATTCTCCTTGTATGTCAAACTGATCAGTACCTATTTCGGAGCATGAACTGATATGTAAAACCATTCACGAGCTTGTCCTATGAAATGTAAATATGTATTATATAAAAAAGATGAGAATGCAAGTGATTCAAAGTCACGCTAAAGTTCTATGAATATACCAGTTTATTTACAGGACCTAGAAGGATTTGTTTTATTTTTGGCAAAGCACAGAGTGAGAGTTGTTGAGCACAGTCTGAAGCATATTTAACATTATGCTTACCATCGTCTTGTCTTGGACATATAACGCCTTATGTCACTTACGTGGTTTATTCAATTGTGCCTCATTTTCCGCTATCTTCCCGACAATATTGTCACAATATTGCAGTGGGCCATGCCATGTTGAAGGATACTTTGATTGTTTTTATCACAGGTTTTAGCTGTCATGACAGGAGAAAAACATTTACCAAGTAGAAATAACAGCGAGTGACAACACTGAGATGTTTATCATTGCCTCTATACATGATTATTATGTGAACATTTGACGAGACGCACATTGCAGGTTTTCTTTTGTTTGCTTATTTGCGGTGCTGTTACAATATTGAAAGGAAAACAATATTTACTGCTGTGATTTTCGGTATTATTATGCAATATTTAATAAACTACATTAAACTATTGTCTTTTGTCGTCCTTCATGGAGCATAGCTAACGTGTGATTCTTTACCCACTACTTTACTCAGATCATAATGTTACTAAACATGTTTTTATCTTCTTACATCTGTGGTATTTTGGAACTAGTCACACATCAATAAACATCTAGGTCCCAAGAGTGTCTGTGATAGCAACAAGGCACGACTTTTTAAAGTTACAACGAGGAGACCTCCGGGTCGAGAATGTGGCCTACAGTCTGCAGCGGACATGTTTGGGTATGCCTTGGGAGAATATTCCCTGCCACTCGCTGCCAGGAATCCCAAAATTTGGGAGCGGCGCATTCCACATCCTGGGATTTGGCTCTACCATAAATGGTAAGCCTGCATCTAATCTGATGACGTAATGTTACTCCCCTAAACAAACGCTAGAGCCACATTCTTATCAGCGCACACTTCTGAGCAAACTATTCGCTGAATTCTCTAGTAGTACCGCCCCTTCCGACTGTGGATTTTAGAACACAAGAGCACCTCCCGGTTTCACAGAGTTTATAGAAATCCATTGCTCCGGAAAGTGGAGTAGGCTACAGTTTTTGCTGTCCAGGAGATATTCAGCAAAGTTCCCCAATCATGCCCGTGCGGGTTGTTATGCAAGGTCCTGGGCCTTGGGGATTCCGTTTGGTAGGTGGGAAGGATTTTGAACAGCCGCTGACCATCTCACGTGTAAGTGTCTCTTGGCCTGTTTGTTACTTTTATAAGTTAGACAGAGTCTCCTTGTTGAACTTGGCTTTGTGTGTGTGTGTGTGTGTGTAAGTGTGTGTATGTGTGTGAGACGCTGCAAGTCTTGTACCGCGGGAAGCCACTTCACACACATCGGTTGCCTTTCATTGTGCACCCGCCATTTAGTTCGTTTTAGGATCTTAAGAATGTGTTTTTAAAAAATGTATTGGGACTTTTAAATGACAAAAGAAGTTACTTATTAACACGGTCCTGCCAACGTTCATGTAACTTACTGTAGTCTAGTGCACCGAACAAAGTTTTTGTGCCACTCCCCTGTAACATATGGATATTAACACTGCCTGTCGACACTGTAACATTGTCACGATTTCTCCAGCACTTTGCGGAGAAAAAAACTGGAAAGCGTAGATGCATGGCACTGGACATACAGTACATTTTTTGTCCTTGTGACGTGGAGGACAGGCTTAACAGATACTTTATTGGGAGGAAGTGAAAGAACAAATGCCTCGCCATAAAAATCGAAAGGCGTCGAATATTACAGTTATGAACTTGACCTTTTTAAAATGAAGTGAAAGTGGGTTAAAGGGCTGAACGCACTACAATGTAAAGAACAGGCTGGTTTTGAATCGAATAACTTGGGCATCTACAGTTAGGCTATAGATGCATGCCCCCCCCCACTGAGGATGACACTGATTCCCCCATCATTTGCCAGGTTTCTCCTGGGAGTAAAGCAGCCCAGGCCAACCTCTGCATTGGAGACATGATTCTGGCCATAGATGGAGAGACGACTGATGGCATGACTCACCTGGAGGCTCAGAACAAGATCAAAGGCTGCTCAGAGGAAATGGTGCTCTCCATTGATAGGTAGGCATGACATCAGGCCCGCTGGCTTGCACAGGCTTGAGTGAGTAAGCATACTCTGACAAAAACATAGACTACTCCTTCTGTAGCTACTTTCGAGGTGTATGTACTTTAGGTTAATCTCATCTTGATTGCCACAAGGGGTAAATGTTGTTAGCAATGTCGTTGTTCATTTTCCCATATAAACTAACCTATCAAAGGAATGTCTTCATGAAGCATTTGTTTATATAAATTTTCACTGATTTCAGTAACTGGGAACACATTTTAGTGGTTAAAATATTAGTATGGCACTACAGTAACTGTCAAGGAACTATTCTGCTTAAAAATGTTACTGTGGCACCAGTTGAACTCGGAACTAAATGTGTGTACTTACAGCTCACCAGATCTCAAGAAGTGTGTTTGCACAGGGTGGGAAGTTGGTAGCCAAGTAGTGAAGTCAACTTGTTCTCTCGTGTGCCTTTTCTGTGCCTCCCACTTAAGTTAATGGCTTGTGACATTCTTTGTGTTGCTTCTGTGTTTTGTGATAACATCTGCTTCATTGGCCCAGCACGAAGCAACTCTCTTAATGTGCGCAGTGTGTCTTCCATCAGTGCTCTGTGCAAATCCCAACCTGGTTGTCGTAAACACAAATTTGACTCATAACTCACTTGGTACTGTGGAAAACTGCCCGAGGTGAATGTAGCTTTCAGGTTTTACAGTTCTGTTGTGAGACTGTTGTGAATGCGTGTGAAATGAGGCTGTTGACAAGACAAAGACATAGTATGCCTCTTTTTTTTTTATCTAAGGTCGGAGTCCAAGATGTGGTCCCCACTAACGACGGAGGAGGGAAAGACCAACCCTTACAAGATGAACCTGGCGTCAGAACCACAGGTACACACCTGTTTGTGAAGAACACTGCTTCCTGAGTCATGCTCCCGACTTTCACTGACTCAGACACCGTCTGTTTTGCCTCCATCTGCAGGGAGCTGTGCTCCGACTTGACTCTGTGTGAACATTAAGCAAACTCTCTGCGGCCCGTGTAGCCAGTTGTGATGTCATTGTTTGTGTCCTAACAAGAAGGTCCCCTTGGAGACGCGAGGGTTTTATCACTCGCGCCATGACGCAACAGACTGCCGGTACGAGCCAGAGAGGAAGAGGGAGGTCAAAGGCGGGGAGTGAACGGGGTGGGAGAGGGCGAGTTCAGGAAGTGTGCTTGCTCACAGATGAGATGGGAGGGACAGTGTACTGGAGAGAGAAAGAGGGAGGGAAAGAAAGAAAGAGAGAGAGAGAGAGAGAGAGAGTAGGAAAGGAAAACTTTTTTTTGCTGTTCTATGGGGTAGAGGCTACACCAGAGGGCGAAAGATAAGCTGTGAATTAGTGGTTTGGTTATAGCCAGGCTGCAGCACGCTGTTAAGATACGATTGTATCAGTTCTGTTACACACTGTAAATGCCAAATAATGATGACGATTCCTTCTCTGTGGTTCCCTCCCTCTCTCTCTCTCTCTTACACACACACACACACACACTCACACACTTGTATGTGCATTCTTGGCCTACTTCTGGTTCCCCTTAGTCTTTGAGCAGCCAAATGGACGTGTACTCCAGACAGACTTTGTGAAGATGTACTTCCAACCATGTGATTTGATAATCAAGCAAAGCAGCTGCTGTGTCCAATGGTGTCTTTGTTCTTAGGTCTGCCTGTGTTGTATGTAGCCCTAGCTTTAGTTCTTGCGAGAGGTTTCCTTTCATAGACAGACAAGTCATGTCAGGCCTTTGCAAAACCACTAGTGCATAGCAGCTGAACATGCAAGGCCTGGACAGCACCTACCAGCATCGGGAGTACACAGAGGTTCTGTGTTGTGTCTATTCCTTTATGCCTTTTTGTGTCAACAGTGTGTGTGTTTTTGGTGTCAGGGCTCTGATCCAGAAAGTCATATTTTATTCAAGGGAAGCAGGGGGGGGGGGGGGTATTCCAGAAAGCATGTTTGGGGACTTGCATGACATTATTAATTCAAAGCAAAAGGTAAACCTTGTAATAGAAGACCCTCTATGGCTGTATAGAAGAGCCCCTGTGTCTTTGTTTTGCTAGGGGAATGAAGCCATAAGACTTTTCTATTAGGAGGTTTACCCACTTACTCAGAGTACACTTATCTGGGTAAGTCCCGAAATTACCTACTAGGAATACCCCCCCAGGAGTAGCTAAGAAAGTCTTTACGCTTCATTAGTCCAAAAGTACAAGTAAATACAAGTTGTGTAAAAGAGTGATGCACTTAACATGGTTACCGCTCACCTTGTGGCCAAACCTTCTCTCTCAGGAGGTGAAACCCATAGGCTCTGCTCACAACCGGAGTGCCATGCCCTTCTCTCCAGCGGGCTCCAAGGTGGTCACAAGCCAGTACAACAACCCAGCTGGCCTGTACTCCTCTGAGAACATCCAGAGCTTCAACACTGCTGTGGATGATGTCAAGACTGTTGCTACCGCCAATGAACCTGCCACTGTGTAAGAATTCTATGTTAAGTTAAATGGAAATATTTGTTTTTTCTTCTAACTTTCACTACACTTAGGCAGTGTGTAAGACTTGTGACTGTAAAGCGCTGTATTCTCTGTACATTGACTCTGGCATCAAATATTTGTATCATTAGTTACACAGCATTGTTTGTACCAAACAATTATTTTGTAGTGTTTTGAAGATAGACATAGGCAGCTCACTGTATAGAAGAGCACTATATCCTTGTGCTTTTGGCTGAGGTTAGTGGTCTACTATTTCCAAAACTTACTTCCCTTTTCAGTACCTCTGCAGTAGTTCTCCATTTTAACCTTTTGTATGGAGCAAGGCACTCTTGAGAAAGACACAAAAAGGCTGTGTATGGGTACATGCACTGTCCTTATCATTCATCAAAGAAGGTGTAGTTTGAAGGTATTGGTATGTTTCCTCAGGTGGCCAGGCTTGTTTTCTCTCCTTAACCGAGCTGCCCTTCTCTCTTATCTGCAGGCCGGATCCCTCCAAAGGCGGTGGGAAGTCTGGGATTGCCGCAGACTCAGAGGTGTACAAAATGCTTCAGGAGAACCAGGAGTCCAACGAGCCACCAAGACAGTCCGCATCCTTCAAGGTGCTGCAGGAGATCCTTGAAACAGGTGTGCAAACGACACTCCGATCGGGCTTTTAGATCTGACATGGAAGGATGCATTCACAATGTTGAACTGCTACTACTGTGTTCTAGTATTCATTCAATGTCAGTAGCATGTCAGTAGTTTTCAATTGGTCTTCGCTTTTGGATTACACAGTGGTTGTTTCAGCTTGTTTGCTTTTTGTTTGTGTAAAAACATAAGATCTGCCTCGGCAGCAGAACTGTCCCAATTTGTAATGTTTGAAATGGAGGTCAGCAAGACATGTTGTGTGTTTACCGTTGATACATCAGGCAGAGTACTTGGTGCTGGAAATGTATTCATTAGGTTCATCTTAATATACTTAATAACTCTTAAAATACTGGTAATAAATAAAACGGCTGTGTTTTGCAATAATCTAAAAAGCCTTTTTTTCCAACTGTACTCTTTGTGTCAAAAAACAGCTGGTTTTTGGCACTAGCTAAAATGAATAATTCATAGCAGCAGTGTTGGAGCCTCGGTGGTGCCATTTAGACTAATGAATTCTCATCACACACACACACACCAGGAGATGCAGACAAACCCTCGGGCTTCAGAAGTGTGAAGGCGCCCACCAACAAAATCGGGGCCTCCGTGGGGAAAGCAGACAAACTGCCTGTCTGTGACAAATGTGGTTCAGGGATTGTGTAAGTATAACTCACCCGTGCTTCTACTTGCTTATGGGGTTTCCACCTGTTAACTCTGAACCAGCCCACCATGCTATATCTAAGCTTTTAAGCTGTTTATCACTGAAAATAGTGATAAAGTGTCTAAGGAAGTTTATTAACATAAAGTGCAATAGTGACCATAGCACATAACTAGAGAAGAAATCAGAACAGACTAAATTGTTAAAGCTATTGCTTGATTGTAACACTACATTCAGTAGCCTGCAGATGGGAACAACATTTCTTTACTGCACACAGTTTTGGTTCTTCTTTGCTCTGTTGTCGCCACCTTGTGGCTGATCAGAAAACATCAAGCTGGCGTCAAGTGGTCTTACATTGGGTTCATGTGCTGTGCCATTGGTGGAGGGAGAGGTGGCTGTAAGCCAGCAGTAGCAGCCTTCCTGCTGGGTTGTTAACCTCAGTTTACAAGGTGTTAACACTTCAGAGGCACCGTAAGGATGAACCGGCATGGCCATTCAAAGACTCCCAGGCCAGGTTGTGTGACAATGTTGTGTCCTCGTATCAGGTTCTATGACCAGAGATGAAAGTTCCCCATTGCTACAAGTGCAGATCTGACATGCCAGAGGATTTTTTTATTTGTTTTTGCTTTAATCCATGTCGGTGCCCTTTACGAAGACACTGTATGCTGCACAGTCCTGAGCTGGTGCTCAGATTTTAAATTTCTAGCAGAATGAAATTAACTTCCATGTCCTTACCCCCTTGGTGTCATGAGCTGCAAACTTCTGATGTAGTACATATCTGTAGAAATCACTGCACCTGATTTGATTTATTCTTTGGTTTATAAAACATTGTGTTGACAACACAACATTTTGCTAGGTGTGCTATATTGAGGTTTTTTTGAGGTTAGTGGAAATCCAAAATAATACATCTTAAATAAAGCACATATGGACTGTGACTTTAAGATGTTTGGTGTGAAAAGTAGTACGACACACCATAGAGTTGTATTCTCAGTGCAATTTAAAAATCAGAGGAAATGTGAGGATCTTCCCAACCCTTACCTTTGGAAACCAGCCAAACCACTTGCATCTGTTTATGACATGTTTGTTTTGAAGGTGTGCAACTCTGGTAGTATTCCTAATAGGTGGTTGAGTAATAGTGACTGAATGAGTGGTAAAGCTTCTAATAAAGGAGTCTTCTGACTTTATTCTCCTAGCACAACAAAACCACAGACCTCTTGTAATAGAAGATTTACCACTTGCTCTGAGTTAACATACCCTAGTGACTACAGTGACTAAACCTGCTTTCTGGCATAGCCCCCAATGATTGTTGGCCTCAAGTCAAAGATGGCATTTGTTATATACTACTACTGTAATCACGCAATTACTTATCCTTTTGTGAAGTCAATTTGTTTGCTGTCAAAATATGTCAAACACTTTTGAATAAGTAGGTGCTGTGTGGTGGTGTTGATGGATGTGAGGTTTCAAGAAGTCTTTTTTTTCTTGTTTGTTTTGCAAATCCCAGGGGTATGGTGGTGAAGCTGCGAGACAAGTTCCGCCACCCAGAGTGCTACACGTGCTCAGACTGCGAAGTCAACCTGAAGCAGAAGGGCCACTTTTTCGTGGAGGACAAGATCTACTGCGAGAAGCACGCGCGCGAACGCGTCACGCCGCCCGAGGGCTACGATGTCGTCACGGTCTTCCCTAAGTAGGCTGCCAACACGACTTCACGGATTTCCTTAACTGGACGAGAGACTGGCGGATATCTCAGAAGAAACAAATACATTCCTGAATACATTCCAGAAATGTAGTGAGTTCCATGAATGGAGAAGGTTGGCTGCACACGGCATGGCCAGAGGGATCAGATCTGGCTGGTGGTGTGCTGCCAGTCTAGTATTGGACAGAATTATGTTGTGTTCTATTAATGCTGCCACTTAGTATGCAAGATGTTTGCACATTGCTCTTCTGAAAAAAAAACACACACACAAGTATAAAAGGCCTTGAGCAAGCTCTTCCAGAATGGTGCCACAAAATGGTTTAAACTGTGTATACACACTCACTAAATCAGAATGTCGCTTAAAGGAAATCTGCCAAGAACTACCTTAAATTAAACCAAATCTGTCTTCTCTTTTCTACATGATGAGTCTGTAAATATGTCCATGGTGTAAAAAACACTGAAAAGGATTTTTAACCAGCATCGCAAGAGGCCTTAAAGTGATCATGACTTGATTCAATAAGATAAATATTTTGCTCTCTTCTTAATGGGATAATATAACAGTCCCCCACTATGTTCAAATTCCAGGACAGTGACATTTTTTCATGGTGCATGTATTTGATCAAGTAAATAAACTTTTTTTTACTTGGGATGTTGGTCTTTGCTGTCCCACATCACTAATTAAGGAGTGGTAAAACAAAATGTTCAAACTGTTGCTTAGGCAAAAAGTTCCATTACCACATAAACCGTCACCTCTGGCGTGGGCTGTGTACATATGGGCTTTGCCACCTGTGGTTGGGGTTGAGTACTGGTTCACAGGTCACAGTATAAACAATTTAGCATAAAATCACAACAGAAACATTATAGACCAGTGTCTAAATTGCACCTTTTGATTGTTCTTGTATTGATTAAAAATAGATGTGTACTTAATTGGATTACGAATGACACACCCAAAGTAAGCCATTTTACATGTATTAGTATATAAACATATCCTAAAATAACCCCCTGTCATTACTGGACCCTTGCAATTGTCCTTACTTTACCTTCTCTGGCTGTTCCCCTGTGTAACAGGCTGTATACGTTAAAAAAAGTTTTTTCCCCTATGGTATATTTAATACAAACTGAGATTTCTTTGTTGTATCTATTGTCCCAACAATCCCTGCCATAACGACACCGGTTGAGATATTGACTCAGTCTGAGCAAAGATATCAAAATGCACACAGAGCTATGTGCCCTATCTACATCCATTGGCAGAACATTATGCACCTGCTTTACTTTCATGATCGCCCACTCTGGGGGTCGGACCTTTGGAGAGTAGTTATTAAATGGAGCCAGGACCACCCCTTAATGCTTTGCCTGGCCGCCTGTAGCGACTTGAAGCTGTTAAGATGTGTGTAGGAGTAGAGAGGCTGAATATTGATTAGACAATGTTGGGTTGGCAGTAAATATCGACGTCTTCAGAACAGTTTTTGCGTTCTTTGGCAGAGCGCACACGTTTTCCGAGGTGGCACTAAATAAACTTCATGGCAACTAAATATTGTAACAAAAAGAATATTGGGTTATGCATGACTACTAATCAGCTGCCGGTCTTTAAAGCACTATTAGTTCATTAAAACTGTTCGTAAATAGGTTTGCGTATAGTCCAATATAGAATGTATACTCACCTCTACTTCTACAACACAATGCTATAGCCTACGAATCATTTTTTTTAACGTCACAAGAGTATGGGGAGTTAAGAAAGAGCAGATCTCCCGCAGCATGTGATTAAAACTAAGCAGTCAAGTATAACCATCACTAAATAGCAAAACCCACCGATGTTATGTTCTGCCAGTCAATCCACACTGGATATTTAGCATGAAAGTATGGTTTTATTATCAAAATATACAAAAGGTTACTAAATAGTTAATAAAAAGTACAAACATGTATATAATTAACATATTAAGTCGAGAAAGTAGCCTATAAGGTGCAGACCGCTGACGAGGATCTTGGCATCAATGACTCTGCTGTTGAATTACAGATCAACCACATCTTGCAGACCAACCATTTCACCTGCGCCAACAGTATAATTTCAAAATAAGAGATAGTGCTAATTAATATGATGACATGGGGAAAGCACGGCCCTCTGTCATGTCAAAAACATTTCCCAGCCCTTTAAAATTACGAATGCCACTGCGACCAAACTCCTCAAACAGTGTACAGGCTGAGTATCCCTCTGCGTCTTGCCAGTGTGGCGACAGAATGGGAGAAGTCCAGCTGGAAGAACATGATGGTGTTTGGCTTCCACACCCGTGCGCGTAATAGTCTGGAGACATTACATGACTTTGGTATGCCTCGATGGTCAGAGTGTGCTCCATGTAATCTCCCATTCTGAGGACTTCTGTCAGTGCCCATATATAATTGTGTGCGTACCTTAATGTCTCTATTTTAGTCAATTTAGAATCATTGGGCAGGGTTGGGAGGACATCTCTTAGCGCATCCAGCGCGGAGTTGAGATTGTGCATACGGTGTCTCTCTCTGTCATTCGCCTTCATTCGTCGATTGACTCGCCGTTTCTTCCAGTAATGTTCCCCTTTGGATGTGGACTTCCCTGTGTTTTTATTCCCATCGGCGCACGTTAGTTTGCCGTTGGTAACGCCTGAATCCCCAGTCCTCAAAATGCGTCGCGAGGCAAAGCGGAGTTGCTGGCTTTTGCTCTCTCTGCATCCAGAAAGTGACCGCCCATTGACCTCAGCGGAGTCACATGCCAGTTTGGGAGACATCCTTTAAGAACACATCTTGGGTTATTAAAGAGTTGTTTAATTTTACAGTTTGCTAGAGAATCAGTGGAACTGTATTAGTTACTCCACACATGTCTATATTGACAAAAAAAATACTTCTTTGGATATTACAGTTCCCTGCAGATACATACCTGTCCAACTGAGCTCCCTCGTATTAGCTGTGAATTAGGTAGTCCTCAATGTAATGATTCTTCGCAGTTTTCCGTAGAAGCATCAACGTCTTAAGTCGTCTTGCCTTTTCCAGTTTCCAGTGGCAGTGACGCATTGATGCTTGCCTTGGTCATTTATATGTCCTTTACCTTATCAGTGCACACGAAGCGTGCTTGTGAGCAAACAGGGCTGGGAAGTGGCCAATCATCTTCTAGAGAGGTCTTGGAGAGGTCTCTTCCCAGTCATCACTTGAGTTACAATCCCCAAGTTCAACAAAAGACAGCATTGCCATGAAGAGGGCCACGTGGAATCAGTAAACAAATCGTTTACGCAAACATTTAAACTGGGCACCAGTTCCACCTTTCATGTGAAATACTTCATTCCTATTTTTTTCTGTCCTGTTTTTTGTTCATTTTTAACAATTCAGCCACTACCAACGCCATATTAAAATGCAGTCTCTAAAAAAAATGCTGCGTAACACCTAATTTGGAAACCAGAGCGCACGATCTTGAAATGGTTTGTGCCTTCATCACAGTGTGGTGATCACACAACGCCGAAGAATTGTGCATTTTTGTCTGATATACACTGATCATTTTAAAATAATTTACTCTGTGAAAACAGGCATTCACATTTACAAGTAATCCATAACTTACATCATCAACGAGCCAAAGACATTACATTGCGTTTTACACACTACAGAACGAGCTTTCAAGAGGAAATGACCTAGATAAAGCCTACTCGTTTACCATTTGAATTTAGATGACCCTCAATTGAAGTGAGGCACATCTGCAGTATTCCTAACAAAGCTTCCCAGAAATACAAACTATACATTTTACAAATACGTACAAATATGTTTTCTTAATCAATGCCTGTTCATTTATTCAATACAAGAAGCAATACGCATTTTCAACTTCAGAATGCTTATGATTTACGCCATTGACTATTTCGCAGATGATCTTCAAACAAATAAAACAGAATTAGTTTAAATGAAGCTAGGGTACACTTCTTTCTTTTAAAAACGTTATTAATCTTTACAGATCAAATTAAAAGTTTATTTGATCGCATATTTCTCGTGCGCCCTGGCGTCACTTCTTAAGGCTATCACTGAAGCAGTAGTGTTTACGTTGTTTTATTTCAACGAAAGATAGGTAAGGTCTTGCAAAACAAACGGGGCACACATGTTTGTTTTGTCTTCTATCTTAATGTTTGACGTTTATGAGACAAACTTAGTTTAACATTAGGTGTTTGCCATTGCCTGCGCAGTAACCACAGTGGTACTTCTACACATTCTAACTAAATATGTATTTTGGGGAGCATCTGATAACCATATGCTTTCAATAAAATGGACAAATACGCCTGAGAGATAGGGGATGTTGTCATGCTGTTATAAAAGGCTCGAAATAATCCAAAGTAAACCACATTGTACCGCTTTACAAATAACCATTGATGCCAAAACCATATTCGCGTATCGGGGACAGGTGTGAGTTCGAATCTCTTAGTTTTGTCTCCTGATTTTTTATCAGTGTCTTGTAATATCCTGCTTGTTATGCAAAGCATGGGCAAACATTTGCCACCAGTTGCTGTGGATATCGTAGATATCGTCTGAGTTGCTCCGAAAGTGATTTAACAATATTTAACAATAAACCACACTTACTGGAGAGCAGGTGATAGGTGCCCAAAGCCCCAATGATTAATACTTCCGTTACTACTTCACTTTACAGTCTGTTGCAATTATTTATTAAACGAAATCTATTTATTATTATTTTAGCAAACAGAAGTACCAGGTGGGGCTTTATTTTCATCCACAGTCTTTGTTTGAAGGACATCTGAAGAGGGCAATCAAATACCCAAAACTCGCTGACCAGATTGTTGCCATCCATTTGTTCCAAACTCGCAAGCAAGCCATTGAATTCTTCCCTCTTGTTCAGCCACGGCAAAGGAACTGCGTACAAAGACGAAAAGGGAAACTTCACTCAGAAAAGAAAAACAACTTCAGAGCATTTAATTACAAACCGTATACCATATGTACACCTCCTCTAGAAGGTCCAACAAAGCTGCTGCTTTTATTTAGAGCCGCGTGCGTCTTTGGAGATGTGCGCATTTGGAGAGGTGCGCGCATAGTTACCAGAGTGACCCCCAAGTACACTTTACACAAACGTAATGCAGTTTTAATGTGCTGTAGAGCTTCCTTTTGAAAGTCCGCACATTGTGTCTCTGTCCATATGCTTTTGATGACCAAATAAACCAATTACAATTGAATAGAAGGTGGTCTCTCTGCGAAGCGTCTGTTTTCTTTGTGCTGCTGGGGGTCATCCAAATGAACCCTGTTAAAATGTAAAAAAAAAAAAAAAAAGGTGCAGTAAAAGGTTAAAAGAATTAATCTAGACTGGATATATGCCCGCAAAAGTAACACGTGGATACTCTTTGTGAAGAAGGTTATTTTTTAAACTTTAAATTTAAATCTAGGCTATGTTAAGGATAAGGAACAGACACGAATAAAGAAAAACTATGCCATATTGGTTACATATCACATATATCACATATCACAAAGTACAAGCTATATGATGTTGTCACGAAAGATTAGTCTAACTGTATACACCGCATATCATGTGTTAAGTGTAATGGTATGGGCTATTGATTATTCATCATCCGATATCATTATTATAGATTTTGTGCCTGCTTACAATTTCCAGAGGACCATGTGCAATTCGTAAATATATCTTTTAATTAATTATTTTGACTTACTATGAGATGTAGGCTATAAAAACACTCTGGATTTTAGGTTGGATAAAAGGTGTATGTATCTTGCCAATATAGTAGGCATCTTACCTAAAACAAAAACCCTTTATATTAAACCACATAACCTGTATTGGCATATCAGTGGATAACGACACGTTATTGTCAAAATCAAATTTACGTCTGATTGTTCACAAGTTCAAGGGACTGTTATAGACTTATTATTGTTGTATTTCTGCTTTCTTATCCTAACTAAAACAAACTCCACCACACAATCAAGTCAATTTCATCCGAAAGTGTTACAAAAAAACCTTAGTAGACCATTAATTGTAATCATTCGTGAAGGATTATTAAAATAAGCACAAAAGAAAAAAGTGGAAAATTTCATGTAAATCCTTAACTAAACTGTAGGGGGGCGTTATGGCGCTATTTCTGCAGTTACCTTACAGTTTTCCTTTGCATTTAATTGACTGGTCGGAGTAAAAACACATTTGCAAAACAAATGTGAAGTAGCCTATCCCTGTAATGGAGACATGCCTGGTTAAGATACGCTGACTCTCTTGCTCCACCGTGTGGTCATTCATGGCAGCTCTATGTTAATCACAGGACTGTGGTCTCTAGAAATTGTAGCCTTGCAATGTAATGCCAAATGAGTTTGACAAACCTAAAGTTTATGTTTGTAATGCAGCTTAATTCTGTTCTTAAATGCACTTGGATTGACCATGCTGCCTCAATACAGCAGGCCACTTATGTCCATTTCTCTTTTGTCTGGTTGTCTGAGTTATGACTAACTAATTGCTGTACCAAGTTTGACAGAATTTGCAAAAAATGTTGCAAACATTGTATGCCTACCTATTCAATAATTTGGGCCGTAGCCATTTTCTGATTTGATTTACTTATGGGTGATCACCACCACAGCACACAGTCCATTTAGTCCTGACTTTACTCTAGTCATGTAAAGAGCAAATGCATCCTCTGTCAACAAGCATCTTCTAAACAATTCTTCCGGAAAACGTCATGAGGATGTGCGACCAAGTCGGCACTGTCATGGGTATGTAGACTGTGCTCACTGACGCAGTTTATCTGTAGAAAATCTTGTTTTACTCCAAAATCCCAGGCAGAAGGGAAATCCACATTATGTAGAAACACGAGCATGCGCAAACTTCACATTGGCTTTACGTTTGCGAACCGTGATAGGTTGCTTTTTAGTTTTCAGTCACTTCCTGATAGAAGATTGTGTCTATGATTGTACCATGACAATAAGATCCCAGACACCAACCAGGTCAAACAACACGGCTATAAGAATCAAGTTTCCAATACTGAACTCGTAAAGGAACTCTAACGTATCTACGTTACGGACTGCCCTCAGTGAAGAACATGGACTACTGGGTGAGTGAATCAAATGTCAGCTCAAGAACAAGGTCTTCTTTTTTAAACAGCTGCCTTCAAAGAACAACCTGGCCATCGATAATTTATTAAACGAGGGACACGAGGGAATTAGGTCAGTGATTAAAACCTATCTGTATAGTCTACGATCTAGGATCTAGGCTGAGTTGTAAGCGATACGCAAGAGGCTGCGATTATTGCTCATCAGCTTGTTATTATTAACACACTGGGCATGAACTTTACGATATCGAGTTTATATTAATGCCAAACCAGTTTCAACAAGGAATTGTGGTAATGTGTGGTGTAGCTTTAAACCTTTCCAGGTTAATAAGGAAAACTTTCAGACCAACAGTCTACGCCACTTGGGGTGAAGAAGCACGGGATAGCCTACGCGCAGACCATTTTTTGACAGATGAAACAGATAGATGTAAGAAGCAAGACGGATCAGGCACAGAGCAACAAAGACATGCAGTTGCTAAGTTTACGTTGCTCTGTGTTGCTTTTTCATTGTGTGCTGCATCATGTCTCTATCAATAGACTTCCTCAGAGACAACTCTCGGGGGAAGTAGCCCCGTGCTATAGCCTAGCTGTAGCACACGGTGGGAACGAGTGGCTTGATTTCACTGCCTTGGAGCTTGGCAGTAAGCCACACGAAGCCCAGTTGCTCCGTTTTTCTCCTCGCTGAGGTAAACATAATAGTTGGACATCTCCACTGTTGGTTGTTTAGCATGGTATCACTACCCCACATTCAACCGGCAAGCTCTTTAACTTCCCATCGTGCTCTACAACTGATATGGACACTAGTTTGCATCAAGTAGCATTTTTTGTGCAGTAATAAACGCAAATCTTATCAAATACATCCGCAAATCAGCCCACAACTAAAAAACTCAGCTCAAAACTAAGATGCTAACTGAAGATTAGCCTTTATTGTCCCCCCTCAACACCCCCGAACAGTTTCTATGCACACATATGCTTTGGGAAATATGACCTCCCTGGAGACAACAAAGGTCTCCTCACACAACCCAACTTGCTTTGGAAAAAGGCAGAGGCGTTAGCGCCTATTAACAATGGGTGACAAGAAGAAAACAAGTGTTTACAGCCGGCATCTCATGTGACATGAGCCCTGGCCCTTTTCTATTCTTCCACCGTTTCCTCCCATTTCTTTTCATAGTCATATTCTTACCCTCTGAATGCCTTACTGAATACAATGTGGGAATTCTCATTACCATTGCACTGAGTGTTTTTTTATAGGTAAACAAATCAAACTGTTGACCAAGGGACTTTCTCAAGACTTCATTGTTAAAACACGCCTGCTTTTTGCCCCATACGTAGATAATATGGTTTAATCTAATCGGTTTATGGTTGAGGTGAAGCGATGCCAGAGGTGATTCCATAACAGATAAATGTGCTCCAGACTTTATGCAATGCAGTTTCCTAACGTCTACATCAGAACCTGTTATTTATGCAAGGGGTGAAGAAGACTGGAACATGGTAGCCTATCCTCCTCACCCGGTTGAGAGTTAACTTACAGTTATACTTTCACGTGCTTTGTATACTCAAGCTTGCTGATCCACTCAGCTAACCCTGCCAAACCTGTTGGAGATCTTGTCAGACTCCAGCAGCTGCAGGTGGGGGATGATTTTTCTTTTCTTTTCTCTCTCTCTCCCCCCCCCCCCCCCCCACAACAGTCAGTAGTCACATCCAGTCAGACCCACTCATCTGAGACAGCCAAGCTTTGCAGACAACACTCAGGAATTACTCATGGGCAGGCCCTCAATGAAAATATTTATTACTCTCAGTCGAACCCTCAAGGGAAAGTTTGTATGACTTAACGTAGGCTAGAAGAACATGTTTGCTGAAAAGAGCACAAACGTCGGGCTGTATAATTAAGCCATTTTTGTCAGGTCACTAAGGTAAATCTTTGCATCGGTTATTTAAGACTTCAGTCACGTCAGCTGCAGGGTTACTTAAGATAAGGTGATGTGATATAAGAAGTTGTCATAACAATTGGTGTTTTCTCAATATATGGATGTGACCCTTCAACTTTTCTCTCTCCATCACTGGCACAATCTTTACTGTTATCAACTAGCTGTGCCCCAAGTTATAAAACATAGCCTATTGACTGATAGATAAGTAATAGATTTTATGAGTTATTGGATATTGGATGAGTTATTCTTTTTTTTTTTTTTAGCAATGTTTAATGTTCTTTGGACACAATTCAAAGGTGTACAGTGGTTGTTTCCTATTTAGTCCAACCAATAAGCTTTCAATCAAGCTTTAGATAATGACAGCAGCTCTTTCATAGGTTAACAGTGTGTTGATAAGCAGTAAGGAGTGGCCAGGCGGAAGACGTCAACTTGCTTGATTAGCAGGCAGGGACTGTTCAAGGCGAACTGCACTAGATTTGATCTGTAGTAGGTGACAAAACCATTTGCCGTATGCAGTAGAATCACTAAAAATCTTACAGAATGAGTCAGACCACAAATGTAAGTTATTTTATTTTCAATTACAATTCTGTGGGGAAGTGAGAAGGAAAACAAACAATTTTTACATATGGTAGGGGAAGCTGTGAGAGATTTAGGACACATATCACAGGTGTTGTTGTATATGTATTTATTTCCCAGGGTGCCTTGGAGGTGTACAAGGAGATGATCCTACTGTACGTGGAGGAATGTCGTAAGTTGGTGAACTTGAAGTGTGCCAACCTGGAGCCATGGCAGATAATCGGTGCCACCATACTCACCACTCTTGGAGCAGTTTGGGTCAAAGGGATTATTTTTCAACCAGAGAGTAAGTATGTAATGGTAGTGAATGATATGGTGGTATACTGTTCAACACAGCACACCGTTCTTAAAGTAATGCTTTCTATTCAGAGAGTTTCTAAAGTTTCTTCCCATGTATTTACCTGTGGGTAAAAAAAATGACTGGGGTTTAAGGGTCGTTCAATACTAGGCAATAGATCTGCCATCTTATATTCTCTAAGCATCTCTTGCACCTCATTCTTAATGTCTTCAGTTGGTTGCCATGGGGTAATGCTTGGGTATTCACAGTAAGACGCATGGTCTTGTCTGAGCCTGCTGGTGCTTTATATTACTTAGTAAGACGGTGACTCAAGCCCTACAGAGCTATGAGTACAACGCAGCTGTAAAGAAGGTTTAATTATGTTGCTGTCCCTGTGGTTAACAGTTTGGTGAGAAAAGTTGCACAAGTTGGGATTTAGCCTAAGTTACTTCCCTAAAGTTCCTATGCAGGCAGAAGACACACGATGTCAGTAGTTGAAATACCATGTGATGATTGGCTTGGAAAGGTCATAAGAAATGTGTTGTTTTTAAGTGTTTACTCTGTTCCATTATTTAGGACAGGTCTTACAAGTGACTCAAAGTTTTGCTAGCAGTGCGCACATAACTACTTGTTTGACTGATGCTAATGTCAATATGTTTAAACATGCAATATGTTCAAATCAGTCTAATGAAGCCTAATTAAGCAACAGCCATGAACTGACACATGCCACTGTAGAGAGAGAGAGAGAGAGAGAGGAAGAGACAAAAAAAATAGTCTGGAAGGTTTTTGGTCACTTGAAAATGTCTACTTCCCCTTGATGACTAATGTGAACCTTTTAAGTGCAGCAGATGTGAAATGTTCACCACTGTCTGCACTTTGATCTTGTGATCTACAGGCCTGATGTCAAGAATCAAGAAGCGGTTCTTTCGCCTCGTCAGAAAAATACCCTTTGTTGGCACGACAGTGAGTATCCTCCTCCTCCTCCCCCCGACCCTCTCCTGAGGCAACGCCTCTTTTGAGTTACAGAAGAGCTGGCCAGTCACGAGCTGTAAGGGAGTCTGGACCTTTGGCACAGTTTGCCTCATTGCTACATGATAAAGACTAAAGGTTTACTCAAGGTCATTGGTACCTAGTGTTTGAATTGAATACAGGAATGTCTCTGAATTCGGTGCCAAGTGTGTTCCCTCAACACTTTGCTGAATTCAAATGGATACATTTTTGACAATGGCCTACTAATTACATTACAACTGTTATTTCATAGTGCAAGGTCTCTGATCTGAATCCACAGGAGGTATCTTTGGTGGCTGAATATTTAGTATTTGAACACTTTCAAATGCTTGCCAGCAAGGAAAAAATTCTGTCTCTATTGGAATCAGTTTGAGAATTAGTATGGGGGTGGCAGCTAAGGTCAAAAGCCTTTGTGTAAAGTGACTGTCCTCATTTCCATCTGATTGTCATGGGTTTTGAAAGAAAGTATTGCCTCACAGCATGTTTATTTCCACAATGACAGTACGCATGAAAAGCTAAAAACAGTGCGCTTGACTGACATGCCTCATATGGCAGTCAGTCGGTTATCATATGGCCATGACATCTTATATAGTGATCACGTGACGCCACCCATTTCAGCAATGCTGATTGCAACATACCTGCGCTGTTGTACCTCCCAGATCCAGGCACAGCTCAACAAGGCCTTGGATGACATGTCTGAGAGCCTGTGTACCCTGAAGGATGGCATGACCTACACCAAAAGCCTACCAACACAGGGACTGACCCACGAGCAAGTGTTGCAGCACATCCGAGAGTACCAGTCCCTGAGTAAGTACAGGCAGGACCGACCTGGGGTAGCTGACTAGTTTTGTGTCAAAATACTGTTCAAGTTTTTTTTTTTAATATTATTTTCATTTTTAAGGAACAGTCTGAGTGTGATAAAATTTTAGCTCAGTCACAGATGACATGTCTATTTTGTTGTTGTTGCACATTTGATGGTAACAGGTTGTTAATGAGTTACCTCGTGACAACATTTAGTAACAGTGCTGGATAGTTTATTTGTTGAGATGGTTATAAGGGTGTGTGGTGCACCAGATTGTACTACAGGGGTAAGGCCATTGGGTCAGCCTTGTATAGAAAGCACAATTAAAAAGCATAATAAAATAAAAAGCATAATAAAATAAAACACATAATTAAATTCAGTCAACCTACATTAATCCACAGGAACAATACTATAATGAGAAGTAGCTTTATTGCAGGGCTGCAGGACTGTAAATATCCCCTTAAATATCACATGGTGTTTTTTACCCCTACAATTTAACTTTTTTGCCTTACAGATGACGTGGACTGGGAGAATGGCAAGGTGTCTGGTGCTGTGTATTGGGGAGATGAGACCTTAACCAAATTGCTGGTGCAGGTATACTCGCATTAAGATTTAGGTCCCCCTGAAAGCCATTTTGATTATTAAAGTTTAACTTACTTAGTTTAGAGAGATAAATCTGACTGCACTGTTTAGTTAATGTCAGATATATTGGTAGAACATCTTTAACCATCTTTTTCACGAATGTGGTTGTATGAAAAACCACTTGCTGACCTAGTGGAATAATTTGTTCAGCTTGTTCCTGTTTTAGACATGCTCTACATTTACAGCTACTAAGTGTATAATGTCAAAAACAGCTGTCAAAATCGTATTAGTCATCTTATGTAAATGTTTTTGTGTGTTGTTGTTTTTGTAGGTATATGGGGACTTTGCCTGGAGCAACCCTCTTCACCCAGATATCTTCCCAGGGGTGAGGAAAATGGAGGCCGAGGTCGTACGCATGACCTGTGACCTCTTCCATGGTGGACCGGAGTCCTGTGGCACAGTAAGCCCTCATTCTGTTTAGTCTCTCTCTCTCTCTCCCCCTCTCCCCCTCTGCCCCTCCCTCTCCTCTCTCTCTCTCTCTCTCTCTCTCTCTCTCTCTCTCTCTCTCTCTCTTTCTGTCTGTCTCTATACACGCACGCACACGCACACACACACACACACACACGTCATCTCTGTCTACACACACACACACACACACACACACACACGCACACACAAAGAGCACATATGTACATATAGTAGCTTTTGGTATTTGTGTAGATGTACAGTGTGTATACACCAAGTTACCTTTAGTGGTTTTATAAAGCTTTCCCTTGGGTGTTACTAGTAATACACCATCATACAATCCAAGTGTAATGTTTTGGCTGTAATGTTAACATGCTAATGATGAAATTAATGATTATTACATGATTGTTACAGTGAGTTTGTTTGTGAATCTGCAGGTTACGTCTGGAGGGACGGAGAGTATTCTCATGGCCTGTAAGGCCTACAGAGACATGGCCTATGAGCGTGGGGTTAAGCACCCTGAAATGTAAGTGACTCCTGTTTGTAGTGTTTAGAATTATAGTTGTGCTGAAATGCAATTAAAACTCAATTTAGATGAGCAAAAAGGCACTTTTGCTTACTCATGCCGGAATAGTGATATAGGTACGAGGTAGGTATTACTGACTTGTCCGGGAATTAAATACACAGAAAGTGTCACTGGTTCATATGTAATGAAACCAGGGTTTGAAAGTGTAGAACATGGTAACATTCACTAGTGTGATGGTTTTCTTAATGTTCCCCCAATGTACACAATACAGTTAGTCATCATTGTTTGTTTCCCACCCCTCTGTTTGTAGTGTTGCTCCTGTTAGTGTCCATGCTGCCTTTGACAAAGCTGCCCATTACTTTGGGATAAAGCTCGTCCACATACCCCTGAACAAGAAGACCATGCAAGTGGATGTAAAGGTGCGTAGTCATACCTGGTGTTCATTTATGTTTTCATTCATTTATTAATTTGAATTTTTGGTGACCTGAAATCTGTTATTGTGAGTTGAGATGTTGGTTTGGAAATGTGTTTGTGTTTTGTTTATTATTATTATTTGTAAATGTTAATTGATAGCTGTTGCTTTTGGCATGTTGGCCTTGAGTTTTTGAAGTAGTGTGTTTGATGATTGTAAGAGGGCTTATACTACTGTTGTTGCCTTGTAGGCCATGAAGAGGGCCATATCAAAGAACACAGCCATGCTGGTATGCTCCGCCCCCCAGTTCCCTCATGGAGTCATAGACCCAATAGAGGAGGTTGGGAAGGTGAGTGACACACACACACACACACACACACACACACACATACACACACATACACACACATACACACACATACACACACACACACACACACACACACACACACACACACACACACACACAGGACCTAGGCATTCTCTCTTCTCTCACACACACACACACACACACACACACACACACACACACACACACACACACACACACACACAAACATCTCCACTCAGTATCCCAGACAAGGATCATGTTTAGCCATAATCTCCCATCAAAAAATGCAGTGCAGTCATGGCGCAATTCCTCTCTGCCACATATCCAGGAATGCCATCTTGACTCTGCAATGCAAATGTTTTTCTTAAAGTCCTGGGCCTTACTTGCGTCTGGCCGCACCCTCTCTTCACACAAGGCGATCTCAGTCTAAACTGTTCTCTATTGTTGTCCCTCAGTGGTGGAACAAGCTCGCAGCTGCTACAAGAGTAGGGCCGTCCCTCTCAGCCTTGTGAAGACTCTTTCTGAGAATGCTTACCTTCGTAACAAAACTAACCCTCACCAACAAACACTTTACGTGTGTGTGTGTGTGTGTGTGTGTGTGTGTGGGTGGTTTGGGCAGGGGGGGTGTCTGAAGTGTCTCTGCTATGCCTTGTTTACTCTGTGTTCCTCTACACGTCTATTAGCTTGTTTATGTCCTCCATTTTGTAAGTGGCTTTGGACAAAAGCATCTGCTAAATGTAATGTAATACTTGCAAATTTGGGAAGGAGGAAAGACATGGAACCTAAAAGACAGAAACAGACAGTTTCAGCAGAGGGTAACGAGTGACTGTGTTTGGTTTCCACAGCTGGCTGTGCGGTATAACATTCCCCTCCATGTGGATGCCTGTTTGGGAGGTTTCCTCATCACCTTCATGGACAAGGCTAACTTTCCTCTAGCACCATTTGACTTCCGGGTCAAAGGGGTGACCAGCATTTCTGCAGATACACACAAGGTAAACTGCACTAAAGCAAGAGCCGGGCAGAGTGTGTGAACAGAATACTTTATATCAGACAATGTAACATTTGCTCTTGATGAAGAGACATTAGCATAATTGCGTGTATTTAATTATTTGGTAAACCTTGGTATCGTTTTGAATGGAACTCTTTATGTCCAGCATAAATAACAACAGTGTAATAACAACTGCTGATATGTTGCTGAAATTGTTTCTTTTTTTAACCGTGTCATTGTCTCATGGTTAACTAGTTGCTCCTATTTGACACGTCACGTCACAAAGTGTTTGACATGTCCCTCTCCCTGCTCCTTGGCAGTATGGCTATGCCCCCAAAGGCTCGTCCGTGGTGCTGTATAGGAACAAGAGGTACCGCCACTACCAGTACTTTGTGGCCCCGGACTGGCAGGGCGGCATCTACGCCTCTCCATCGGTGGCCGGCTCCAGGCCGGGCGGCATCATCGCGGCGTGCTGGGCAACCATGATGTACATGGGGGAGAACGGCTACGTGGACACCACCAGGAAGGTCATCCAGACAGCCCGCACTATCGAGGCAGGGTGAGTAGATGTCATTTGTATTTGTTTACTTTTTGCGAGTTTTTTCTTTTTGCGTTTCTTAGTTTTTTTTTGATAGGATAAAATAGATAGAGTTAAAATGACTGGGTAGAATGAGATGGTGAAGAATCGGGATATGACCTAGAGTACACAGACACATCATAGAGGATACCCTATCTGCAGAGATGCATCTCCAACTCCCTAATAAAAGTGTGCCACGCCAAATGGCAACGCCCCCAACATCCCTGTCCTTTTCTCAGGCTTTTCCCTTGAAGCCTTCAGCCTCCCCACCGATTTAGAAGCTTCAAAAGTAGGTGTGGTTAGGGGGTGCAGTTCCTCTTCAAAATGGAAGCATAAGGGTGGTACTCTGTTTCACTCCAGTCACCCTTTTTTTCTCACATTCAGTCAATAAATTCTCATGGTCAATCAGGAAAAAACAAACCTGTGCTCATACCCAGTCTGTAAATTGGAGACAGAGCCATTCTGACCATGTTACACTATTTTAGCTGAAGAACACTAAAAGGAGGGGTGTGATTTGAATTCTTGTTGAGCTCAAGTATCAACAATCTCTCGCCTGCATTGTAGAGTTTATCTGTAATCATGACTGAAATTCGGTAAGGACAGAGGAAATGTACTCTTGACTCTATTTTCTCCTCCCTTTTTCCTGTGGTTTCTATTCAGGGTCTGGTGTTTATCGGAATGTAATATGATGTGTTTGTGTGTGTGGATGTAGGAGGACCTTCATTTTGTTTGTGCATTCTTTGGCAGAATGAGAAAAATAGACGGAATATTTGTTTTCGGCAAACCTGAGGTGTCTGTCGTGGCGATAGGATCCGATGTCTTTGATATCTTCCGCTTGTCCAATGCCCTCACGAGCAAGGGTTGGAATCTCAACACACTGCAGTTTCCATCTAGGTGAGTTCCTCGTCTGACCTGGTCGATAGTCACAGCATGTTTTACAAGACACATTCTCATTGTAGACAAATATCTGTGCTTGCACCCAAGCATTTATGTTAATTCTTCATGGACCTAATGTTGTTTGTCCCTCCGCAGCATCCATATTTGTGTCACAGTGTTGCACACACAGCCGGGCGTGGCTGACAAGTTCATCAGTGATGTTACAGAGCTGGTGGCCACCATCATGAAGAACCCAAAGGAAAAGACTACAGGAATGGTGAGATTTTACATGCTTACTCAGGACGTGTCTACTACTACTACTACTGCTTGTTTTTCAAAGTCAAAGCGAACTTTGCCATCTCAACTATATACAAGGAAACAATGAGATAAAATGGCAAAGCTTTAAATCCACAGTGAAACAAATGACAAAAATGGTGCAAACAATTTACAGTGCAAAAAAAACTAAAGAATTTTACACCAAATACAAGACAAGATCATGTGCAAAGACATGACACGACATTGCAAGTTAGGACATGAAGTGTCAGCAGTGAGGTAATCGGCTGTGTGTGTGTTTTTCTATTTTTGTTTTCTTTCAGGGAGCTATTTATGGTATGGCTCAGTCCATCCCAGACCGATCGCTGGTGACGGAGATTTCTCACGGGTTCCTGGACTGCCTGTACAGCACAGAGCTCCCCAAAGGCCAGAACAACCACATGAATGGCAAAGCCCACTGAGACGCTCCTGGATGCAGTGGGTCCACGTCCCTTCACCCACACACTGCCTTACGCCCCCTTCCTCTTTCAATGCGCTCTCTCATCTAATGGCCAGTGTCTCTTTCCAAGCACAACGACAGCAGTGAACTCGGTGAGGTTCGGTGTTGTTTTTGTCGTTGTTGCATTTGTGCACTTGAAAATGTGTAAAATCGAAAAAGACTCTTGTACAAACATGGGTGTGAAATGGCAGATAGTATGTTTTAACCTGAATGGGATGTTTGTGTGTTCTGGGAGATGGTGCACACCTGTCTGGTGGATCCTCTTTGACTGGTTTGTCAACCATGATGTCTTGAATGGCTTGCTTTCTAGGAATGTGACTATCATCATGTTCACTTTGACAAAACTACTAGAGAAGGAAGGAGTTTTGCCTCTATATAAAATGCACCTGTACCTTGGGCTAACACCTAATTTTGGTTGATATGGTGGTACAGGATTGTAATAGATTGTAATACCACTCACCAATATCATTCACCAATATTACTCTGTAATAATATTAACCAAACCACTCATTTCATTACACCTAATGTATGCTGCAGAAGCTGTTAACCATAACATACAGCTCTAATTATTCTTAAAATCTAAACAAATCAGTTAAACAAATAACATTCATCATTGGTAGGAGGACTATACACAGCTCAGACTATGATGTCCCTGGCCGCTATATGAGGTATTTACGTAAGAATAGGGGTCCATTTTAAGAAACGGTTATATTCATTTACAGTGACCCGTCAGGCTCCTTTAAATTCCTGCTCTCTGCCCAAAAGTCAGTTAAGGCCGTTTCTCCCAAGGATAAAACTTTTAAGAAGCACTTATTGAACTGATGCAGTTAATTTATTTGTTTTGAAACTGTAAGACTTTCTGTACCTGAGGCCAAAGCACACCCTTTGGCAACTGCTATGAAAGGCTCCTTGTATATTTGTCTTTAATTATTAATTTGTGGAATGTAGCCCAGAATGTATAGACCCAGAATTGTTTTTTAGTATATGGCTATTGACCACTTCTAAATGATGTATGGGGACCTCAACCCAGGGTCAACAAAATGAAAAAACGTCTTCGAAAAAAATGAATTCGTTCTTATATTCCATCATAATCCGCTTTGTGATCTACCTCAGTTATTAGCAGTTCAATAGTTTTCAGTCATCATTCCTAACAAACCCCCTAAGTTTGCATTTCAGGAAGGGTCTGGTGCACTGTTCTGTCAGATTACCATTTACCAAATGTTCAGAAGTTCTCATTTTTTGTTTTTACTTTCTAAACTGTTAAAGAAGCGGAAAAATGGAAACACAAATCTGGTCGTCCTCTTAATGTAGTTTATCAATTTAATGCCTTGGCTGGCCAATTGTTTGTTATTGTCCTTTCTTTTAAAATTCTTTATTGTGCAATGGACGATTGAGTCATCAATTTTCCTTAGAGTTACCCAAAGGGAAGAAAATGTTGGACCTCAAGCAGGGATGAAATGGCACAATAGTGTAATAACATGGTACCATTGAATTGTAAAAATAGGGCTCTTTAAACTCTGTTTTTTTCTGAAGCCTTCATGATGTTTTGTGACCACTGTGTGTGTTTTTACATGTTATTATTAATCACTAACATGTCTCATTTCAATTTATTTCATTTTTGTATAATTATTTTGTCTGTGTGGTGTTACTGTAACAGTTTTAGATGTTTTTTTTCCTTGGGCACAATGGTGTGAATTCATCCCCCCCTCCACACACACACACACACACACACACACACACACACACACACACACATATATATACAGTACCACTAATTGAGAAAACAATCAATAATCAGGTTTGTTTTAAAAATCATTCCTGTCTTTGTACCCTATGCAATAATGAAACGTCTCCATGTGACCTGAGCTGTGACATGAGCTACCTACCTATCTATCCATCTATCCATGGCCGCTGTGACCATTCCCTGTACGAAGCTGTGCAGCTGCACTATGCTCGTCACTTTGATGCTGCATTCACCTGTATGCCTTCTAGTCAGAACACAAGCATGCGTGCTTTAGGGCTAAACATGTGGGAATAGATCCACCTCAGGGATTGGGCTGTACCACACCACACCTGGACACCAACTCAGTGCTCTTTTATATGTAATTGTTGTCCCTTTTAAAGTCATTAAAGGTTTCATTTTTTTGAAACTGAGGTGGTTTGTCTGTGTTCAGTCTTTTTTTTTCCCTCTAGACCGGGGGCGGGGTGGGGGTGAGGGGGGTGTATACTACTAAGGTGATTAAATGATAAACCTGGCTTACTTAACCCAGAAGTAGTTGTACACCTGTTGGTAAAAGAGCCCAGGGGTTCATTCTGTTAACTAAAGAAATGCCAACGACTCTTCTATCATGTTTTGACTACCTCTGGTTTACATACACCACGTTTGTCAATTCAGCATCTTTGTAGCATGCCCCACAGATAAACAAGAGTTCAGTGGCATGCTTCCCAGAGAAAAGGCCTTGTAAATATTTACACTCGCTGGTAAGCCCCAACACATTAAACAATTGGCCTAGAAATACATCTGGTCCACACAGGAAGCATGGTCCAGCAGCAACAAGTTGATTAGGGCCTTATACGATGACATGATGACCGTCCAAAATAACTCCGTATTCTTCTTGACAACAGCTGTGATTCAAATCTTACCAAAAATGACATCAGGCAGGAAGTGTTGAATCTGGTATATTGTTATTCGGCCTTTGCTCGATTATAATTTTAGAACATGAAGCCTCGCCTAAAGAACACCAGAACATGCACAACTCAGGAAGCACACTATGTCCTCCTTTTTTGTAAGTCGCTTTGGATAAAAGCGTCTGCCAAATGCAATGTAATGTAATGTAAAAAGCACACCAGTGGGTTTGGGTATATCCAGTTTTATTTTGTTGCTGTGCAGGAAAGGATCTTCAAGAAGGGTCACAACATGGCCCCTTTCACCAGTACAAAACAAGTAAAGATTTCACAGGGGAAGGCACATCTCTGGAATAAAAAAAAATTGGACACACAAGTACTGACACAATTTAGTAAATCATCTTAAATTGCTATCCATTGTTAAAACATTTGGTCTCACACCTTTTTGACACTTGACAAAGTAGCAACTACTTTTAATGAATGTATGGTTTAGGTTTAGAAAATGGAAATGTTATAGGTGACATTTTTCACAGTAAGGACCCATTTCTTTATTTTATGTATGCTCCTTCAAGTAATGTATTACCACAGCACTTTATTCCAGTTTATTACCAACACATACTCATTTTCAGATTTTTTTTAAACCACTACAATAGGCAGACAGCCAGCAGACAAATAATCAATGGGCATGGAAATTGTACATTTTCAACACATGTATGAAATACTGTGATTTACAAAAACCTCCTTAAAACATTTCCCAGTACATTATCTGATGCTTGTATGACGGCACGTTACCATTAGGTCTGGTGCTGTAGTAATATGTCACTATGACACTTCCTGTGCATACTGCCTGTTTACCTGTAGGGGGAGCACTCATCATTATGGGTCTGGTCATACAAAAACAGGAATGGAGCTGAAATTATCTGGAACGCCATCCTTGTCATCACAATAACAACAGTATCTGTGTCCACGCCAGCCAAGGAATTAGAGGATTCCACTGACCAACATACAAAAGCCTCTGAGCTCCACAGAAGAGACGAGTAGAATGGGGATAGGGGTGCCAGTGTGATGGAACTTCACAGAACTGAGGCCTGGTCGATGAAGGTGGCCAACGTGATGTCACGCTGGGAGAGCCCTCCACAGTCGTGTGTGCTTAGTGTAATCTGGACCTGTGGAACAGGGAGACGTATGTAAACAGGCGTTAGCATACCTAAATGTATCAGATAAATAAAGAATATTGAATATGAAGAATATTAATATATAATTAATACATAAAGAATATAGTGCTGGCTGCACATGCTTAGAAACATTTTAGATGTACTAACTGTAGGAAGTATGGATAGTGCAACTGAACTCTGGATCATTTAAAACTTTGAGCAAAACGATTTTAGAGATAAGTCAGCATGTCAAAAACTAAAGCTTTTATTACAATGGTTTGTGCCAAGAGATATCTGAAAGGAAACCGCTTAATTACCGAACTGAAAAAATGAGGAGTGTCAAACCTTATTATAGACATTGAACCATTCAGGATGATGGTCCATCTTCTCAGCCTGCAGTGCCACTCGGGACATGAAGCCAAAAGCCTGTCAAGGAGCCAACGTGGGTTCACTTAGGTGGATAATTACATTTGCACAGGCGATTGACGCTCAAAGAGATCAACCTGTAGTCTGCTGTTTGTTACGCTTTGGTGCACATAAACATTTCATTTCTTCACCCCAATGAAGATCATTTTCTTGTCACTAAGATAATGAGATTCCAAAGGTTAACTAAGTGCCAGGCAATTAACAAAAGTGGTTAGAAAAATACTATTGGTTTGTTTTTCCCCTCTCCTGTTGATGTGAGCCATGCCCTTGTTATTTTGTGGGATGTATTGCATTTCATTGCACTACAGACCAGTGTAGACCAACTTGCACATTACACAGACACTATTCAGCTGCACATACTGCTTTTTACTACGTGTTATGTCTTGTATTATGTCTTAATGTGTGTTGTTACGTGTGGTATTACGTGTGGCATTGAAGTGCACCACAAAGGAACAATTCCTTGTGCAGGGAAATATGATTTCTAACTGTGCGCATTACAAAAAACTTGAACTAGTTTAAATGGCACCATTTGAGTTTTATTACACTACACATGTGTGTTTTACTTATTTGTATTATATACAAGCCTATTGTACTTTTTGCTATGTTTATATTGTTATGCTTTCTCATCATGTTTTATTGTCTTGTTTATAAGATGTTTAATATTCACTGTGGGCCTAGGGAGCGCTGCCATTTCAAATTCTGTGTGTGCAACCTGTACATATGGTTTTTGACAATAAAGCTGACTTTGACTTTTCACTTTGACTTTGAAACAATGTTACCTGGTTAAAGTCCTTAAAGATGAACTCCTTGTAGATGGCATCTCGTCCCACCACTTCTACCCACTGTGCACTGCGCAGTATAGGCAGCAAGTGCTCTCTCTCCTCCACGCTCAGGGACTGGATCTTACCTGCCTACACATATCACATTTAAGTGCAGATTTTACAGGTTGATATGAAACAGATTACATTACACTTAGCAGATGCTTTTATCCAAAGTGACTTACAAAAAGGAGGACATAAGCTAACAGAGGTGTAGGGGAACACAGAGTAAACAGATTACCTTCATACATACAAGGAGATGCTAAGTAAGTTTCCCAGAGCAGGGGCACTACAGACATACATACTTCCTACACAGGGAGAATTATACAAGCATGAGGCGCCCAGGGATAGAGTTGGTTTAGTGGTTGTTAGTTTTGTTAGAAAGGGAAGCAGTCTCGGAAGAGAAGGGTTTTTACAAGCTTTTTAAATGTAGAGAGGGATGTTGCTGTTGTTGTAGCAACTGGTAGGTTGTTCCACCATTAAGGGACAACCAAACTGCTGTGACATGTATGTACTGTATAAAGGTGCAACAACACACCACAAAATATAGAGACTATATCAAGAAATCTACTGCATCTGTGATATACGAAAGTTAATCTGAATGTGTAAAACTGCCCATACTTTAAATATTTAATAGATAGTATAGCTAAATGTGCTATATGTAAGACATTTAGCTTGTTGGCTGCATTTTTGTAGTCCTAACCACATTACGTTGTAGGTGTATGGTACATGACTGAGATAGTCTGGTAGAAAATAGCACTGGTTGCTAGTTTCAATGACCAGGTACTTCCCGCCCCAAATTCACCCAGGCGGGCGGAAGAGGGGCAGCTTCCCAAATAACAACTGTGATTGGCTGCAAAGAGCTGCATCTGGAAACAATGATGACTTGCATTCCCTTAGCTTGGTGTTGCTGGTCACATAAATGGCATTCCGACCTCCCATCACAGACATCTTTACATGTCACTCATAAAAGCAAATATACCTAATTGTCCATCGTATCATATAATATTACCATGTCATTGTCTAAATTTATGTTTATCAACCATTAAATCAAAAACTTTAGAATATTTTGCCTATGAACTAAACACTCATTGAGTTGCCTTCCATATCCATATACGTTACATCATACACAAAATGGGGGCAGTGGTTGTCATTCCAATAAATCACATATTTCATACACACAAATACTTGCATAAAAAGGTGCATGACTTCAATGTAAAAACTACAAAACAGAAAACAGTGGTATTCAATAAGCAAAACCTTTTACAGCCTTTTAACATTTATAGGAGGGAGAGGTGATATCAGTAGCGGTAATTTGTGTCCCCTCTGTCCCTACATGAACCAATATGTGTTTCAACACCAGCACAAGAGCAAACAGATGTCACAATGAAGCCCACTCTGCTGATAACGATGAATGACTTCAACAGGTATCATAGCAACCAGCTAATCTTCTCCACATCGCCTAATGCCTGACAGGCTTTAGGGGGAGAGACGGCAGTGACTGAAGCAAGGCAGGGCTTACGCCTTCATTTATTGTTTTAAACCTCACACACATTTACACGCTTGAAATGAAAAGAACAGTCTTTATGACAGAAGACAATAAAACAGCTCTGAACTGAGTGTATAGTGTGCAGTGTGTAAATAAACAAACAGTGATATTAAAATAATAATACAGTAGAGCATGCATTGTAATACTGGATCAGTAGTAGAGCTGCACAAGACAGCCAGGTCACTAAGCAATACAGCACAATTCCATTTCTGAAATGTCATGCAAAAGTACTCCCATCCATAAAATGAAGACAAATGATCTTATCTTCTTCAATGAGCACACTAGTACTCTTGGCTATTGTATTTTCCCTTTTTTTTCTTTTCACTCTCCACCTGTCTTTTGTGACAAGCATTTTCCTATGCAAACATAAAGCAACAGGTATGCCATGGCAGTGCAGCCAATGTTTAAAAAGAATAGCAGCATGCATTTGTACTGAAACAACAATGCCTTTTGTTCTCTATACTGTTGTAACATGCAAGAGTGAAGCCATTAAGGCAGTCTTACCATGCTGGCTGCTTTCCCTGAAATAGTGCTGCTTGCTGTATGTGTCTCGCTCAGGCTAAGTCGCTCTGACAGCACAGGCAGCTGGAACTAATCACAAGGCCCTGTCCATAGCTGCCCTGGCACAAGCCTGAATGAAAATGTCAGCTGCTGAGTGAGTGGCAAGCCACCACCTGGAGGTAAATAGACGGCAGTCATAGAGATTTTTCTGTTTTTTTTTCTTTTCTTCAAATTGCTAGAACAAGGTCATAGGAGCAAACCCACGGAAGCCAAGGAAGATTTTTGCTAGGGATAAATGTCCATTTCAAAATTCATTTGAATTTAATCATAGCCATAGCAATCATAGCCACATATGAACTGAATGTTTTCATTATTTTTAACATGCAAATAAACCTGTTTTAAATGCATATATTTTAAAATGTGAAAGTAGTATGCACCCTAAAGCTCTAATAATTTAGTTGATTTTCAAACTAACCTCAGCATAACCTCTGTGTTAGCGCAGCAAGTTAATTAGTTTTTTCCACATGGGTGAGAACCTGGCAGTGAGAGGGGGGGAGCAGGAGGAGGAGGAAAGGGTTAGGTTGGTCGGCCACTAGCGCAGTGAGCGCACCCCAGGAAATAGAGCTAACTCAAAATGCAGGAAAACTATAAGTCTCCAGTAATAATTAAACTGAACAGAAGACATTAGTTCCACTCTTTGCTATGTAAAGATTCACTAAAGTCATTAATGATTGATTGTATGCTTTAAATATGTGTTAGTTGCAAGACTGTGTGGATAATTGAATCCTTTTTAATGTTTTTCTTGAACAGAAATAGGATGTGATAACTGAGTGCACTGCACACACACCTTCACAACCTCCTCTATGGGGTCCATGACTGGACTGTGTGTGTGTGTGTGTGTGTGTGTGTGTGTGTGTGTGTGTGTGCGTGTGTGTGTGTGTGTGTGTGTGTGTGTGTGTCTGTGTGTGTCACTCACCTTCCCAACCTTCTCTATGGGGTCCATGACTGGACTGTGTGTGTGTGTGTGTGTGTGTGTGTGTGCGTGCGTGCGTGCATGTGTGTCACTCACCTTCCCAACCTCCTCTATGGGGTCCATGACTCCATGAGGGAACTGGGGGGCGGAGCATACCAGCATGGCTGTGTTCTATGATATGGCCCTCTTCATGGCCTACAAGGCAACAACAGTATTATTTGCACTCTCACTTTGATCAAAAGCACTGTTTGACTGTACATGTCTAAAAAAGTATTTGTGGAAACATTTGCACTGGCTCCATGGCTTTTTTTTATACAACTGCTGTCATATTCGTAACCAGTGTCATCATCATTGCCATCATCGTCATTGTCGTTGTATATGGACATGGCCATAAATGTTGTGCACTTGTCCTAGGTTTTTTTTACATTTTACTGCTCTTGCATTTCATTACTGCATTCATGCTTTCATATCAAACCACACAGTTACACATAACACATAATAGTTTTTAGTGTTCTTGTTGTGTTTTAAGCACTGTTCACTCATAATGTACAAGTATCCTATCCTAATTTATATATATATCTTCCACTGTGACTCTACAGATAGTTGACAGTGTGTGTATGCTGTTTTGTGTCTGACATGGACAATTCAGCTCAGATAAAAATCATCTCATATCATCTCAGATAAAAAATCTCATATATCCACATTTAAAGGTTTTGATACCGTATCCAATTATATGTGAGTGTCCAAAACCCACGCAATAAAAACACTTACATTGCTCTTTGAACTCTGTTTACAGTCTTCGTCTGCCATAAATTCAGTATGGGACCGGTCTTGTAATGTGCTGGAAGACCCATCTAACCAGACGAGTAGAAATGAGGAGCGTAAGATTACTAACCAAGGCCCTATTGGTGCTAATTTTCTCAAATGGACTTTGCGAAGGATCCTCTGGAAAGGGTGAGTAGGTATATTTGGATAAATGTAGAGTGCAAGTGCAAAGTCTGAACTACGGGTGATGTATGTTAAGTGTTAAGCCTTCAATAAATTGCCCTCCTTTCTTCTTGTTTGCACAGGTAATGCATTATTACATTAGACAGAAGGTGCTACTTAATGTGATTCTTCTGTATTAAACTGAGTAGAAGTGTTCTTGGTCCACTATCCAATGGTTCATTGTCTAACCACCTTTATGGCAGGACTATTCACTACAATTTATTCTATCGGGTATAAGAACCGTTCATGTACTGTATATGGAACAGGAGGTTCTTTGAAGTTTACGTATTATTCTGCATGATAAATTAAGTAATATCAAAGCAACACAATGAAATGATCTGCCACTGTTTATGGTATGTTCAGCTGAACAACTGCGGTGGGTTTTTATGTCCATATAAATCTTCTACACGTATGGTGATGTGCAGAGGAGACACCTGTTGTTCATACTAGCTGGGTGATGGGTCAGAATACCCTCTCCGAAATATAAGAAAAACTTACACAGCACAACACTCCACAAGCACAACACAATTTTATTAAAAGACCCCGGCTACACCTGCTGAGTGTGAGAAAGTGCTGTGTAATACAGTCTATCAAATCCAGTACATTAGCTAGCATGTTTATAAACTTTGGCCAGTGTCAGTTTGGGTGATGGATGATGTTTTGCATGCTTTTATGCAAGGAGCTCAACGACTATAGACAAGAAAAAAATCTATAATGGTTTTCTTCAGATCATAAATTTGTATGCACATATAAAATATGCTCTTTATATTTCAGTCAATGCGAAATAAACATGTTGCATTTTTTAAGATTTATTTTGGTTTAACAGCAGTCTGCCATTACTTCAACTAATGGTGTCTTACACTGATCAAATGGCATATATCCCAACACATAAATAGGAGAAAGAAGAGCAACAACTGTTAACATACACTGAGACTCTAAGCAAAAGGGATGAATGCTGATTAAGAACAGTGTAGCTTTATAGTTGTCATTACTCAAAGGGGAACCACAGCACAGCAAAGGTTAGGATCATTCCACTGACAAAGGGAACCATTCTGGAACATAATGACCAGCATTATTACTATTGGAGCACTCTAGAATCTTTGATTACTATATTGAGGTGAACATTGCCATATTCTTTCATACCTTATAGGACCCAAATCATTTAGCCATGCCCCTGTTGTCACAAGCAAAATGTCACTTGGTACATGGACGCTCTACTCCTCTATGAGGCTTTAACTAAGTGTAGGCTCACCAACTATCCTTGCCACTGGCTAGGCCTGCAGTCTGCAGTCTACCAGGAAGGTTATGCTGCCCGTCACAATTTCCATCACTAAACTCTTAACTGGAATATTACAGTAGATATCATGTTACCATCCTGTTATACATTTAAGAATTATACATACAGCATTGCCTTCCAGATTGCAATCATTCTGAATGCAGTGCTTCCACCATATTACATATTGCTTAAATGCTACATTTGGTAAGATATATTTAAAAACAGGTAATGACATATGACATTGTGTGCTTGGCGGACCATGAGCTATGTTTTAACTGACTACTGCCTTAGTTGAATTATTTCATCTTGTTCACCTTGGGATAGTGCACTAAATTTAGCATTTGTTATGATGTTTTGCCTTAGGCAAAGCCAACTGCAGGTGTAACCTGATATTTGTGGCTAATATGAATAGTATTCATACAACCCCCAAGGCATGAACCCAGCCCTAGAGCGGTGAGGGAAGGCTTCAACATAGAGTGCGGTAACAACACTATGGTATGTTTCTGTGTTTTTAAAACCATCCCATCCAGTTCTGTGTGACAGCATGGTAAATGCTGTTTTAAACAGGAACAATACATCACTCTGGCACCACGAATATGATCTAGTGGCAGTATTTTAACACTTACACTGAAGGCACTGAGAAGGGTCAGACTACCTGCTTGGTGACAATTTGTCTTCATTGACAGTGATAGTGGACAGGCCTTGTCTCATGTGAGGGATGCAGGCCTGCCCTGGACTGTATCCTGTGGTGCACAGGAGAAGGGAACCAGACCCATCAGCACCTCTACAGATCAAGTCAGGCTCCATTACATAACAGTTACCAGCTGAGACAATAGAATTAGGAACAGCATACAGTTTTAGACGGAAGCAGCAGCCACACTCAACACAGCCATCACACTAGGGACGTACTGTCAATGTAACAAGAACAAAAGTGTCTCCACACTGTACCAAACAGCAAGTTTTTGTGCAAAAAATGTAGAATTGATTCAGCTGCAGTGACAGAAATGAAAGTAAAGTTTCAGAGGTGAAAGCCGTCCATGTGTGCCTATCAATTTAACACTCCACTTGCTTTGGCATTATAGTCTAGCAGGGCCTTCGCCTGTGCAGGTTCCCTAATTGAAATCGCCAAAACTTTCCCCTGCAATCGAGCATTGAGTCAAGCTGTTCCCACAGTATTTAGACGTACATTCTAACTTACGCCATTAAATAATCTGTAGACATTTAATGCGTACTTAAACTGGTTAAGTCAAGCATGTCGATAATTATTATTTTGTGGTTCTTAGGTTTGAAGATAATGTTTATGCTGCCTTTTAAAACATTATCTGTAATGGACCGAAATGAGATGATAAGGAACTCCATATAAAATGATTCAGTCTTTGTAGCATCTGTTGTTTCCACATCTAGAACACACCCTGAAAATGGACCAGGCCTTACTAACAGTTCGCAACCATCTGCCAGAGGGCATAACTGTGCTTTTTATCTCAGACTACTGCTACAAGGTATTTTCCACGTATCTGTTTCTTTTTTGAATTTTTTTTGTGGTACTGGTCACATTATTCAAAATGTTACATTTATATATGTTCTGTCTTTCTTTCTTTCTTTCTTTCTTTCTTTCTTTCTGTCTGTCTTTCTTTCTTTTTTTCTTCCATTTTTTCTTTCTTTCTTTCCTTCTTTCTTTCTGTCTTTCTGTTCTCATTTTTACACCTTTGAGAATGTGGAGAGAAAATACAGCACCCTCTAGTTATCTATAAAGCAGTATTTATAAACAAGTTTTATCCTTCCTCTTGTTCTTTGAGGAGATACTTTCTTTCAACCATCTGCTAATCTTTTTACTTTTTGTAAAGGGAGCAAACTAAAAGAGCCCACTTTTTACGTGTATGACAGTGATGTATGGGCTGTTCACGTACCTCACAGACAGACAAGACAGAATATTAGTGCGACCTATGCCATCAATTTAGTGTCCTACCCAGTGGAGGTTAACACTGGAGCTAATGTGGAGATTCAAAAGGAGGCTGATCCATTCTGATCACTGTCTGTGTGCCTTTGTTGCTCCTGACAAACGAGACCCACCCCAGAGCCATCCCATACGTCAGTCCCGTGCCGTGCTGCACTCAGTGTGGTTATAAATAGAACAGCTAGCTTTACACAGGCCAGAGGATTATTTGCAGATAGCACATAACCGCTCACCTTTGGCTCATAGCCCCAGCCTGCTTGGTGTTTGTTGTTTGGAGATACAGTTACAAACGTTTAAATGTTAAAATTCTTGGTTGCATTTCATTTGGCTGGTCATTTGGCTGGTCCTGTTGACTAAGAGGTTCGGACTATTAAAACACAATCTGTTGAAACTTGTGTATTATTAATAGGGCTAAGGTTTGGTTTGGCCATTAAACAACAAAAAAGATAACATTTAATTTCAACAAACCATCTTTAATGTCTCTGTGGGTGGACTAGCCAAGTAAAGTCTCACCAAATTCTTACCAGATGCTTTTCATATGTGTGATGGTACTAGTCATAACCTGATGGTGGCAAAATATCATGGAACTCACGTCCTGCAGAGATTACACTGTCTATCTGTCTGTCTTCCTGCAGTGTCTGTACCAGGAGCTGGTCAGTGTGAGAGGAGGACAAAAGAACTCATCTGTAGTCGTGAGCACACACTTCACCCTCACTTTAAAGGTTCAGCCTGACTCTACAAACCAGACCTTCTGCGGGTAAAGTATCCTACAGTATTTTACAGAACAATATGGACAAAACACTGGAATTGATTAAGTAATTGAGTAATTGATTGAAGATAAACAACTAGTGTATTCATGTAATGTTTTCATGTAAAAACAACTGTGTATGTCATTCATCATCGTACAAATGATGTTGACTGTTTTGCTACAGGTCATTTATCATGCAAAAGGGCAAAATGGCCCTGGTGATCTGGGGAGCAGGGAGATTCATTCAGTCATTCGTTCATTCATTCATTCATTCATTCATTCATTCATTCATTCATTCATTCATCATGTAGCCTAAATGTTGCACCTCTTTGCCTGTTCCTCCATGTGTCTCGACCATACCTAAGCATTTCTGCATGCCTGAGTGATAGCCTCAGTCACCTCAGTCCAATCTGATAAAACCTTTCTGCCTTAACATCGATCACCTAAGAGGGCTACCCAAAGGGCCCTGTCCATCCCCATGCCAAAAATATAGCCAAAGGGGCCACACACTAACCCCGCTGACTATTTACCACCATGCGGGGCACCACGGTGACCTGGTCACTGGGTCCTAAGAGCAGGCCCTTCAGCCGAGGCCCCTCTTAACTATTGATCCCCATGCCCTTTTCAGGTTAATACCAGCTGACACTCCAATAATGATGAAAAGAGCCATTAAGGCTTCAGAGCCATGGCTGCTCTCTCAGATGTCTGGTTGGGGGGATATTGGAGCAGCTACCATCATGGTGGATGGATGTATTTGTACCGCACACACTGCAATACAATCTGTGTCCGAGGAGCTGGGCGCAGCCATTTTGGAGGACAATCCTTAAATGCTCAGTCGGGCAGGACATGGTTCTCTCTCTCGCTCTCGTCTTTTTTTTTCCTTTGCCTTTCTTTCCTTTCATCCTTCCGTCGACTGGGGTCTCATCATTGGCCGGCCCGTCGGAGATCAATGGCGAGGTTTCTAACCAAACCGAGCCGTTATCGATTTTCCCTCCCCCTTAAAACATGCGGCCTAGTATGTCATCGTGAGGCGGATCAATGCCGGCCTGTGATTGCACATTTTGGGGATGAAACTGGAGATGCGGGCTGCTCTTCCACTGAACCACCTCTAGGTGTCCTCCATGGGCTTCTTCGTGCCTCACGGAAGACACTGTGTGAGTTCAGAACTTGCTTGCCCACCCCACTGAACATCCCCTCTTGCTTTTTAATGGCATTACTGCTACTAGGTCTTAGACATACCAGTAGGAGAGAGATGGTTGAACACCAGATGTAATATGACGTGACAATATGGCGCTGGAAGAAAAGGTGTTTATGAGAGGCAGCCTCTGTAGCCTTCCAACCTTAAGTAAGAAATCCATCTGGTTTCTGTACACTCTGTCCTTCCTCAGTCCTGACATCAAACGGTATCGTAAAGAGCAATTTTAAAGTATACATTTTATTGTGACCCTCCTGAAAGAGAGCAACCTAGTGGGTGCGTTGTAAACATTCTAGTGAAATAAAAGCTTTTATCCATTACAGCAGTTCGGTTGGCAAAAAATCTCATTTACAAAACAGAAATGACATTATCAGGTCAAAGCCAAAGTCAGGAAAGGCATGGGGGCATTAGTATGCCTGGTCATACTGAACAGTCTGTGTCTTCCCCTCATCTTTTGAGCAGGAACAAACACTTTGGCATGGTGCATGTTCTGGTGTTGATTCGTTTTTTTTTTTTTTTTTTATCCACTGCCCTTACAGGAGGATGGAGACTTTTGAGGAGGCAGGATATTACTCCCTCTGGGTGAGACAGTCTGATGAGACAGACAGAGAAGTGACCTGCGTTCTGACTGTGGACAAGAGTCCAAATAATAGCTACCTCCGTAAGTACTGTATCTGTTATTCAGTAGCATTGTCATGATTTTATATGCAAGCACTCATAAATAAAGGAAAATGCTACACATTTATGGAGAATTATTCACAGCATGTGACGTTCATGTCTGTGCGCTGAATGTTTTAATTAAAAGCGTCATCATTTCTTGATATGAACAACCTTACCTCAACTAGTTTCATAATAAAAATCAATATCGTTTTGAGAATCCATTATAAGGGGCACAAAGGCAAAATCAGTCAAGTAACGACAATTTGAAAGAGGGAAGCTGACGTAGTATGATGACATGACACTTTTAGTGGAATATACATAAAATAGCCACTGAATCTCATTCAATTACACCTGGCCATTTCTTTAATCTCACAGCCCTCTAAATTGAGTCAGCGAAGGAAAAAAAATGTCGACATCTACTATGAAATGGCTGTCTTCTATCTCTCTATCTCTCTCTCTCTCCATCTCTCTCATCTCTCTCTCTCTCTCTCCCTCTATCTCTCTCTCTCGCTCTCTCTCATCCCAAGGGTCGGGTGCACACTATATTGATCAGATAAGCTGCACTTTTCTTCAAAACAGCTCCGAAAAAGAAAGAAAAAAAAAAAAAAGCTTTTTTCCCCCTTGTCTTGTTTGTTGTCGAGGCTGCCCCACGAGGAGTACATGGCTGGAAACACATTAACGGAGCGCCAAGGATTAGGAGACATAATGGGCCTTTGAAAGCGCCTCCTCTCCGTAATGTAGACTCAGTTTTTACAATAACGGAGATTATGTTGTAGATCGGACTTTTAAGGGCAAGTAGCCATTATCTGTCAGATATATGGCCAGTGTGACTAGAACCCCCCCCTGCTGTATGATGCGTCTCCATTAGTCGTCCAGTCTGATGATTATACACAGACTCCATAGGGCTTTCACAGGGAGAGTAATGGCTCTGGTAACCAGGGAAGGCTCCTGGCCAAGGAGCCAATGGGGAGCTGACCTTTTAAGCCGACTGCACTGGAGGTAGCGAGGTGTCCACACCGGCCGTGCTTCTATCCCAGATTTACCTTATTAGCGCTGGTGACAGGGCTTTTGGGGGTTTTTCTTCTATTAATCCTAAATGATGGTTGTCACAACAGAGGTCTTGTCTACAGACCCTACAAAATGATTATGTCCCCAGAGAGGCTGTGAGCAAGATTGTGTGTAAAAAAAGGAAATTGGTTTTAAATGAAATTAAAATGTATCTATATTTTCAGAAAGTCTGCATTATAACTGGTGCTAATTTAGCCCTGTCTGAAACATCAACAGCAGAGACCGGTCGAGTCGAGTGATGACCAGTGTCAGAAGCTAAATATATAGATGACTGGCAAATAGATAAGATGATAAAATGATAAGCGATAAAAAAGTTGACATGATAAAAACAGAGACAGTGCAAATGTAATGCAGTCTTGGAGAATACAAAACTGAATTACCCATAAAAGAAACAACAAAGAATACAGTTGTGTTCAACAGCTGTTCACTCTTAAGTGGTTTTTATTCTACAAAACACATGTTTAATCAGCCTGTTTAAGTCTTTCTGAGTGAAAAACACTCAATGAAAAACAGACTAGCACATCCTCTTCATGTCATGGCCCATTCTCACCCCGCTGATTAAGCGTACAGTTTCCTTGTTTGTTTTTCCACCTAATTCACTCACCTGTGCGCTGCTGCATGGATGACTGCAGACTGTAATAAAGGGGAAGTCCACAGTGACGAACCCTTACTGTACTGTACAGCTCAGACTTTCCCCCATTTGGATTGGATTTATGTATGATTTTTTTTTTCATTCTCACGCATCATTTATCTCATAGATTGTTGTGATCCACAACACCCTGTTCTTATTTAACAGTGAATGATGCATTCTTCAAATATAATTAAAATTGATTTGATCATAGAAATGTGGGACTGAGTAACACCCCATTTGCGGCTCTTTCCCTGATCCATCCATCCATTCTGTTGACATTAATAACAACAAGCAAACAGCTCTAAAACAAAAGCACAGTTTCATGCCCCACAACATCACCTCTTGACACTGCACTGCCCTAAGTCTGACCTCCAAGGTTAAATGATCGGAGCCCTTTATGACCCAAAACCGCAAGGCCATAACACTTCCTTCCACACATCCTGCGATGCCTCTCTCTGGACAAGCCAATCAAAGTCTAGCGTGATGCTGTCTGGCAGCAGCCATCAGCTCTTCCCTGGCTGGCTGTGAAAATATAGCCTGGCAGAACATTGCTTATGGCCAGCCATATAGGCTTGAGTTTCACAGATTGATTGTTTGCCTATGGATTGGTTTTGAGTTACATAAGGGGGCACCGTAGGCTCCTTGAGAGCTCCCCAGCGACACAACATGGCTGGGGGGTTGGGTGGGGGGTGGGGGAGAGGGCGCAGACACATGGGAGGTGGGCAGTGGGATGGGGGGTAGCACAGGGAAACCATGATGGCTGCTCTAATCCATGGCCCTGAACTCTGCCACATGGCTCTCAGTGAACAGTGATCATATACCTCAGAAACCTCAGATCCTGGGCTTCTCAGATCTTGGCTCCCTTACTTGTTCTCCTAGTATGAAAACACACATGTGCTAATGAGGAACATGAGACACTGGTGATGTGGTGCATTGTCATACAAATTCATTTTGTGGGGCAGTGTGGCCTAGTGATAAGGGAGTTGGTCTTGGGATCGGAGAGTCGCATGTTTAATTCCTCTACCAGTCGGAAACAAAATGTACTTCGGGTGTCTTTGAGCAAGGCATCTAACCCCCACGTTGCTCCAGGGAGACTGTTTTCTCGTACCTAATCACTGTAAGTTGCTTTGGATAAGAGTGTAAAATAAATAATTTCTCTTTTCCTGTGCAGCTCTTCTGGCCGCAGCCCTCCTTCTGGCGTTTATCTCTCTGCTCTGCACAGCAGCACCATACATCCGCAGGTACAGCAACAGCTACAAGGGCACACCTGTTCCCAAAGTTCACGAAAAAACACCTTAGTGAAAATGGCAGCATATTACAGCAACAGCAATATCCTTTAAGCAATTTCCTGTTTTCTTCATTGTTGCTTTTGATAAAGGTCTCAATAATCAAGTTTTACACTTTCAGAAACAAGAGTCTGCAGAGTGCCTTTTAAACATGGCTATGTGTCTAACAGAGTGCCTTTAAACATAGCTATCTGTCTCCGGCAGATGGAAGTGTACTTCAAAGATCATCAATTTAATTTCCTACCGGCGCCCCAACTTATCTGCAGAAAATGTAAGTAATAAGTACAGCTACATTAGCTGCCATGGGCCGGCGTCTATAGAAGCAGAGATCCATTGATTATTTAACATTCATCACATAAGAAACTCTAATGGCTCTCCATGTCTAAGAAGCCAGAGAGGGGGGAGGTCAGCTGTAGTCTAAACTTTTGTTGTCTGTGTTGGAGGGGTTGGGGCTGGGGTTGTGGTTGGGGGGGGCATAAGATCAATCGTTGTCTTTTGCTGACGACAGGGACGGTTTCGGGGAGGGCGCATAGGCGCACGCGTGTTGCGACCCGGTCTGAAAAGTCTCTCTGTAAGAGGACCTCTCTCATTTCCCAGCGAACGAGGGACTCCCGCCTCCCATATGCCTTCCCCAATGGCAGAGATATCCATCATGGAGAATTAAAGCCAGCATCTTCCTGCTCTGGCTCCTCTGCAAACTATGTGGGGCCACTTGCCCAGTGTAATCAAACTAGGACTTGCAATCCCGGGTGATCTAGTCTGCTGCTCCACAGAGACTTCAGAACCCTATTCTAAGTCTTTAGAAAGTATTAAACCCAATTACTGGAACAGCCAAGTTGTGTAGAGATAAAATGCAGAGGACAAAAACAAGATGTTCGCTGAAGAAATACTCCATTTAAGTGTTTAAGCAACTCTGATATCTGTGTATCTGTGCATGGTTCACTGTATAGTTTGGACCAAAATGCCAACAAAGGTCATGCTTGGAATATCAGTTTTTTTCTTTGTATTACCGTCTCCACTTATTTTTATTTTTTTATTTTTTTTGTATGTGCAGGAAGAACCGTCCACTGAAGCTGGTAACCAGCCAAGATCCTCGCGGTTGAAGTCACTGGACACCTTCAGAGGGTAGGCTACGCCACAGAAAAACTATTGTTCATCCATAGTTAATGTTGTGTTCAAAAATATTGTTGATCTCACTGGCCTTATTAATCGGCAGGGGTTGGAGAGCCCCCTGCCCCCCCCCCCCCCCCCTTATATGTCATATCATGTAGCTGGAAATTAGAGGTGGGGGGCGGGGTCACTGTCTGGTTCCATGGTTACTTGAGCCTTTGTTATCTGGCGCGGGCCTCGGGCAATATTTCTAATATCTTTTGCGTTCGTTCGTGGCTCAGAACAAGGGATTGCTGTTGAACAGGAGTGATGTGATTTAATCTGGTATCCCAGCACCCCTTAATTGGGGCTCGGGGGCAGACACAAAGCACGCGGCTCTAGAAACAGGAAGCTGGTGTGCCTTTGACCTCCCACTTACCGAATAATTGATGTAATAGCACAAGCAACATATCAGCACATATCCAGAAGGCAGTGGGTCTGGCGGCTCTGTGTGTGTGTGTAAGAAAGAGAGCGAGGATGGCGAAGGGAGGCTGAGGCCAGGGTTGGCTGGCAGGGCTGTGTGTGCAGGGCTGTGTGTGCTGTGTGGAGATGGCTCTGATGCCTGGCTTTTATTGCATTGATATATGAATGGTGATAAAAGCGCATAAAGAAAAAAAGCAGGCCGTGCAGAAAGGGCGGGGGGGCGATAAAGCGTTGAGAGCATTTTTTTCCTTTATATCTGTTCTTAAATCCGTGCAAAGCATTACGTATAAGACCATTTAGACAAAGAATGCTGTTTAAAAAATAAAACCTTAAAGCAGAGAGACAAGCACAAGGTTTAGAGGTTTGGTGTTGTCATGGCTTGCTTTGCATACGGTCTACTCTAAGGCGATCATCACTTCACTTCAAAACCAGATGCTGAGCACACACCAGCATTGTTTGCCTTCACGTCATCTCATTGGGATTTGCCAGTCCATTTCCTTTTTACATGTAATGGCTCTATCATTACGCTGAATCATTGTCTCTGTCTCCACAATCTACCCCACTACCCCAATGCTGCATACGCAGACCTCTGCTGTCAAAACCTACTCAGGAATAGTCAACACACACTTAGCTGTACGGAGTTATTGTGATATACAGTACATGCCAATATAGCTTACAGCAGCATCAGTTACAGCAACTTTATACAGCAAACAATGTGTATTAAAACATATCTGTGATGTAATATGGCAAATTAAAACCGTATATGGTTTGAACATTAGAATTGTGTGGCTTACCCCAATGCCATTGTCTAGTGCTACAGAAGGAGTCTGTAAGCCTGTGTTTACCTCAGAAAACAAATGTGTAAAAAATGTCGCTATGTGCACTGTGGACAACTTGGAAGATATTTCGAGTATGTGTCCCTTTTTCACTACACATTTTTAGTCTCTGCAAAAGCACTCTCAGGTATTTCTGCAGTGCTCGTAAAGGTTTGGCTGCCTAATAGGTGAAGTGAGGACATTGAGAAATATTCCTCTATAAATAATAATAGGGGAAAGTAGTGCCCATACTCAGTCACAGTCTGAGGGGTGTCAGCCTTCGTCATATTGATGTCCTTTCCATTAATTGCATTATTGTTGAGGTGGAATCAAAAATTACACGTCAGCTCAACCGGGCTAATGCAAGTGTGTAAAATATGTGCCTCCGGCTAATAAGTTAAAGTTTTCTGCAGTGGGCATGAGCATCTGTCAACTGCCAACGAGGCTTGGTGAAATTTCCGAGGGCCTTTAACTCCTTCCCTCCGTCCCTTTCCTCTCCGCTGCAAAGCTTTGCCATTTTATTTGTCAGATGTCATTTATGTGATATATATACGGTAGACCACTGTAGGCTTTGCGTTTTAATTTCTTAAAAAGGATCTTGGTTTCAATCTTGTGGCAGCTGGGAGCTTGTGGTTTCTTGGTTCATATCAGCGACTGCAATCTGAATCATGTGGTGCAAAGCTGATGATGCAGTTTAAAGCACAGGAAAGTTCAAGGTGTGGGAAATCTGTTCTACACATTAGGGGTTAGTGTTCAGAGTTAAAACAACCGAAGGCATCACGTTTGTTTTGTGTGGGAGATCAAATCATGTCGGTCTTTTTTTTTTAATCTGCCATTAAACAAACTGATAATTAGTCAAATGTTTTGGAGGAAAGACAAAGGGATCTGATAATCATTAAACATTTAGCACAGGTCCTATTTGTCAACAGTCTGGCCAGCGTTTCCTCTCCTCATTAAAGCAATTATCTACTTGTCAAGAAGCACTCCATCAAAGAGCTTTTACATAAATGCACACTCTGGCAGGTTCTTGAATCTTGTCCATTGCTTTATACTGTAATATTTTACCAGACGGCATACTAAAATGTGAGACGTATGCAGCTTTGCAAAGCGGATCACAACTTCATCCAGACATTCAAAGGCTGATGTAATTAAAACATTGTCATCTCTTAATTGCAAAATACTACTCCCTACAGTATGCACTTTTTCCTTTGGCAGGACACTTAGGGCAAGCACTGTCACAAACTGCATGATTTTCTAACATTTGAGGACATTGTCATTTCCAATGACAATTCCGATTTCCGTTGCATGTATATGCATACACATTTACAGTGTGTCACAAAAGTGAGTACACCCCTCACATTTTTGTATATATTTTTTATTATATCTTTCAATGTGAGAAGTCTGAAGATATAACACTTTGATACAATGTAAAGTAGGTGTAAGCTCTACACTGCCTTCTTTACATTGTAAAAGTGTTATGTCTTTAGACTTCTCCCATGGAAAGATATAATTAAAAAGTACAAAAATGTTAAGGGTGTACTCATTTAGTCCTAAATAAGATATTAGTGCTTAGTGCTACTGCTGTTGCTGTTACAGTTTGTAGAGATGTTGCTAACAGTCAGCTACAGTTTCAGGTGTAGTGTTTAGCAGATACTTTTTGTCCAAAGCGACTGTACACACTGTAAAACACCAAATAAACAAAACAATACTTGACTCACTAATACCAACAAAAAAGGATAGGACATTATGTGGAAGTATAATTAAATCATTACATACATTTATATAAGTTAATATAGTACAAAACAGATACATTCAAAAATTGCTGGAAATTAATCAACTATAGTATAAATATACAGTTTGTGGAAGTATATGTGCTATTGCTAACAAGGTCGGTGGAGGTGTAGTCTACATGCTGTTGCTAACATAACTTGCGAAGGGGTACGGACTAATGCTAACAAAATTTGTGGACATGTTTGTGCATTTGCTAACACAATTGTCAAGTCAAGTCAAGTCAAATTTATTTGTATAGCGCATTTCATACATAAATGCACTTCAATGTGCTTTACACAAATTTTGAAATAAAATACAATTAAACATAGGAAGGAAGGAAGAGAAAATAGGTAATGTCCACAATCGTGTAAAATATGATAAATATGCAGAATCCTCCGTAGAGGGCCCAGAAGCTGGCTGGCGGGTTTAGGCCCTCTCGCCCCTTATCCTGTGGGCCAGCTGGATGTCCTTGGGCATGATGGTGACCCTCTTGGCGTGGATGGCACACAGGTTGGTGTCCTCGAACAGACCCACCAGGTATGCCTCGCTAGCCTTTCACAATTGTGAAGGTGCATGTGCTGTGGTCCGTTTTTGGAGGCATTTGCGCTGTTGCAAACTGTGGAGGCATACAGTATGTAAAAGATTGCATTTATTTACAAATAATTTTAAATACATTTTAATTTTAACAGTTTTGTATGATTTAATTAAAATGGCTAATAACGAGCTGCTACAATTTGCATAGATAAAATCTGATGAGTGACTTCAGCTTTGTATTTGTCTTTCACAGACAGTAAGAAATACAGTGTGTGTGTGTGTGTGTGTGTGTGTGTGTGTGTGTGCGAGTGTGTCTGTGTCTATTAGTGTGTATGTGAGGTAAATAGTGTTCCCCTGGCTTTGCCCAACCTTAATAGTCCTTTGGAGATGATAGCACGTGATTAAAATCTTGTATCAGCAGGTCAGTCTAAAAGGAGCAGTAATGGTTTCTGTTGTATCTCTTAATTCAATTCTCCTGGACAAACAAGGAAGTCAGTAGGTGGACATGGAGAGCTCTCTCTGTGCGTCTATTTTGGGGATTGAGCCACTCTTTGCCGCACTTAAGCCACAACATGCCAATTTTGACTGAAGCCGTCCTCAGTTTATTCACAAAAATAGGGGTACATGAGTGGCATGACATTTAGAGCAGGTGTACAGGTGTCGGGTGAAATGAATAGGTGCATACTTTCTCCACATTTATCTCCTCCCCTCTCTGCCCAGATTTATGAGGCATAAAAAACGGGCAAACTTTTCATGACGCTGAGTATATATTTATCCTGTACGCCTCTGACAGTCACTATGTCAATGTATGGTGTCATTCCATCAAGTCCTCTCTCTCTCTCTCTTTCTTTCTCTCTGGCCGATGTGGAGGGAATATACACATAATTAATTACACACACACAGAGCTTTAGTCAGCATTTCAGGATGAGGGGATGCAGAGGACAGGCATTCATTTCCTGAGTGATTCTTGCCAAAGCTGGCTGCATTACCTTATACACTCCAGTTCTGCTATCTATCTATCTATCTATCTATCTATCTATCTATCTATCTATCTATCTATCTATCTATCTATCTATCTATCTATCTATCTATCTATCTATCTATCTATCTATCTATCTATCTATCGCTATCTCTCTCTCTCTCTATCTCTGTCTCTCTCTCTCTCATATATATAAATTTTGATCTTACTGCTTGCATCTACTGGAGGCATTGCTGGCACAGCTGACAGATGGGTGCCACCCCTCCACAAATAATGAGGATTGATGGTAGGTGTCAGGATGATGCATCTGGGTGTATGAATGCCACCGACTTTTACAGTTTTTCTAAGTCGCTTGGGTACATTTCTTGAATCATCCCTGACATTTGCAAAACAGTAAGTGTGTTTCTCAAAACAATTCGCACAAATAGGAAAACACAATGGATTACCTGCACAAGCCAGTCTCTTGCTTGGAATTCTTAGTTCATCTCTCAAATGTAAATATATGTGTCAAGGAATGTGTCAGTGTCAAGTCTTTGTGTTATTGTGTACAGATAAGACAGTCAAATTGCTTAGTCATGTTGTTAGGAGGGATATTCTGATGTAAACTATGGCTAAAGTTTTAATGACAATTATTGTAAATTGTTAGTTACACCTTAATGCATGTGGGAGATTGGTTGCAAGAGACTAGACAAGATTCACAGTTACTGTATGCTATTTGTTTCTACTGTAATTTGTTGATTGATCATGTCATTGTGACACAGAAAGGAAATGACAGCACTGCATAGCACAAAGAAAAAAAAACAACAACAAAAGAAATGTGAACAGGAACATCCCTGTAGGGAAAACTGTACATGCAGTGCTGTAAGTCAAGATTCACCTGGGAGCAGGGAGAGTGAGACTATTAAACAGAGACCCATCATAATACATTTCGATCAACATGACATAAGCAATTGAGAATGTAGGAAACAGCAGAGAATTGTACATATCATTTGCATGGATATACCAAAGCATTTGCAACTTTTTCAAAGAATTAAGAAACTGCTTTTTTGATGTGCACAAGTAACACAGTGATGGGAAGATTGAACAAGTAGTTTTGAGAATTTTGATTCTGATCTGAGAAATGTACCAAAGCGACTGAGAAAAACAGTAATACACTTTCCCCCAGTTTTTTTGGGTACAACATGTGTAGCTTTTGTAGTCTGGTTTGGTAACAGTGTACAAAAGCAAGGGGTATCGTGTTCCAAGTGTAAAGCCAGGAGGACCACAGAATGTTCTGAAAGGTCTCAGTGACAGCTAGTGTGGCATGTGTCAGGAGAAGCCGTGAGGACATACAGTCATAAGTGAGCACATCACAGCAACAGGAGCAAGGGGACAGGACGTGTTTTGTGATGAGGTCATAGACTTCCTGCCAGGAAGTCTGGATTTTGGAGAACTGAGAGAGAGAGAGAGAGAGGGAGAGAAAGAGAGAGAAATAAAGGGAGAAAAAGAAAAAAGAGAGAGAGGGAGGCAGAGAGAAGCGGAAAATCATTTTTAAAAGATTGAATTTTTTTAAAGTTACATGGTCTGCATTTTTTTCCACTCACTTCCTCACTTACATTGTGTGGATAAGTTGGCACATGTGGTAGAGACTGACATTTTGTGACTAATTTTTTGGTTAAAGTATAAATGCATTAAAAAAATCCAGAAAGTGTCAATATCTAGAAGTCCTTTGGTCAAGTTAGGAACAGCTTGGCAGACACCAAGAAAGTCTATTTGTTTTAGCAACAGTTTGTGTACTTGTGTATCAGACTACATACCCTTATGGCAGCAAAATGGGAATTCATTAGAACTAATGAAGTATATTACTATATACTATGTAAAAGTGGGTAACAGCTCTTGTTTATGCTATCTGATACCAAATGCTGGCTACCTCCCACTAGCCATGTAGTAAAGCACAGTGCTTTTGAAAGTCTCACACCAAGAGTGACAGAAATACCCATCAATAAATAATAGGTTGCAGAATACTAATAAAAACACTTTCTTTACATTTTTCCTTACGTTCTCTATATTTTCATATTAAATAAACAGTAAATTCAAGGATCAAGTTAATAGCTTAATAGGAAAACTGGCAAACTGCTCTGAGAAAGGCTACCATTATTACCAATGACCTTGCCTTCATACCATTCAACTGAACATGACATGACAGATATTAGAAGTGTTTTGTTCCTTCAAATTAATTCTTTAAGTTCTTTGTAGTATCATTGGATTACACATTGCATGTGTTACCTGTGGAAAATTTGTAATGCTTTGCTATGATTTACCATGTACTGAAATATACAGAAATTAGGGTGACTGTTAAAGGCAGTCTTACCGAATACAGGAATGACTCTGTTAGTCAAGTGGTCCAGTTTTATTGGATGTTTGAGCTACACTTTTGAAACTCCAATTGAGGATGATGTGAGGTAGAGGGAGATGCAGGGAATAAATGTAGAATCCTAAGAGGGGCTCTTGGAAAGAAAAAAATGTCATTTTTCAGCACCAAACTGTCTACTTGAATATTCTCTTTTCTCAAGGGCAGAAATATTGATATAGAAAAACATGTTCCTATGGTAGACAATATCTTTGTAAAGCATCGTCGATGTTAAATAGGGGTCGTCTGGGCAGTTTCTGTTGTCATTGTGATTTAAATAAAGTAAACACAGGTGATTGACAATAAATGGCTTCAGCCAACACTAACCATGAGTGAAAGAAAAGTTTTTCAGTTATCACTCGTATTCTCTGAAAAATGGTTAGGAAATTATCAATTCTGCCAGGGTATGTAAAGTTATGGGCACAACTGTAGTTCTCTGAGTCGTCTTTCTTTTGGGAAACTGCCCTTCAGTTTTCAGGTTTAAACTAATTTCCCATTAAATGTTGGCAACCAGAAAGCCCTGACTAATGTTTTCTTTCCAGGAACCTCGCAGTCATTCATATGTTTCTACGATTGATTAGTCTCAGGGACAAGAAGCATTCTGTTATAAGCTGAGTAGGCTAATAAATGGTAAGTGTATAAACTGAGAGTGTCAGTCGGCTTTCAGATGAATCATTCACTTGTTTTTTGTGTGTGATTTGACAGGTTCTCCCTGACTGTTATGGTGTTTGTGAACTACGGGGGAGGAGGCTACTGGTTTTTTCAGCATGCCCCATGGAATGGTGATGTACATATACAGTACATGTTTACATTAAACCCAATATATGCAGCATGTGGTTCCTGATAAATTTTTACTGATAACTTTTTATTTTACGGTTACTTTTTTTTTTGTATCTACTTGTAACAACGTGTAATCCTATGCACTGTACTGTACATCCCTAACACTAACCCTAACCTTATGTCATAGTGTAAGTAGGCTACATACTGTTACATATTGTTATACACTTTGCTTCACTGCACCTACTTGATGTAACAGAGACAGTAAAATAAAGTGTAACATTATAATAACACTTCTGAAAATAAATAGTAACTTCAATATGATTGTTGAACAGAAAACAGAAACGAAAGAGAAGGCTTTGCAATTACACATTACAAATTACAATTTAAATTTACAAATATATGTTCTATAGTTTAAATTCCCAACAAATAGCAGGGCTTTTATCTCGCATCAGATGTACTGTACGAGGCGTGCTGGGACCTAAATAATGAGCCAAGAAAACAGTGTGATTTCTTTACCTAAACCAAATTAAGCATCCATCTAGCAGATCAATAGCACTAATAATCTTCTAAGGAGTCGGATAAGGGGGTGGTGGCATGTTAAAATTTAATGGGAGCCATCACAAAGTGCATCTTCTGGAGTATTTAAAGATGAACTCAATTTAAGCTTTATAATAGGCTCTTCATCACATCAGCAGAATCGTATTGATCAGAGAAGAAAAGCTGATGGATTTTCATCTTACTGCTGGGCCTCCACTGTCATGGATGGGGCCACGTGTATAAATCACTCACTGTCTGAAAATCGAAGTATAATAAGAAAACAATGTTTTAGGGGCATTTCATTTTTATCAGTGGTTCCATAATGATGCTCACAAGTTTTTGTCAAGCCTGTGTCATTTGTGCACTTACCATGAGTCTTCATTGCCTGTGGTTTCCGCATGGTTTAACTGGGGCAGTTGTTTGAATTGACATAGAAAAACCGCCTGGTCTATCTGATACTATCATGTGTCTGTCAACCTGTCTTGTTTATCAATGAAAGCTTTCATGTTTGGTTTCATTTTTCAGACCGTTTTTTTATCAATATAAAATAATATAAATATGTGTGCCTTTAGCCAGTAGCCTGTGCATCTGACTTGTGTGTGTGTGTCTGTGTGTGTTTTCTTGTGATTATGTAACAGGTCTAACAGTGGCTGACCTAGTGATGCCTTGGTAAGCCGCCAACATGGACTTAATCAATCAATATGAAATTATTTCTTTGTGTCTTTTAGAAATGCAAATGCACAGAACAGAGGCTCACATGGCATCAGCTTTGTCCCACTCACTTGACCTTTTCTGATCGACCCATGGTACAAATCCAAAATACAGTATCAGTGGCAGTTTGTCTTTGACTATGTAAGGAATAATGGACGATGCACTGTTTGTATATCAGAAAGTTAGTGCACATTCAAGGTGGTAATGCAGTTACAATGCAAAGTGTGAACACCTTAAAGTTAGAGGTTAGATTTCCCATTGTAAAGTGTTACCTTGTCCACCTCGAATGTGCATTAACTTTCTAATATATGAACACCTTGTTATCCATTAACCCTAACTTGGTCTGACCTGTTGTGTACACTAACACCTTTAGCCCCGTGCCTTGTAACTGTAAGAATTTCTTATGGTTGATTCTGGACTAGAAGACAGATGTCTTGGGTCATCATGTCTGGTACAATTATACTTTAGACAGACTGATAACTAATTGAAGTTTAATGTGTTTGGGAATAATAATATTTATTTTAATTATTTAATTAACTTGTTGTTGTTACCTAATGTGTAATTATGACCATGTGTTTTAGCAATGAGTTTCATTTTAATAACAATGTAACCTATGCTGTATTACTTACCTAATACACGTGAGACAGTTCTCTTAAAAATAAACAAAGCATACTTAAAATTGGTTTATAAATGCATAACACAACACTGCTAAATTAACAACAACAAAAAGAGTATAACTGATTGTAGGTTCAACTGCTTAAACATGATTAAAGTTCAGGTGCATGTTCAGTAACTGGGTTCTTATGATTCGGTGTTCTTACTGCAGGTTTGTGTTCATCATGGGGACGTCTGTGGTTCTGGCGTTCAGCTCCATGCGCAGGAGAGGAGTGGGCCGTCTGCAGCTGCTGAGAAAGCTCTCCTGGAGGACCGTGGTCCTGATGCTGATCGGCTTCTGCTTCATCAACTACAGCCCCAAAGATGGACTTTGTATGTGTGGTTTTGCCTCATCATTGTTGTGCATGAAAGTTGTTGTGCGAGGGATGTACAAGACGGAAATACGATTTTTGTATATGATGTCAGTGAGGCTAGTAGTGCTGGTATATTCAGTGGTGCATTCACAAAACATGAAATAAGACCAGCAGGTTTTTTAATCTGCAGTGGCAGTTTTCAGAGAGACTGTAAAGGGATCGTCATCTCTGTGTGATTCAGTGTTAAAATTGTGCAGTTGTAAATCAAATGTTTATGCTTTGATCACCAACCTCCATGACACTCATATCTTCCAGCCAGCTAAGGCCCTCTTAGAATACCAGACGCACTTCTGGTCACGGGCTTCTACTACTAGCATGTACCACCACTTTACTTGTGGTAACAGAACACACCCTTTAGAAACACTCTCAGCCGCAGACACTCACCGCTCAAAACCGGAACACGTGGAAGATATGCTGACGTCTGCGTTCCGGAGGTTTATATCCACTCTATTAATTGAAGGCTGCCTCAGTTGAGGCCATAGATTCTGAGCTCTGCTGGCCCACCCCTCAGTTACCCTGTCAAGCTGCCAAGGCGTAACTTGAAATATGGATGGCTCTCAACAGAGTCCTCAACAGACATGTTATGCCATGCGAGTGAGCCTGTTGTTGTGAAGCCATAGAGGATGTGACTGGAGGGCTGCCACTAGTTGAGAGATGATACTTTCGTGTCTGGTTGATAGTTTGTTGTTACAAAACAAAGTGAAGATCAATAGTATAGATAAATAAGATTTCTTTTAGCTTAAATCAATCGAGAGGCTTTAAAAATACTACAAGAGCTGCATCTTCAATGTCCAAATAGCCTTACGCCATGTTACAGCATTATGCAATGTGTTAAGATAGCAGATAAGCTCATTTGCTGGAAAAACAGATAAAAATAAAAACAAAACAAAAATAGCTAAAATGGCTAAAATATACTGCCTAAATATACTGGAGGAACATATGATACAAAGTCAAAATTAGCTCTTTGCTAACGGAAAGGTCAGATATTTCATATAGCAAGCCAGTCGTGTTGAGCTGATTAAAGAGTCCTGTTCAATTTCACACTCCATGCTAATACAATGTCTGTAATTGCATCAAGGTTGGGAAGGTTGACATCTACCAGAAAGCCACTCACCCATTTTTGGTTTTCATATCAAAAGACCCTTTCCATACTTCCCACATGAACTGTCATGTATACATATATTCATCCTAAACCTTGTGTGGGGGTTGACAAGGTTACCAAAGCTAATAGCAGAGTCAATTACTATTAGCCTGTGATGGGAAACAAGAGAACAAGCTGATCTAGACATAATGACATCCGGTGGCACTCTGGTAATTGCTAAAGATGCGACACAGTCAAGTGCAGGAAGGGTTGATAGGGTTTCCTGTAGAGATACAGCTGTCTGAGAAGGGTGTCCTTCCAGCACTAGCTTTCTTTGTTTTTTTTCATCATGGCTTCTAGGTGGTAATGCACTGGCCTGGCTATTTAACCTGGTTAGCGCAAATATTGTGATACTAAATCACCTCAGTGGCAAATATCCTGAGGGGTGTTGGGCAGAGGTCAGGTTTGGAACAACAAAAGCTACTGTAATGGACAATTACTGCAGATAGAGTTTCGTTGTCATGGTTCCAGCTGCGCAGTAGATTTTCGTATAATGGAATCAGGGGGCTTTTACCATAAAACCGCTGAATTTTCCTTCCACTTTTTTTTTTTCAATTTGGGCACTTTGTCAATTCCCCTGCGATGTTAACACCCTACTGTCTACATTCAAACTGCGGTCAGGGCTAGTTATTTATTTTGTTTGTTTGTCTTTGTCACTTCCCCTCACCAGTATGTCTTTATTGCCTAAATCTAAAATGTGGTAATGATGGTGTGTATGTGTGTGTAGGTGTGTAGGTGTGTGCATGTGTGTGTGTATGTAAGTGCAAATGTCTGTGTACCTGTAGCGCATAAGTCAAAGCAGGTGGAGCACTGGAGCAATTGCGTTTCTTGGCTGTTAATCCAATTCAATAGGGGGTGGGAATACAGGCTGTCTGAAGTGCCAGGCTCAGTAACAGCCAAGTGTGCATTAATGGAGTTGTGTACAGTCCCATGAATCCTAGCCAGAGGCATCCACTGTCAAGGCTAAAGAGTCTCTGATCCATTGGTCTGTCAGTAAAGGATAAATAGCTGATAGTTTCCCTCTGAGGCAAATGTAGACCTTTATTTGTTCATCACATACAGCAGTATGATCCATGTACCGTAATTTAGTCTTCCCTTATGGTAGAGAGGGGTAAGTCGAATTTATGTTATCTACATTCTAACAAGTGTTTTATGTCGTAAAAAGATTTATTGATTTCTTGATCTGATCTTTGATTCTCAGAGTTGTGAGTGATGGGGTGGGTCCTGCTTAAGAAGCTCGACGTGCGCTTTCAAGCGACAGATGCCATTACTCATTAAAACCTCTTCCTGCTCTTCCTGCGGAGCGAGGCGACGTTTCCTCTTTTTATTTGATTTGTTGGATCAATAATCAGGATTATATTATTTCTCGCACTCTTACTGTACAGTACGTGCCACAAAGAGGTTTTCAATTAACTAATGTGTAGATTACCATCAATCTCAGCCTTTGAGCACACACACACACACACACACACACACACACACACACACACACACACACACACACACACACATACACACACACCCTAACGCATGCACACGTACAGACCTACACACACTTCTGTCTCTCTGTCTCACACACTCACGTAAAGGCCATTTCGGTCCAGCTGCCGTCCTCCCAGTGTCTCCAGATGACAGGGGGACCCTCAATTCATCTTCCGTCGAGCAGACAGACACAGTGATCCACCAAAAGAGTGACAGGGAGCTCATCCCACTCCTCTGTGTCAGCAGCTTATCTTCTGACTGCCTCTCACAGGGACTAAGTGCCTTTTTAGAGATCACTCAGGCCCTTTGCTCAGCAAGCCAACAAGGCTTCGGAAACTATACTGTAGACATGGCAGACTGTGCTTGTTTTTTTTTCTGAATGCAGAGGATTTTCTGAATATTGGCAAGAAAAGCTCTTTCAATAATGCTGCAATCATAGTTATTGGGTTATGTGTACTCGTACAGAAACAGGTCCACAAATCTGTGTTCAGTTGCGGTGTACTGAATTTGTGTGTGTGTGTGTGTGTGTGTGTGTGTGTGTTTATGTTTGGGTGTATGTGTGTTTGGGTGTATGGGTGCATGGTTTGTAAATCATGTCTTTGTATGTGTGTGTGTGTGTGTGTGTGTGTGTGTGTGTGTGTGTGTGTGTGTGTGTGTGTGTGTGTGTGTGTTGGGACATTTACATGCATATGCTGCTTTTTATGTTTTATAATGTCCAAAGCTTTCCTCCATGTGAGTTCTTTTGTTTGACCTGTTACAGTGTCATGGTCTTGGTTACGGATCCCCGGAGTTCTGCAGCGTCTGGCTTTCACCTACTTTGTTATGGCCTTAATGCAGACCTGCTCCGCCCGCACCGATATCCCACTGAAACAGGTGCGACACCCTCTCACAAGTTATTGACAACACAACAGTCAAACATGCATCAATCATGCATCAGCCTTCTCTTCCGTGATTGCTTCCCTTCCTAACAAAACTAACATAACTAACAATCACTAAACCAACTCTCTGTCTCTCTGCAGAAGTAC